>JARFIW010001172.1:965489-1344610 GCA_036346225.1 Platerodrilus igneus | reverse complement strand
TCGTGACTTGAATAAATAACACTTCCCTTTCCGTTTTACGAAATTATATATTTTTATTGATATTAGTGTGTTTTCTTCTGTGGAATTAGCCTTGAGTTCTGAATGTCGCATTAACTTAACCTCTAATTATCATTTTCTTTTTGTCAATATGCGTCAGCAGTACGGCTTTTTGCTTGCAGTTTAAGATGTTTGAGAACCACACACAATCATTTATTTTTAGATTCAGTTGTTTGTGGACTTGCTAATTTGTTGCTGATAATTAAATACAAATAAACATTAAATTCTTCACAAGCAGGGCTGGAATTAATCAGTGGCGTAACTACACCCCTGCCAGCCCCCGCTATGCGGGGGGGCCCCAAGTGCAAGAAGGCCCAAACGATAATAAACTCAACTTATTCATCTTCAACGTATTTGGCAGGTAAGAAACGGTCAAAAAAATATTGCAGATAATTCAGAAACCGCAGGTTAACGAACGTTTTCTTGATGTTACTACTAGGAACTGCTGAAATACAAGAAATAATAATTAAGATAAATACTGAACACCACCTGCAGCCTGCATCCTTTCTTCTTTCTATCCGTTCTGTCCTATTTTGTAAGGGTTAATAAACAGATGAAAGAGACTGTAAACTTTAATAACAAAGATGTCTATATTATTCTTAAGTGATAAGTTGTATAAAGTGGTAAAGCATTATTAAACGACGTATAGTAGGGTTAGTTTGGTTTGTGGGATTTTAAATAGGAATAAAAGGGCTATTGTCTGTACAGTACAGATTCACAGGATGGCAGGTAGCTTAGTAACCTTCGCTTTCTAGAAATATAATACTAGAAAGAAATTCATTTTGTGGTTTCTAGTCAGCTGGTTGCAACGTATTTGCATTAGCTGCATTATATATAACGGAAAGGAAGTAAAAAAGCATTCCAGTACGTTTTACTCAATAGTGTTGTGTTCGTATTACAGGAGGTCTTTCATATTTAAACGTAAGTATTTATATCTATTTTTTATTAAACTACTATTGATTTGATCATAGTTGAAGTCGCGCTGAGAAATACATATAAATAAATCTTTAAGCATTCAATAAAAATCATTTATATTTTGTTAATTAAAGCATTTAAAGCAAAGTATGTATGTGTTATTTGTAATTTCAAAAGGCTTTTAAATAATTATTACTTATCTAATTACATTATAATTAATTTCATTCAAAATTGCAGGAAATAATATACAATGAGCACTACAAGCGGCGCTGCAAAAAAACGAAAAAGGAAACTATTGGAAGAATCAAAGAGCAAGATTCCAAAAATAAGTTCCTTTTTTACTTCTAAAGAGTCCGAAAAACAAGAACAATCTATGAAAGAAATTGGGCTTTCGACAGTAGCATCTACTAGTTCCGCTACAGACGAACAGCAGTCGTCAACAATTTTAAAAACTCTCACCCAGGGCGCAAGTACATCACATAATGACGGCCGCGATAGAAATTTGGAACTAGATACCACTACAATTACAGAGGTAAATGTGAGTAGTACTTTTTCACTTAATGAACTATCTATGGATCTGACGAAAGAATATCCAACCGATTTTGCACATTTTTTAAAAATCAATGTTTTACAACATGACAATTTAAGAAAAGAAATAATTAATTACGGATTGTGTAGACCAGATGGTGCGTTTCCTAAAGATAATAAAAATAGAAGTTTTTCAGTTCACTATTATTACTTAATAACTGCAAGCGAAAATAAAAGCAATACGTTAAACTTACCACACAATTCAAATGGGTGGTTGTGTTATTCTAAATTAAAAAATTGTGTTTATTGTCAACCATGTTGGCTGTTTGCTTCAGTAAGGTCAAGTTGGACGACCGGAATTAATGATTGGCAGGGTTTATCAAAAAATTAAAGAGCATTTGCTTGCTCAATCTCATTTAACTTGTTGTTTTATTTACGATATGTGGAAAAAAATTATACCATAGATAAGAAAGATACTCTACTATTAAAACAAGAAACTGAATTTTGGAAAAATGTTTTACACAGACTTTTCAATGTTACTTTAACACTATCCCAGCGCATGCTGTCATTTCGAGGACATAGAGAAAGTTTTTCTGATTCAAAAGACAGTTACAACGGTAATTTCTTAAGTTTAGTTCATTTAATTAGTAACTATGATCCTATATTACAAAAGTGCTTGAACGACCCAAAGGTTCAATTAAATATCTTTCCCAAAAATTCAAAACGATATTATTAATACTTTAAGCGCACACTTAAAAATATTTTATTAAATAAAATTAGATCCGCTCCTTTTTCTCAATCATAATAGACACTACACAGGATATAACTAAGATTGATCAATTAAGTAAAATTGTAAGATATATTGATTTTAAAAAGACAGCTTGGGAGAGGTAACCAAAATAGATATTTGTGAAACTTTTGTGGGTTTTACAAAAGTAGAGTCCCAATCTGCTGAAGGACTATGTAATACTATATTAAGCAATTTAACCAACATGCAATTAGATATAAATAAATGTAGAGGGCAGGGCTACGATGGAGCTAACGTTATGAGCGGTACGTATTCTGGCGTGCAAAAGAGAATTTTAAACATAGAGCCTGCAGCCTTATATATGCACTCTAGTGCCCATAACTTAAATCTAGTCATAAATATAAATATAAAAGAAATAGAATCGTTTTTTCTACTTTTAGAAAACATATATACATTTTTTGCTAATAGTATAGTAAGATGGAATTGGCTTTCTGTTTTAAAGAAAATTTCACACAATTGAAACGCTTAAATCCGACACATTGGGCGGATCGAGTAAAATCTTTAGCTGCCATAAGAATTCGGTATAAAGATATAGTAATGTCTCTTAATAAAATTATTATGATATCAAAAAAAACAGATGAACGAAATGACGCAAAGCAAATATTAACTAGCATGGATAATTTTAATTTTATTTTTTAAGTGTTTTTAAGTCAAATTCTAGAAGAGCTTAACAAGCTCTCACAAACTGCTCAGAGTGAAAAGGCGAATATTAATCAGATAACTCTCTTATTACAAAAACTTTAAAATTTTTCAAGGAAACAAGAAATAACTATTCCAACATCAAGGAGGAAGCAGCGAAAGTTGCAGGGCAATGGAATATTAAACCGGAATTTATAAAAAAGGCAACCAAAAATAAAAAGCATTACGATGAATTATCCAATGATTATCGATTTAATGATGAAGAATTTAAATTTAAAATAAATGTATTTTATCGCGTAATGGATATTATAATTTCACAGCTGTCGAATCGTTTTAAATCGCTTTTCATGTAAACGAAAAGTTTAATTTCTTAGAACCTAATGTATTTTTGAATTTAACTGCAGACGATATTTTATCTAAGGCAAAACAATTGCAAAAATTTTACTACAAAGATTTAAATGATGCTATAGGTATAGAACTTACTACACTCAAAAATAATAGACTTATTTGTGATGAATTAAAAATGTTAACGGTATCTTACAATTTTTAGAATATCTAGTACTTTCCAAATCTACAGGTTCTAGCAGTTTTCCAAACACCATAACAGCCTTAATGTTATACCTAACTTTACCCGTTAGCGTTGCAAGTGCGGAGAGATCTTTCTCAAAATTAAAATTATTAAAAATTATCTTAGGAACCGCACTTCACAAGATAGATTAGACGATTTATCCTCTTAGCAGTAGAACATGACACTGCCAAAAATATGAATATAGAGGATACAATAAACGCGTTTGCAGCAAAACATGCAAGAAAAACAAAATTTTGAATTTGATTTGGAATGTCTGCTAGCTCATAGGTTTTTACTGTATCAAATTTTTAGGTGTAAATAATTTTGTGCGGCGTATAAATATGTAGATTTAATATTAATTAACTTATAAGTTTGAATTTATGTAATTTGGTTTTATAATTAATAAAGCACTTGATTAATATAGTATATGTATTTAATTCTATACTGCTTCCTTCTCTACATGTACTATAATTTAAAAATATGGCTAAATATAAGCCAGTAAAAGTAATACATTTTAAAGAGAGCCCACTTTAAAATTTTTGCGGGGGGGGCCAAAAATCGTAGTTACGCCACTGGAATTAATTATAAGGAAGGGGCCTAGACACCGACTTTGGGTACGTTCGGCAGAAATCCTTGATCTATAATTCGCGGCCTCATATAGAGTTCTAATTACAATTAATTAATATTTAAAACAATATAAATAAATATATTTTATTTTTAAGTATATGTAAACAACCAACACGCCTCCAAACCTCCTTCCTATAAGAAATACACGTGCAAACCCTTTTCCACCTTCCACAAAAAATACACCGGCAAATCATTCTACAAAATCATTATACAGCTAAATGGAGTAAACTCATTATTTCGGTAACTGTACATATTTAAAGAAAATGCGGTAACACGTCAATTTTAGATTATGAATTGACTTCATATAACGAAAAATTTTGATCCCTACATTGAAGTTGCCTGAAGTTAAACGCAACATAATTAGACGCCAATTAGGCGCCATTTTGCGTCGCTAAAACTAAATTTTACACCGTCTTGGCAAACAAGTTATTAATAAAATAAGATTTTTCCGGCCAAGTTCACGAAGCCGCACTTTTTTCAATGTTTAGAAAAACTTTATTCCATAATTTAACGCCGATTAGGCGCCATTTTGCGCTGTTGAAACGAAATTTGGCGCCCTCCTGTGTAACAAGTTATTTGAAAAAACTATTTTTCCGAACTATCTAAAAACGTGAAGTTGGCCGCGACTTTTTTCAATTTTGAAAAAAAAATTGTACCACAATTAAGCGCCAATTAGGCGCCATTTTGCGCAGTTGAAACGAAATTTTGCGCCCACCTGTGTAAAAAGTTATTTGAAAAAAACTATTTTTCTGAACTATCTAAAAACGTGAAGTTGGCCGCGGCTTTTTTGAATTTTAGAAAAAAATTTGTACCACAATTAAGCGCTAATTAGGCGCCATTTTGCGTAGTTGAAACAAAATTTTGCGCCTTTCTGTGTAAAACGTTATTTAAAAATTTTTTTTTCTCCAAACTAGCCAAAATCGTGAAGTTGGCCGCGACTTTTTTGAATTTTGAAAAAATTTTTGTACCACAATTAAGCGGTTATTAGGCGCCATTTTGCGCCGTTGAAACGAAATTTTGCACCCTCCTATGTAACAAGTTATTTGAAAAAAACTATTTCTCCAAACTACCCAAAATCGTGAAGTTGGCCGCGACTTTTTTGAATATTGAAAAAAATTTTATACCAAATTTAAGCGGTAATTAGGCGCCATTTTGCGCCGTTAAAACAAAATTTTGCGCCCTTCTGTGTAAGAAGTTATTAAAAAAAAACTATTTCTTCAAACTAGCCAAAATCGTGAAGTTGGCCGCGACTTTTTTAATTTTGAAAAATTTTTGTACCACAATTAAGCGGTAATTAGGCGCCATTTTGTGCCGTTGAAACGAAATTTTGCGCCCTTCTGTGTAAGAAGTTATTAAAAAAAAAATATTTTTTCAAACTAGCCAAAATCGTGAAGTTGGCCGCGACTTTTTGAATTTTGAAAAAATTTTGTACCACAATTAAGCTGTAATTAGGCGCCATTTTGCGCCGTTGAAACGAAATTTTGTGCCCTCCTGTGTAACAAGTTATTTGAAAAAAACTATTTCTCCAAACTACCCAAAATCGTGAAATTGGCCGGGACTTTTGTGAATTTTAAAAAATTTTTATACCTAATTTAAGCGGTATTAAGGCGCCATTTTGCGCCGTTAAACAAAATTTTGAGCCTTTCTGTGTAAGAAGTTAATAATAAAAACTATTTCTTTAAACTAGCCAAAATCGTGAAGTTGGCCGCGACTTTTTTGAATTTTCAAATAATTTTTGTACCACAATTAAGCGGTAATTAGGCGCCATTTTGCGCCGTTGAAACGAAATTTTGCGCCCTCCTGTTTAACAAGTTATTCGAAATAAACCTTTTTTCTGAACTACCTAAAAGCGTGAAGTTGGCCGTTCATTTACATTTCCATTGCTCCACCCGAAGGTACTACATTGGCCAGTAGGCGAGTTTTTTATTGCCTGGAAATTTAAAATTTTGCCGAACCCTTACCGTTCCAGGCAAGGTAGGGATCTTTAACGTGCGTGACAACACTCACACACGGGACCTCCATTTAACCTTTCATCCGAACGAGGGCGTAATTTTTGTGAAAAATGCTCACCTACCATTTTTCAAGCAGTCGGCCGTGTCAGGATTTGAACCCAGGACCTTGAGATCTATAGTCTTACGCTTACTACATTGATCCACGGTGACGCCCGTGAAGTTGGCCGCAACTTTTTTGATTTTTGAAAAATTTTTTGCACCAAATTTAAGCGGTAATTAGGCGTCATTTTGCGCCGTAAAAACGAAATTTTGCGCCCTCTTGTGTAACAAGTTATTTGAAAAAACTATTTCTCCAAACTACTCAAAATCGTGAAGTTGGCTGCGACTTTTTTGAATTTTGAAAAAAATTTTGTACCACAATTTAAGCGGTAATTACGTGCCATTTTGCACGGTTGAAACAAAATTTTGCGCCTTTCTGTGTAAGAAGTTATTTAAAAAAAACTATTTCTTCAAACTAGCCAAAATCGTGAAATTGGCCGCGACTTTTTTGAATTTTGAAAAAATTTATGTACTACAATTAAGCGGTAATTAGGCGCCATTTTGCGCTGTTGAAACGAAGTTTTACGCCTTCCTGTGTAACAAGTTATTTGAAAAAAACTATTTCTCCAAACTACCCAAAATCGTAATGTTGTCCGCGACTTTTTTGAATTTTGAAAGAATTTTGTATCACAATTAAGCGGTAATTAGGCGCCATTTTGCGCCGTTAAAACAAAATTTTGCGCCCTTCTGTGTAAGAAGTTATTAAAAAAAAACTATTTCTTCAAACTAGCAAAAATCGTGAAGTTGGCCGCGACTTTTTAAATTTTGAAAAATTTTTGTACCACAATTAAGCGGTAATTAGGCGCCATTTTGCGCTGTTAAAATAAAATTTTGCGCCCTTCTGTGTAAGAAGTTATTAATAAAAAACTATTTCTCCAAACTACTCAAAATCGTGAAGTTGGCCGCGACTTTTTTGAATTTTCAAATAATTTTTGTACCACAATTAAGCGGTAATTAGGCGCCATTTTGCGCCGTTGAAACGAAATTTTGCGCCCTCCTGTTTAACAAGTTATTCCAAATAAACTATTTCTCTGAATTACCTAAAAGCGTGAAGTTGGCCGTTCATTTACATTTCCATTGTTCCACCCGAAGGTACTACATTCGCCAGTAGGCGAGTTTTTTATTGAATTTTTAGAATTTTGCCGAACCCTTGCCGTTCCAGGCAAAGTAGGGATCGTTAACGTGCGTGACAACACTCACACACGGGACCTCCATTTAACTTCTCATCCGAACGAGGGCGTAATTTTTGTGAAAAATGCTCACCTGCCATTTTTCAAGCAGTCGGCCGTATCAGGATTTGAACCCAGGACCTTGGGATCCATAGTCTTACGCTTACTACATTGATTCACGGCGACTCCCGTAAAGTTGGCCGCAACTTCTTTGAGTTTTGAAAAAAATTTTGCACCAAATTTAAGCGGTAATTATGCGTCATTTTGCGCCGTTAAAACAAAATTTTGCGCCCTCCTGTGTAACAAGTTATTTGAAAAAACTATTTCTCCAAACTACCCAAAATCGTGAAGTTGGCCGCGACTTTTTTGAATTTTGAAAAAAATTTTGTACTACAATTTAAGTGGTAATTACGTGCCATTTTGCACCGTTGAAACAAAATTTTGCGCCTTTCTGTGTAAGAAGTTATTTAAAAAAAACTATTTCTTCAAACTAGCCAAAATCGTAAAGTTGGCCGCGACTTTTTTGAATTTTGAAAGAATTTTTGTACCACAATTAAGGGGTAATTAGGCACCATTTTGCGCCGCTAAATAAAATTTTGCGCCCTTCTGTGTAAGAAGTTATTAAAAAAAACTATTTCTTCAAACTAGCTAAAATCGCGAAGTTGGCCGCGACTTTTTGAATTTTGAAAAAATGTTTGTACCACAATTAAGCGGCAATTAGGCGCCATTTTGCGCCGTTGAAACGAAATTTTGCGCCCTCCTGTGTGAGAAGTTATTAAAAAAAAACTATTTCTCCAAACTACCCAAAATCGTGAAATTGGCCGGGACTTTTTTGAATTTTGAAAAAAATTTAATATCTCAATTTAAGCGGTATTTAGACGCCATTTTTCGCCGTTGAAACAAAATTTTGCGCCCTTCTGTGTAAGAAGTTATTAATAAAAAACTATTTCTCCAAACTACCCAAAATCGTAAAGTTGGCCTCGCCTTTTTTGAATTTTGAAAGAATCTTTGTACCACAATTAAGCGGTAATAAGGCGCCAATTGGCGCCGTTGAAACGAAATTTTGCGCCCTCCTGTTTAACAAATTATTCGAAATAAACTATTTTTCTGAACTACCTAAAAGCGTGAAGTTGGCCGTTCATTTACATTTCCATTGCTCCACCCGAAGGTACTACATGGGCCAGTAGGCGAGTTTTTATTGACTGGAAATTTAGAATTTTGCCGAACCCTTGCCGTTTCAGGCAAGGTAGGGATCTTTAACGTGCGTGACAACACTCACACACGGGACCTCCATTTAACTTCTCATCCGAACGAGGGCGTAATTTTTGTGAAAAATGCTCACCTGCCATTTTTGAAGCAGTCAGCCGTGTCAGGATTTGAACCCAGAACCTTAGGATCCATAGTCTTACGCTTACTACATTGATCCACGGCGACGCCCGTGAAGTTGGCCGCAATTTTGAAAAAATTTTTGCACCAAATTTAAGCGCCGTTGAAACGAAATTTTACGCCTTCCTGTGTAACAAATTATTAAAAAAACATAAATTTCTGAACTACCTAAAAGCGTGAAGTTGGCCACGACTTTTTGAATTTTGAAAAAAATTGTATACCAAATTTAAGCGGTAATTACGTGCTATTTTGCGCCGTTGTAACAAAATTTTGCGCCCTTTCCGTGTAAGAAGTTATTTAAAAAAGCTATTTCTCCAAACTACCCAAAATCGTGAAGTTGGCCGCGACTTTTTTGAGTTTTGAAAACATTTTTGTACCAAAATTAAGCGGTAATTAGGCGCCATTTTGCGCCGTTGAAACAAAATTTTGCGCAACCCATGTAACAATTTATTTGAAAAAAAATTTCTCTGGCTGTCTTAGACGCACGTCTTCAATGTTGAAATTACCGTTCTTTACAATGAGTATCGTAGTTGAGAGATAATTGTATTATTTTAATACGTTACATACAAGGAATGTGCTATAGAAAATATTATTGTAGTCTAAACAAATAAATACATTATAACCAGTAGCGTCTTTTACTGATTACACAAGATTTATTTAAGTATAATATAGAGTGAAGAATTAAATAAATAAAAGTGAAATACAATTCGCTGCTGACTTTCGCAAAATCTCAGTTAGAGATATTAAAATCGGCACTAAGGATTTTAATCTTAAATAATAAAATACTTGTATAAGCGTTTTTTAAGAAACAACTCTTAAGCGTGTAGAATAGAGAATAGAGAATGTATGAAAATTTTATTTCCTGTTATTAACTTAAAACTTCATAAAAATATATTATTAATCAAGTATTTAAATTATGTAAACTACTCCTAACCAGGGGGTGTAATTCCATGGTAATACTTTCAAATATTATAAAAATCATATGCAAATTACGAATTCTTCATGCATGAAGAGGTGGGCGACACCTAATTTCTGATAAGAGGACACCGCCGGTGGCCAACTATATTATGTTCGCTTACTAGATGTGTCCGTTAGTTCTAGAATTTGGTATAAATCAAGATATGAATGTATATACAGTTCAGAAAAATGTTTTTTTTTTCAAATAACTTGTTACACAGGAGAGCGCAAAATTTCGTTTCAACGGCGTAAAATGGCGCCTAATTACCGCTTAATTGTGGTACAAATATTTTTTCAAAATTCAAAAGAGTCGCGGCCAACTTCACGATTTTGGGTAGTTTGGAGAAATAGTTTTTTCAAATAACTTGTTACACAGGAGGGCGCAAAATTTCGTTTCAACGGCGCAAAATGGCCCCTAATTACAGCTTAATTGTGGTACAATGTTTTTTTAAAATTCAAAAAAGCTGCAGCAAACTTCACGATTTTGGGTAGATTGGAGAAATAGTTTTTTTTAAAATAACTTCTTACACAGAAGGGCGCAAAAATTTTTTTCAACGGCGCAAAATGGCGCCTAATTAGCACTTAATTGTGGTACAATTTTTTTTCAAAATTTAAAAAAGTCGCGACCAACTTCACGTTTTTAGATAGTTCGGAAAAATAATTTTTTTCAAATAACTTGTTACACAGGAGGGCGAAAAATTTCGTTTCAACAGCGCAAAATGGCGCCTTATCGGCGCTAAATTATGGAATAAAGATTTTCTGAACATTGAAAAAAAGTGCGGCTTCGTGAATTTGACCGGAAAAAATCTTATTTTATTAATAACTTGTTTGCCAAGACGGCGCAAAATTTAGTTTTAGTGGCGCAAAATGGCGCCTAGTTCGCGCCTAATTATGACATAAATTTTTTTAAAAAAATCAAAAATGTTGCGGCTAAGTTCACGCACCTCTACATTGAACCCTCTCCGAGTGACAGTTACACCCTCCAATTGTTTAAATGGGAAATATGGGCTTGTGATATGTTGTTTGAAAGGTCTCTTCATTCTCTATTCAAAAATGTTGTTTTCACATTTATTGCAAAAATTAACATGAAAATATAAAATCACTATTACCGAAATTCGCTACAACACACTCGAAAACTTATAAGTAATGCTGTTTATGTGTTCTTAATTTCAAAACACAAAAAAACTAATTTCAATGAAGTAGATATTTGGAATTCTCGCCACGAAAGTCTTGATAACATCCTAACCTTAAATAAAAATGTCTTATAGCTTTATTTAATATCTCAGGCCTGACTGATCTAATCGCAAACGTTATTCGCAAGCTCAATAAGGGGATTTAGTTTAATGCATAATACTTTTCACACACACACACACACACACACACACACACATATTGTTGTGATATACGGTGGTCGTCTCTATGCTTCTTTTTATTTTTAAATAATTTTTATTTTTAAAATTTTTAAAGATACCTCTTCTTATATGCCTCGACTAGCTCAGTCCAATTCACACAGAGTTCCTTTCTGTATGAATGATACGAACGAAACAAAGCAAAATTTGTATAATGACCAAAAATATGTACACTTTATAGTTTAATTAATACTTTGATTTTGTTATTCATAAATTAACCCCTGAATCAAAATAATAATATCTATCTGATTATGCACAAATCATAACTCCCTTAAAGCCAGCAAAATACCACTGTCTGTTACTAGAAGCACTTTTGAACGTTTAAATAACATTTTTTCTCTCTACATAAATTTTCAAAAAATTTTTGATGACCCCTCACAAATTAAATACTTTAATATATAAAAATTATAAGTGTTAAAAAAAATTGAAATAACGTCTTAGACTAATAAATAATTTTTTATTTCTGACCTGCGTTCTCCCTGCTTGTTTCTGCCCCTGTATGTGGTTAGTCAGCACCCCTCGTTTGTTTCCTTTTAAGTTCTCTTGCTTATTGAGTAGTACAGCTTCGCCTAGAATAACCCTTTGTTGATTAATTTTCCTTTCGACTTGAATTCGTTTCTTAAATTTGTTCACCTTGGAGTTTCTGTAGATTTACCCAGAGTATATTTAGAATAGATTTATAATATGCTTAGAGTATACTGAGAAGATATTTTAAAAGACATTTAGAGTTTACTCGGAGGATAATTAGAAAATACTTAGAGCTCTAAATTATTAAACATTAATATTAGGTTTAATTAACAATTATTACTTACTTTTATCACAGTAAATGGCAACTTATATTATACTTATTGGCACTTGAATTATCACGACTTTTAAAATATTTTTGTTATTAAATAATTATTTAAATTTTTCTATTTCTACTCGCGTGATATTCGGCTTTAAATTGGTATTGTTTGTGCTTTGGTTGAAGATATACTGATTGTTTTTTAAGTCTGTGCTTATTGGTTTTACTCGCTCACTTTGTTAATTGAGGCGTTGTACTTTGCCTTTATCATTGCAGCGTTCGGACTATCTATAAATTTACGATCCAGACCCGTGTCGATGTGATGTATATTCTAACGTAGGTACGTACATTGCATAGCATATTTCTCTGAAAATCCAACTTTTACCTTCGTTTAAGTCACGTTGTCTTGTTTATATTTGCTATTGTTCAAATTTTATCCTGTAATCAAACATTTGTTATTGGTTATTTAGTACTCCAAAATCTGTTGGATTTTATGAAAATACAATGTTGTTGGTCACGTATTTGAATGCGTTTATTTATTTATGCGTTAATATTTTGATGAAATTTGTTTACGGTTAGCATGCCAGGTTATTTCCTTTCAATAATTGCGTATTTATTTTAATAAAACTCATTGCGTTTAAACCGCTATTCCTGTATACTTCTTTTCAATTTTATGTTTTTATATTTAATTTAAAATGCCCTATACGCCATACAAGTTATTTATATTACTAAATATGATGTGATTTTTGAAGAATTAGCTTCCTTTCATGAATTAAAGTTAGTTGTGATTTATAAACAGTGTGCTCGATATTGGCTTTTTGCTTAATTGTCGAGTTACTCCCATTTTATGATGAAATTGTTTGGTTTTTTAAACTTTATTGATATTTACATGTATCACACGATCCTTATGACTCAATACACCCCTAGATCACCCTATTATCATAGCAATATATATATATATATATATATATATATATATATACTACGATGTCCGTTGCTGGGCGTCACTCAATAATACAAAAAGGCCCACTTTCTGGGTGACATTATTTGCTACGCCCTTTTTCTTAAAATACAAAAAGCCTCACATTCGGGGTTGCCATTAATACTACGACCTCCTGCTATTATTAAATACCACCTCTGCTTTGGTGTAGTTTGCCATGGCTGTTCAGATGCTGAACATAACAATAACTACTCAAAAACAAAAACGCTGCAACGGTAAACGCCTACATTTATTAACAATGTACGCCAGAATCAAAATTAAACTCCTCTTTCACATATTATTGAAATATTACATACACATCCTTTAAAATACTCCCTTAACATTACATTTCAAATTCGATATCAAATTTTATTCCTGATAATTATTTCCAATTAATTAAAAAAAAAGCAATAGGGCTTTACCACATATTTTTTTTTACTTTAATCCAGGTTTAATACGAGCTCAGAGTAACCTTAACCTCTCGTGCTAATTTTTGCACATCAATAATCAAAAAACCGCTTCTACCTTGTGCATAAGTGAAATACAACAAACGCCTTAAATCACTTCTTAACATAAATTCCCAAATATAATAGATATAATTCAAATTAAATTCTTCAATCAGATACCTTTTTCGATTGTTTGTCTTTTTGGTTCTTAAAATTATACACCTCAACGCACTAAGTCATTAAGCACCTGTTTATACACATATACAATGAAAAAACATTAGTTACCTAGATTCCATAACTGTACACGGGCCTGCCATCGTTCCATCTATGACTGCAGCATTCAGTAACACTCCAATCTGGATTGCAATCACCGCCACTGCAAGGCTACAACCATATGACCAAGACGTCGCCTCGTTCACCAATTTGATAGGACTTCCAAACTCCCAAACCTCATCTACTAATACCATAAATTGTTGGTAATCAATCAAACCGACTGACATCTACTTCATTTCCAAGTACATACTTTGTACACTGAGTGTAAATTAAAAGCAAATTGTTTGTACTTACATCAAATTAAGCTTTTATGCAAAACGTAAGAGCATTCGACTCTTTAGCTTGTCGAAACATAATATCTGTAGGCTAGTAGAGAACTCAGAGAGTAAGCTGTACGCAGTTTGAAGACTAAGAGAGCTTTCAGCTTGTCGAAGACTAAGAAACTAAGAGACTTTTTCATCCAAGTAAGGTGGTTTATATTCTGTTCTTCACTCCCAAATCTGCCAAAATTCTTGAACATTTCTAGAATATAGACACACTTTACCACCATTCTACGCAAAACTTTTAACGGCCACTCGTTTCTACAAATACCTCCCAAACTTACACAATAATTCCAGAAATTCATTTAAACGACACTCATAACAAACACGCGCACGTTACTATATGATTTTCTTGTATTTTGATCCCCTACCCTAAAACAATTTTGTACGAACCACAATCAATGAACGTTATGGTTTTAAACTACGCATCTCAATATACTGCGTTATATCTATCTCACTCCAACATACTCGCTAAAATCACCTATCTCTCACTTTGTTTTCCATGGCTGTGGTATTGCTAACAACTGCTCGTCACTCCACTTAACCTTGTATTCCCTCACATAAGCCAACAAACGCTTAACACGTGTTATATCTATCTCACATCTACACATGCTATCAAATAATCCCTTTGTTTGTTTCTTCGTTTGTAAGTTTCTTTCGTAACGGTCAAAGTTACCTTTAACCGACACCATTCCTTAAGTTTTATGTCGGTTTAAGAGGCTATCAATTTCTCTAATTTTTCCAATTTCTGTTATTTGTGCAACGTTATCGCCCCTCATACAAGGAAACATGCGACGGTTACATCTGTTTATAACTTAATGATACCAGGAAGGCTTCTTCAGAACACTTTCAAACGTTTTTAACAACTATAACGGCCAACTTGGCTTTTAGTTAACACTACCCAGATAACTAAACAATTTTAAATCTTAGAAAAGCTTTCAACACATATACAACGAACTTTGCTGTAAATTAAACGGTTTTAAATCTTAAAAATGAAGCTAAAAGCTCTTCAGAAACTACACTTCTTAAATACGAGGGTTAAAATATGGTATGATATGATCTTTTAAATGCTATCTTACACACGGAATGCTTCTAACATGACCCACGCTATACTTCATAAGTATTTACATCTGCAGAATACTGAAAACTAAATTTGAGCTTCTTGAAATTTTTAGTAAAATTATTAATTTTTAAACCAAATGATTTTGAAAAGCGTTTCAAAATTGTTTGTTGTTCTTTCACATGATGAATCACGAAAAAAATTACAACATGAATAAATAATGCCTTTTTAACCCCCAAATATCACAGTAATATATATTGCTGTGATATTTTAAAATCGAGCCTCACGAATTGGGCGCCATGAACTGCTGTGATATTTTAAAATCGAGCCTCACGAATTGGGCGTCATAAACTGCTGTGATCCTGTTTTCGCCTCGGCTGCTCACCTAATTTTATAAACCTCCTCATTCATAAAATTAAACAACACATTCCTACCACAAACATCAACGTTAACTCTATTTACATCAATATTCGGAATACATTAAATTTTCAAATTAAATTTCAGCATAAAATTCAGTTTTAAAAGAATTTCAAGATTAATTTTATTATCACTTTAACGTGCATCCAGAATTAAAGTCCTTGTTGGATGCCTACTAATTAATATAACAATATAAGCAGACCGGAGTCTGAGTATAAAGGAGCATCTACCACCCCTTTACGTTAATTAACCAGGTTCGTCTAATTGAGCTCAAAGACATACCCAAAGTTTCATCATAATTCAGAACATCAATACTAAATACCCCTTTCTACTTAAACAAGCAAATTTCATCTTAAAGTTAACATTTTATGGTTAGTACAATTTCACTAATGTCCATTTAAAGTAAATCAATTATAAAGTTATTCAACACACACAAAAATGTCAAACAAAATAGTATAATTTACCTGAAGGTTACTTGTCCTCGTAGCTTCAATGTACATCGTCCCTTTAGTTAATCACACCATTCCAACAGGATTATATTTACGGCTTCTAATTCTCAACGCTTTTAAAATTTTCTCCATCACCATTTATTTAAAGTTGTTTTTGGGCTTTTCCGGAACTCATCTGTGTATATCTGACCCTTGTTTCGTGGATCCAGACACGTATTTGAACCATTTAATTATTAACCCCCCGAAAAATAGCAGAGAAATTCATGCGTCTTTCACCAATATACGCCAAAACTGCCTACTTTTGTGTATACATTTGTCGTCGTAAATTTTGCTAATTGGTACAGTGATACTAAATTTCATTACCTTGTATCTAAGTGCACTGAAGTACATTCATGTTAGCACGTAAATAACAAACTATTTTGAATCACTAAAATATACGAGCAAAATTTTAAATTATTTTATCAAACTAAAATGCACTGTTTAACATCTTGAATCAAGTCGCGGATGTAAGAGCTTTTAACGCATCGAATAGTCAAAAGTCTAAGAGGCCGAAATTCATATTACCACCGGTATATATAGCAAAAGCCTGTCTGTCGGTCTGTTCCCCAAAACGGGTAATTCTAAAGAATTTCTCATGCCATGTTCCCAGTCCGTCGCTCGCGCGTCGGTTTTACGAATTTTTCACTCGCCCCATTTAAAACTCAGAAATTCACACGGCACGCAAACATGTCCGAGAAAACTAATTAATTTTGTACAGAAATTGTTGTTTCTACCTCTGATATTTGCATCCTATTTTCAACCAATTGTGACCCTCGTGACGTTGCTTAAATCACGCCTTTTACTATATGTGTCTTTGCTTGACGCATTTTCTCTTTCTTTTCTAACCTGTTCGTATTGGTGCAAATTGATATTCTTTATTATCGATTATATTTTAGTCCATGTGGACTATCTGGGTTAAATAACCCCGTATCGCACATTCTCGTGAATATTAAGCCCCGGTTTCTCCAAGATTCTTTGAAACCATTTGTTATCTACACATTTTTCGCCGTACGTGATATTTAAACTACGCAGGTGTTCAAAATAATATTAATTCTCAGAGCTTTTTAAATAAACCCTGTTTTGTATTTCGTGCAAAGCATCTGACCGTTTCCAATATCCTTAGAATCGACATGTTTATCTAAACAAATTAAACTGAAATTGCCTTTTAAAATACGCAGGTGTGTTTAAACATCCTACTTCTAACTAACACTTCTAGGATTTGCTTTTTATTGGGTTTTTACAAGTTTCTATAGATATTATCTGTTACTAACGATTCAATTAACTTCAATTAAAATTGACTTCTATCTTTTCATTTTTAGCGAATACAAGTTAAATATTAATTATTATGTGTACACTTTGTTTTACTACCGGTTACTTAAAATAGGGTTAATTAATATAAATTTTGCACGTAATTTCCATTTGTTTCTTTATTAGGAATAAATAAATTACACGCAGAGCTTTTTTAATACTGTTTCTTTTGATATAAAGCGTCTTGTACATAATTTAAATTTCTTATTTTTACTGAAACGACCGCATTTATTTATGCTTCAAGGTTTTAATAAAGCGTATTATTTAATAAAATTCCTTATACACGGTGATTAAAATTATTTGATGTGATTATTTAATTTTCTACCCTGGTCTAAATATGAGTAATATATATATATATATATATATATATATATATATATATATATATATATATATATAACGTAAGATCAGGCAATCGTGCTGGCTATTCTATCGATCTTCGCGTCCGTATCCGCCGATTTGGGAATGTTACGTCGAGGTACTGCCGGACATTGCGTTGGTAATGTGGCGGTGCTCCATCTTGCTGAAACCATATCGTTTTCGTTGGAACTTGAGGGTTCCCTGGGTCAGATAACAAAATTCAAACGACAATTATAACATTGACAACTACTGTCGTGCAGTTATAATCACAGAACAATTTGCTAAGGCGTTTTAAACAAAACTAACATTGCCATGGAACTTTTTAATTGATACCGTCTCAAAAAAAATACGTGTGAAAACAATAACATTTTTGAATAAAGAATTGAGACCTTTCAAACGATATATCACCAGCCTATATTTTTCATAGAAAAATTGGGAGTTGTAACTGTCAGTCGAAGGGGGTTCATTGTAGAGATAACATTTTTTTGTTACAGTATGTCGAATAATCTAAAATTGACATGTTTCAGCATTTTCTATAAATATGCACAGTTACCAAAATAATGAATTTATTCCATTTGGCTGTCCCACACAGTATATATTATACAAGTAACCCTCTTGCAAATCCTCTTCTTCTTCCTATACGAAATACACAGATAAATGCTTCCCCAATATTAGCGTAGATATTTTTAAAGTAACCCTATCACAAATCATCTTCTTTCTTCCACACAAAATACACAGGCAAATCTTTCCACAATATTATCACATATATTTAACACGTAACTCCATGGCAAATTATTTTCTTCTTTTCATAATAAATACACGAGCACATCCTCACACAATATTAACACATATTTTTAATTAAACCTACTGCAAATACCCATTTTTTGTTTCCATAAGAAATACACAGGCAAATCGTTTTACAATACTAGTACACATATTTCACAATTACCCTTATTGCAAATAAGTTCTTCCTCCAGTAAGAACTACACAGCAAATTCTTACACAATATGGGCACATATGTTTTCTAATTAAGTCTATTGCAAGTCCTTTTCTTCCTATCATACTAAATACACATGCAAATCTTACTACAATTATGGACACACATTTTTTAGTTAACCATATTGCAAGTTCTTTTTCTCATAACGTAAGAAATACATAGGCAAATCTGTCCACAATATTAGCACAAACACTTTACAGGTAATACTATTATAAATCATTTCCGTCTCCGATAAAGAAAGCAAATCCTTCCACAATAGCACAAATATTTTGTATTTATCCCTATTGCAAATTCTTGTCTTCCTTCAATAAGATATCCACAACCAAATCCTTTTACAATGCTAGTATATATATTTTTCAGGTAGCCGTATTGCAACTTTTTTCCTTCACACATAAGTGAAGTAAACTCTTCCACAATATTAGCACATGTTTTTTTATTAACCCTATTGTAATTTGTTTTCTTCTTCCATAACAAATGCACAGGATAATCCGTTCATAATATTAGCACGTATATTTTACACATAACCTTTTTGCAAAACTTATTCTTCTTTTCATTATACGTTAGCAAATCTTTACGACACATATTTTTTCTTCTTTGCATAAGAAATGCATTAGCAAATTTTTCTACAATATCAGCACATATATTTCACAAGTAATCCTTGTCTAAATCCTTTTTCTCTTTTCATAAGATATACACAGGGAAATCTTTCCCAATAAGAGCATGTACATATTTTGCAAGTAACTTCCTCGCATACGAAATACATATGCTAATTCTTCTACAATACTAACACATATATTTTACAAGTAATCTTGTTGCACAACATGTTCTTCCTTCCACAAGAAATATACAAGTAAATGCTCTAACAATATTAGCACATATATTTTTTAAGTAATCCTAGTGCAAATCATTTTCTTCCTTCCATATAAAAGTACACAGGCACATCCTTCCATTATATTAGCACACACATTTTTTAATTAACTTTCTTGCAAGCACTATTCCCCTTGCATAAGATACACACAGGCAAATCTTTCCACAATATTAGTACGCATATTTCACAAGTAACCCTTTTGCAAATCTTTTTCTTCTTTCCATAAGAAGTGCACATGCAAATCGTTCTACAATATGAGCACATAAACTTTTTTAATTAACTCAACTGTAAATCTTCTTGATCCTTCTAAAGGAACCTTTCCACGATATTTTACAAGTAACCCTATTGCAAATTATTTTTTCTTCCATAATAAATACACAGGCACATCCGTCCACTATATTAGCAGATCCATTTTTAATTAACCATTTTGCAAATCCTTTTCTGCCTCCCATAAGAAATACACACGCAAATCTTTCCACCACCTTGGCACATATTTTTTTTAATTAACCCTATTGCAAGTCCTTTTCTTCATAAGATAAGAATACACAAACAAATCCTTTTACAATAGTAGCACACTTAGTTTGCAAATAAGCTTTTGGCAAATTCTTTCCCTCTATTACTAGAACAGCAAATTTTTCTACCATATTAAAACATACATTTTCTATTTACCCCTATTGCAAATCTTATTGTTTTCCTTTAAGTAAAGCAGACCCTTTCACAATATTAGCACGTGTATTTTTTATTAACCCTATTGTAATTCCTTCTTTTTCTTCCATAGGAAATACATTTGCAAATTTTTTCATAATATTAGCACATATATTCTACAAATAACCTTTCAGCAAAGCCTACTCTTCTTTCCGTAAATAATACATTGGCAAATCTTTCTACGATATTAGGGCATATTTTTTAATGAACTTTATTGCAAATTCTTTTCTTCTTCCCATAAGGAATACATAGGAAAATTTTTCTACAATATTAGCACATATATTTTACAAGTAACCCCTTTGCAAATCCTTATTCCTTCTGTAAGAAATATATGCACAAATCTCTTCACAATATTAGCACAAATATTTCACAAGTAACCCCTTTGCAAACGCTCATTCCTTCTGTAAGAAGTACATGCGCAAGTCTCTTCACAATATTAGCACATATATTTTACAAGTAACTCCATTCCAAATCCTTTTCTTTCTCGTATACGGAATACACATGCAAATCCTTCTATAATATTAGTACATATTAATTTTTACAAATAACCCTATTGCATATCCATTCCCTGTCCTATAAGGGCAGCAAACCTTTCAACAATATTAGCACACATATTTTTTATTTATCCCTATTGCAAGTTCTCTTTTACCTAACATAAGAAATACACAGGTAAATCTTTCCCCAATATTATCACAAATATATTTCACAAGTAATCTTTTTACAAATTTGTTTCTTTCCTCCATACGAACTACCCAGGAAAATCGTTTTACAATATGAGCACATTTATTTTTTAATTAACTATACTGTCTTGTCTTGTCTGAGGCAAAGGAAGTGTGTAGGGACCGAAGAATGTGGAAAAAGATTGTGAATGGTGCTGAGAGAAAAGTAATGTAGTAGTCTAGAGTTATACCGTGCATATTCTCCCAGAAAGACGTACTAGGAAATTCCGTGAATGGTGAATGATTGATAAATGAATGAACCCTACTGCAGATCTTCTTGCTTCTTCTAAAGGAAATACACAGACAGATCCTTCCAGAATATTAGCAAACATATTTTACAAGTAACATTATTGAAAATCATTTCCTTTTTTGCATAAGAAATGCACAGGCATATCCGCCTACAATATTGACACATATTTTTTAACTGACCCTATGCAAGTTCTTTTATTCCTAACATAATAAATACATAGACAAATTGTTTTGCAATATTAACACATCCATTTTACAAGTAACCCTATTACAAATTCTTTCCTTCTGTTATAAGAGCAGCAAATCTTTGCACACTATTAACACACATATTTTTTGTTTAACTCTATTGCAAACCCTCTTTTTTCTAACATAAGAAATACACAGACACATTCTTTCACAATATTAGCATATACATTTTACAAGTAACTTTATTGCAAATTCTTTTCTTTCTTCCATAAGATATACACAACAAATCGTTCCACAATGCTAGTAAATATATTTTACAAATAACCCTATTGCAAATTCTTTTCTTCTCCCATAATTGAAAAAAACCATTCAACAATATTGGCACATGTATTAACCCTATTGCAATTCTTTTTTTTTCTATTCCATAAGAAATACATAAGTAAATCCTTCTATAATATTATCACATATGTTTTACAAGTAACTTATTTGCAAAATCTATTCTTCATTCTATACAAATACATTAGCAAATCCTTTCACAATAATAGCACATATATTTTTAATTAACCTTATTACACATACTTTTTTTCTTTCCATAATAAATACATAAGCAAAATTTTCTACCATATTAACACATATATTTCACAAGCAACCCTTTACCAAACCATTTTTCTTCTATAAGAAATACACAAGCAATTCTTTTCACAATATTAACAGATATATATTTTGTAAGTAACCCCATTCGAAATCCCTTTCTTTCTCGCATACAGAATACACAGACAAATCCTTCCACAATATAAGCACATATATTTTACAAGTAACCCTATTAGAAATTCCTTCTCCTATAAGTACAAATATTTTTTATTTATCCCTATTGAAATTTTTTTTTTTCTTCCATAAGATATTTACAAACAAATTCTTCCACAATGTTTGCACATATATTTTTTAATTAAACTTTTCGCAAATCATTTTCTATTTTTCATAAGAAATACATAGGCAAATTTTTCTACAATTTTAGCACATATATTTTACAAGCAACCTTTCTGTAAACCATTTTCCTCCTATTATTAGAAATATACAAGTAAATCTTTTTACAATATTAGCAGATATATATTTTGTAAGTAACTCCATTCCAAATTCCTTTCTTCCTCGCATACAGAATACATAGGCAAATCCTTTCGCAATATAAGCACATATTTCACAAGTAACCCCTTTCCAAAATTTCCTCCCTTCCATAAGAAATACACAAGCAACGCATTACGCAATATTAGCACATATTTTACAAGCAACTCTTTGCAAATCCTTTTCTTCCTCCTATAAGGAATACACAGACAACTCGTTCTATAAAATTAGCACATATATTTTTAAATTAACTATATTGCAAATCATCTTGTACCTTCAATAAGATATACATAAGAAAATCTATCCTAAACATTAGCAAATATATTTAACAAGTAACCCCATTGCAATTTATTTTTTCCTCCCATTAGAAATACCAGAAAAATCGTTTCGCAATATTATCACATATATTTTACAAGTAATCTTATCTGAAATCCTTTTCTTTCCCCATAAAGGCATCGTGCAAATGTAACTTTATTTATAAACCTTTTCTTTCTTTCACAATATTGGCACACATATTTTACAAGTAGTCTTATTGCAAATTTTTTTCTTCCTCCCATAAGAAATACACAGGCGAATCCTTTCACAATATTGGCGCATATATTTTCTAATTAACTCTAGTGCAAATCCTTTTCTTCCTAGCATAAGAAATACACAGGCAAATCGTTCCACAATGTTAACACATATTTTACAAGTAGTTTTTTACAAATCCTTTTCTTCTCTACAAGGGCAGCAAATCTTTCCACAATGTTAGAAAACACATTTTTTATCTAACCATATTGCAAGTTCTTTTCTATCTAGCATAAGGTAGACGCAGACAAATCTTTTCACAATAATAGCATATAAGTTTTACAAGTAATCCATATATTTTTCAAATAACCTTTTCTCTTTCCATAAGAACTACATAAGCAAATCTTTCCACAATGCTTATACATGTATTTTACAAGTAACCCTATAGCAAATCTTTTTCTTCTCCCATAAGTTAAGTAAATTCTTCCACAAATTAGCACATGTATTCTCTTTATTAACCTATTGCAGAACCTTTTTTCTTCCATAAGAAATACACACGCAAATCCTCACACAGTATTAGAACATAAATTTTACAAGTAACCTTTTATCAAATTCTATTCTTCCTTCCATAAAAAACACATTGTCCAATCGTTCCAAAATATTAGTTCATATATTTTTTACAATATTGCAATTCCTTTTCTTCTCTCTGTAAGATATACATAGGCACATTTTTATACAATATTAGCACATATATTTCACAAGTAACCCTTTTGCAAACCCTTTTCGTCCTCCCAAAAGGAATACACAGGCTAATTCTTTTTAAATATTAGCACATATATATTTTACAAATAGCCCCATTCCAAACTCTTTTCTTTCTCGCATACGGAATACACAGGCAAATTATTCTACAATATTAGCATGCATATTTTACAACTAACGCTTTTGCAAATCATTTTCTTCCTTCCATAAGAAATACACAAACAATTCCTTCACAATATTAGCACATATATTTTACAAGTAATCCTATTGTAAATCATTCGTCCTTTCATATATTTCATAAGTAACCTTTTTGCAAATCCTATTCTTCCTTGTATTCGAAATACATAGGCAAATCGTTCTACAATATGAGCACAAATATTTTTTAATTAATTTTTCTGCAAATCTTCTGGTTGCTTCTAACAGAAATACATAGGGAAATTATTCCACACCATTAGCACTTAAATTTTTTATTTTCTTTCTGTCATAAGAAATACACAGGCACTTATTTTCACATCATTAGCACAAGCATTTTTTAATTAACCTTCTTGCAAACCATCTTTTTCTCTCCATAAGAAATATATAGGTTAATTCTTCCACAATATTAGCACATATATTTCACAAGTAACTTTTTTGCAATTCCTTTTTTCCTTCTATAAGAGATACACGGGTAAATTGCAAATCATTTCCTTTCTTAAATAAAAAATACACAGACAAACCGTTCAACAATATGAGAGCATATCTTTAAATTATTTCTACTGCAAATTTTCTTGTTCTTTCGAAGAAAATATACAGGCAACTCTTTCTACAATATTAGCATATATATATTTTACAGTGTTAAGTTGCAAAATATTTACAGCAGAAGTTCGTTTTTAAACTGGGATACAAAATCATAAATAATGATTAGTGGGAATAAGCGCAAGTTAGACATCCACGGTGAAGAAAATGTTAAACTCAGAGACACAACTACAAAGACGTCTCTAAATTGGACGTGTTTCAAACTTACGAATTCGACAAAACCATAGTAAGATTATTATACATATTCCGCCTCTATAGTAAACGCAGAACACAATGATTGTATTTCTATAAAAATTAAGAGCTGTGTTTGCGTCACATATCCGCATGAAAGTTTTATATTTATTAAAGATGTATATAAAACAGTAGACCCGACCAAACTATACGAGTTTACTAAAAATGCGGCTGACTTTCTGTTTGAATAATTACAATACAAGTTAGGAGACAATCAAATGCATGTCAAATCGAGCTTGCTAATTGAAAGACGGGAAATATAAAGTCTCGGACAGGATTCGAACCTGATATCTTCGGATTTGATCGCGGACGTTTTCTAGAACGGTGATTACAATTTGAAACATATATAAATCTAAATTATTTTAAAACGTTACTTAAAAATATTCCTTAGCTAATCTTTGTTAACAGGTACAAAATCCTATTTTATGTAGAAAGTTTACTGATCCTGTATTACCACGCTTGTGAATATAATTGGCCAATAATGTTCCACAAATTAATTAGTAAAGGTCGAAATACTTCAAACTCTGACCTTAAAATTTTTCTGGAAATTATTCCTAATACAAATAAATTTAGAACTTATTCTACCTTAAGTGTTAACATTAAATTATCTTTATAGGTTACAAAAAAAATTAACAAATTACACTTGCTGGTATTATTGTCGAATAACGCTTATAAAAAACTCATCTCCATCGTAATGAACGGCATTAAATATTCTTTGGTTCTATTCCACATCTCTAAAAATATCAGTTAGCAAAGTGCATTTTTTAAATTAAACTCAAGGTATTCTCTTGCATGAAGATTATATATGTTGAAGATTATTCAATTCTCGCAGTGTTTTACAAAATAATCATGTACACAACCATACATTATCCTAATCCTAATCCTAATTCTAATTCTGTACGACTATAAATTTATTTAATTTTTATTTACACATTAATACTTGAATAAATTTCAACTTGTATATTTGGCTGTGTAAATCAAAAAGGAAAAACGAAATTTTATTTCAGCCAATTTAAGTGCAACCTCTTTCCACTTTCCAGACTATTAATGTCAAAATAACATTTACACGTACCACATACCCTTTATTAAAATTTTCGCGGAATATAACATTGATATTCGCATATTATTGTTAGAAGCAACCTTATTTAATACTCACATAAGATCAAAAGTCCTCAAACGTATCACCATGTATTCATAGCCTTCTAGTTCGAATGCATATCCCTCTCTCACAATACTCTTGCAAAGCTTAGTTACGTTTTATTCTCTCTAATCTATATCTTTGTGCTCCCTCCAATGTTAATATGTACACCTGTAATATCTCTTGATAGGGATCTATTCTTATCGCGTTTTCTAATAAACGTAAAATTTCTATATCGTCTAACCATTAGTCATCGCTTTAAATATATGTTCTCGCAAACAAATTTCTGGAACTTATGCATAGATTGATACAAAATAAAACACTTGTTTATTTATGTCGCCGGATTGAATCAAATAATTGTAATTTCGCTTTTGGGGTGTTGAAATTAAGGTTTTTTGTTCAACAGAACTTCAACCATCTGCAAGCACCTTCTGGGTAGTCAATAACATTTATTGTTTATTATCAAAATCAACACTAATTTTCCGGATTACAGAGGTACGGGTACATCACTGAGCTTCTTTGTTAAATATTTACCTAATTATCTGCATGGAAAGTGTGTATAATACTCGTTACAATAATATACGTTTTATTTATAATTCGCTTACTTAATTAAAAAAATACTAAAAGGTAGTGAAAGATGAATGAAACATTATCTATAATTTTTTATTAAGCACTATTTTTGTCAACTTTACCATTGTACACCCCCCACCCTCACCTATTTAGGACTAAGAGATTTCAATAATGAGCACTGAATTTGAAATTAGAACATAGATATCGAGCGTCTGTTTATGTTTAATAATAATAATAGAATTATACTTTCAGGGTCAATCCAAACAAAAATGTTTTCCATTTTAAAGTTACAATTCCTCATCTCCGAGTTGAAAGCGACTACGATATAGATGCCAAAGTATTAGTTATAAATATAGTAGGAAAAGGTCCAATGCATGCAAATCTGAGTAAGTATAAATAGTATAATCGCTAAATTATTTTATTATGTGCTTCCAGTTTATTTCACTTTAGGTATCTTAACTGAGTCATTTTTAGTAGATACAAAGATCATTTACCTCATCATTCCACGCGCTACATATCTGCTTGTCTTTAATGTAACCACACGTATGTTTATATTAAGGCTATCACTTTTCACTCTGAATTAACTCGTTTGACGTTTTCAATTATCCTTTTATTTAGCCTTTTAAGTCTTTACCCCTTTATAGTCTTCATATAGCCCTTTTACTTAACCCTTTTAACCCTTCCACGTTTATTTAGCCCTTTAGATTACGCCTGCAATGTTACATATATACTGTTATACTTCAATGTACGGTTAGTTATTCGTTTGCATAAATAGAGGGCGTGCTAGGTTACACAGAATTTACTAACGTTAAAATAATACGAGGGCTGTTTTTCAAGTTTTGATAGACCATAAATAATAGATAAATTGATATAACATGATGATTTTAATTGCAAATAATTTATAATACATTACTTATTTTTCTACGTAGTCACCGTGAAGGTTGAGGTATTTGTCATTACGAGAGGCTAGCTTTCCTATAACTTATTCAAAGAAGTCTGTGGTCAGTGAGCTCAGGTAGATTCTACAACATCTTGAAGCTTTTGGCTTTTAGCAAAGCGTTGCCCATCTAACCCTGCCTTCATTTCTCGAAAGAGGTGATAGTCACTGGGTGCTAAATCAGGGCTGTAAGGTGGGTGGGTGGTTAAAACTTCCTACTTGTTCTGTTGCAGAAGTTTCTTAGTCACATTGGCACTATGCGGTCGTGCGTTATCGTGGAGCAAGACTACGCCAGATGAGAGCATGCCTCTTGGTTTGTTTTGTTTTGCTCTTCGGAGATGACGTAGAGTCTCACTGTGAGATTTCTTTGTTATTGTTGTTGCCTGTTTAATGAAAACACACAAACTCTAGCCATTGTTTTTCGCTTTGTCAAACTCTGTTTAATTTTTTTGGGCTTGCTGGGGGAGGGCGTGTGCATTCATTGCTTTAACTGTTCTTTGGTCTCCGAGTTGGCATACAGGACCCAAGTCTCATCCCCAGTAACAATAAACTTTAAAAAACTGTGTTTTTCGTTTTTAAGAGCATGTGAGAAAACTCAGGGCGCGACGCTATTCGCTTCATATCGTTCTCCTCACTCAAAATTTTTGGAACCCAACTGGAGAATTAATCGTAGCGGCCATCCTTATTCACCCGTAGTTCGGCAACGACTGATGGATACGAGTCGGCAATGGCATCGATAATTGTGCAGAAGCTGCGCAATCGTACAACACGCAGTCCCACTTACCGCGACTACACTGTATATTTAGAGAAACAAACAGAAATTGAACAAAAGCAACCCTCGTATAATTCACGTTTCAAATTAAGTAAAGTAAATTATTAATTAACGCTGCTTACCTTCTAGTTTAATGCATATTGGCAGGCTCACTACCAAATAATAATCGTTTATCTCAGTTATTTGGTGTGAGTGCCTTCTGCCGTTCTAGGTCAAATTGCTGCAACAAAGCTCGTTGCTGGTATTCTACAACAAAAACAGGAACACAAATCAGTTTATAAACACTGAAATCAGGTAGGAATCGACTGGTTACGTCGTCACAGACCTATATGTACTCTCGCACACGTCGTTCAAGATAAGTCGTCACATCAAGAATGCCATCTTGACGCCGCTTCCAACTTAAAAACCCATTATCGCTTGTACGTTACGCACCTTCATTGATTAGATAAATATGCACTCACGCACACGTCGTTCAAGATAAGTGGTCACATCAAAAATGCTATCTTGACACCGCGTCCAACAAATTAAAAATCCATTACCGCTAGTAGGTTTCGCATCCCCATTGGTCGAAAAACGTCATGTGTTTGTTCCACAACCCGTAGGAACCGTTTTTACCACAAAATAACACAATAATAAAGAGCTATCTACCCTAAAACATTCCGGGGAATACCTAGATAACATTTCTATTCATAATACCCTAAATAATATTTATTTAAAATTATGGAGCGGTTTTAGCACGAGTTAGGTTTTGGGCCTATTGGAGCGACTTTTTAAAAAGCTTTTCCAAAAAACGTCTTTAAACAAATTTATTTTTATACTAAATTACAATTGAATTTTTAATTTACTAGTTTGTTATATGCAGTAACGTATGATATCGAAATAATTCTAAGTTGAAATTCACTTTTAATTAATTAAACTAAAATTATGGTGAGTAGCTGAACTAACAACAATGTTAAAGTTGAGAAGCTCTAGACTGACCGACCATCCTGGGCTCTCGAGGGTATTTATGCTATCCCTGCCCCTCACATTGCTTGTGGGAACTACAGAGCTCATGTTTGCTTATTTCTGTATTTAATACAATGTAACAATCTTAATTCTAATAATCGCTGTTTTATAACCTACTGTGACCTGCACTTACAGTATCACGTTACGTCTGGAATACAATGTCTGTTTCTGTTCTCACTGTCTGGCTTGTTGAACTTTTTTATAAACCTTTTTATTATGTCCTTCAATTATTCCTTGCTGCATTTAACTTAAGTTTTAATAATTCAATTTGTTTACATATATATTCTAATTTGGGCGATATGTAACTCACACAACAATATATTTTAAGGGAAAAAATCAAACAAAGGAAGGTCCAAACACAAAATTTTAGCCTACTAACCATGATATATATATATATTAATTAAGCTACGGTAATGATGACTAGAACTGTAAATGGGTTAGGTATTTGAAATACAAAATGCCAATTTATTCTAGCACTGTATTGTAGGATGTTACGTTATTCTGTGCTGACAAAAAAAACTAACGTACGCAACGAAATTAGTCCGCAGCGAGTACCGCAACAGAAAATCGAAAGGACACCGTGCTAGCTAGAAAGTCGTAGAGTGGAGTAGGTCATAAAAAAAGAAATCCTTAAGGGAGAAAATGTATAAACAAAACATGTTACGAAAAAAAAACCAACTCGCGGAAAAAGCAATATTTATCCCAAATATCCCGGAGGGTTTACACAGTACAAAATTCTCTGTAAAAATAATCAATAATTTCTTTAGTCACCTAAAACTAATTTTTAACCTCAATTCTAGTATTCACATAAAACAAAAGTTAACAAAAAAATATTTTATGGATTGTTTGCATCTCTTCTACAGTGATTGCGGAAACTAATAAATAATTCTTATCTATTTTTATGGGTGTATTAATATTCCGGCCGCTTCTTGGAATAAACGTTTCTTTATTAATTAGGTCATACGCAATTGACGTATTTCTCCTCAATTTCTCTTCGAAATTTCATGAATGTTTTATTTAAATTGAATTTGGGTTATACAGCCTCAATTTGGCTAATTATTTTAATCTTTAATTGTTTTATCAACGGGTTTTGCATATGTGGAAAAACCCGAATCTTCATAATTGTAATAAAAATATTGGTTTTCACTGTAAAATATGTTTTAATACACATAATTGAAATCCATTGTAGTTTCTTACGCAAAATGCGTAAAGCTAGCACTATTCTATGCTATTTGCAGCAAATGAAGAGCATTTTTATATGCATCAAAAATGTATTTTTATGCTAATAAGTGAATATAACTAGCTTTGTATTTATCTTTGAGTGATTATTTACAAGCACGGCTTATTATACAAGGTGGATTTATATATACGCATTTGCCTTTTCGGTTGGCAAAAAGTAATCTTGTATTATGCAGGATGTAATCATGAATTTTCGGAAATTTCTATTTTTTCTGGATTATTTTACGAGGCTTGTTTAATTGAAACCCATATTTGGTCAGGTTAGTCTTGGAAGCAATTGTAATCACTCAACTGACGCTTTGCAACGTTAGTGGTGTTTGTAAACTTCCCACTGGTCAGTTTCTCTCGTATATATTTGACAGCGATTTTAAGTATTGTGATTTTGAAATGACGTTTGTTGTTAACAATCCGATCAAATGTGATCAGCGTACGGCCATTCAATTTCTGCGTGCTGAAGGTTTGAAACCATTAGAAATTCATACACAGAACCTCGGGTGCATATCAACGCAAACCTGTATAATTAAACTTTGAACAAGCTCCATCAAGCAATAAGACGAAAACGTTTAGGGAAGCTTTCACGTGGTGTCATTCTGCTTCACGACAATGCTCGACCTCATGTTGCTAAAGTAGTGAAAGAAAATCTACAGTGAAAGAAATGGAGGATATTAAAGCATTCGCCCTATAATCCCGGTTTATCGCCTTGCGATTTTCACATCTTTGGGCCACTAAAAAAAGCGTTGAAAGGTAATCGTTTTCAGTCGGACAAAGAAGTACAAAACGCCGTGAAAGAATTCTTCGAGCAGCAGCCACAAGATTTCTTTAGGCAGGGTATGCATAGGTTGATGAAACAATGGGATATGTGCCTTAATCGTAGTGGTAATTATTTGTAAATTTAGTTGTCAATAAAATTTTTCCTGAACCAAAGATAGGTTTCAATTGAACAAGCCTCGTACATACCTCGATATAAATTTCTTCAGTATCCGAAGATCTGGTCATCTGCCTACAACTATTTATGTTTTACTGCTAAAGGGAGATGGGTATGCACTGCTAAAGTCCTGATCGGTATGCACTAAATGTCCTGTGGGTCACAATCACTATCACTTTCAAGCCGGGAAAGAGAGGGGGGGGGGGGTTCATACTTGAGTTTTATAGTTTGATTTTTAATTTAATTAGGATTTCTAATATAGTTCATTATTTTAATCGCAAGTTTAAAGTTTTGATTTTATACCCTATATTCCGCGCGTTTAGGCGAGACATTGTGGAGTTCGTTTTGTATTTTATTTAGACATTTGGATAATTATTTTTGGTTTTTGTTTTTGTGGAGTTTTTTTATTATTTTTAAATTTTTGTTTAAAGTTCTATCATGCGCAGATATTATCATACCAAGTCAAACCATCTCCTACTAAAATAATCCAAACCTAACCTCACACCCGTAATTTCCTCCCTTCGATTTACGTGCGGTTATCGCCATCCAATCTCTCGACTCTTCTTGCAAATTCTATAAGAGATGCCCAGAATGCTTTCTGGTTAGCCACTTTCCCGACTTTTTCTATACTCTTTGACTATGCTAGTCCTTCAACAGCTAGTTTTCTATCTACCAACCCTCTGTTTGCCATCTCGAGTGGGCATTCAAATAGCATGTCGTCGAAGCTTTCTGCACTTTCACCGCATTCGCAGCGGTCCTTCTCGGTCAAGCCGAATCTTCGCAGGTAGACTTCTATTTTCGAGCTTCATCTTCATGTCGGTTTCTATATTCGGTATAAATTTTTGTGTCAATCTGCACCTAGCAGCGTTGCTCCACTTAGCTTCCCACTGTCGAATCGACCTTTCCCGCAGATCTTCTTTAATCAGAGACGTCAGTATCGATGAGTGTGATATCTGCAAGTCTCCCCTCGCGGCCTCTTACACCAATTCATATACTCTATTGTTCTTTTGTTTACACCGTGCGACCTAACACGCAGAATTTCAAATGTCGAATATCGAGCGCCGTATGTGCTAACCTTCAGACGTCCGCTGACTACTTGTAACTAAATATACATTCCTGCCTCGTGAGGGTATCAAATTAACAATAAAATAATAGGGCATGCCCCTTAAACCTAAAGTATCCAAACGTTTCGGAACATTGCCTCGCAAGCTTGCTACAGTCGGTGAAAGGGCGAGGTTTATTAAGCTACAACACACTAAGATATAAATTTAGATTGTTTTATTAACTGTGCAACTAATTAAACCTTAACCTAATGACATATGAGTACAAAATATATACAATATTTGCCGTTATATACAATAGGGAGCCACCGTAAGGGAGGGGAAGGCTTACGGACCTTATCAAGGTATTATCACTCGTTGCACTTTGTTCTAGAGAATGGGAAAAGATTGTCACATATACGCACGCAGAAAATTTTAACACTGCACTACTGTGGAGCTTTATAGTCCCCGGCTAGCTAAACACTATATGACTAAACAAAATTACTGTCTAAATTCCTTAGGACTAGTCTACTTTTTAAGCATATAAGAGACAATTTTGGGCTCAAACACCCAAATACTATAATTAATTATATATACAGTATTCTAATAAAGCTACCTACTGTGACCCACGCTCTCAGTTAACAAGGGTGTCTCCAACTAACGGAACATGAAACGACCTTTTCACCGGTCAACTATTATTATAACGGAACTCGTTCAAGTACAACAAAGATTATCACTACAGGGGTCCTTTACTACTATACCCGACCTGAAAATTGCGTAATCAGGTAGATTTCGTTGCTAAGCTATTGCGTGAGCCCCCAGGCCACCGTCGAAAGAACAATGAAGCGGTGCACCCTGCTGAAGCCTCCCTGTTTGCCTAAATAAGTACACAGGGAATAAAATTTCAACGCGTTCAACTTAAGCCCAAGCTCAGAGCTTTAATCTGAACGTCGGTATTCTTACAGAACGTCGGCACAATTTAGTTAAAAAAGTACGGATACATAATTCATAACACAACCCTTGAGTTCCTTATTTAAAAAAAATACCATACACTCTGTTTTAGTAACTGGGAAAGTACTTACTCAGAATAAAATAAAAACACACTTCACTTTACTTTCAGAAGTACAGAAGTAAACAACCTGTCTGTCGGAAGTATCGAAATAAAAAAGCCACTTCTATCCCACGCTTATCTCCTTATATACGTTTAAGTTAATTGAAAAATACCCAGTCCAGTTTAGCTCTCATAATCAAAAAGGTTCAGCCTGTCATAAATCTTAAAAGTTAATTAAAACTAACAATTGATTTAGGATAGCCAAAATCTCCCTCACAAGAAAACTCCAAAACTATAATTTTAGTTAAGTACCCAAACTAATTGAAAATTATTCAGACAACTCGGACTGCTTTATACATACCTAGGGTCTTAGCTACTTGATCGACATCTATTAGTAGATACTACTAATCTGACACGTTAAGTGCCTTCCAAGTAAAGCTTCGTACCTTGGGACTATTAATTAAATCTTTGGATTATATTTTCCAAAAACCCTGCTCTGGCTACTTGGGAACGGAGCTTTTGAAACCGTTTAAAATCGCAGACATATTTATGCTACAAAACCGTTATCCTAATAATTGGGACGCTAAAATTAAACTAGAAAATAAACCAATTTGAGAAATAATAGAGAGTTATTTTTACATAACCGACTGTACTAAAACAGTATGTTACATACTTAATCATAACAGCTTTTTGGATTTAATATTTTTTGTCTGACGTTGATCCTTTTCTTGCCAAACGTTTAAAATGGAGGATTAAATAGATTAAATGGAGGATTAAAATAAAGGATTTGGAAGTAGCTCGTACCTACCAAAGTCAACATATGAAGAAATGATTTTTCTTATAACTCAAAATATTCACAAACAAATAAGGTTAAGAAAACAAAGTATTTTAGTATTGTGGTACACGCTGGTCTTGATATTTGACATACTGACCAACTGAAATTAAGATGTGTAACCAGTGATGGAGTTCCAATAGAACAATTTTTGTGTTTCTTCCCTAACCTTGGACACAAAATTGAAGAGATGTGAATGCCATTTTAGATGTGGTAAGTCATATGATAATATCAGCAAATTGACAAAGGTTTACTCGGACGTATAAACCCGTACAAAACTGTGATGCCTTCAGGCTACATACGTCCCATATGTCGCGCACTCCCTCTATTTGTTTGAATCTTTAACTGCAGACTGATGCATTTTCGCTATTTGATCCACAGCATGTGAAAACATATACTCTATCAAAAAGTTTTCGTTGACCATTAAGTGTAGAGTTACGAAAACATAGTATAAAGTATTTTGTATGAAGCATAACTGTATAGACGTGACTTGGAAGTTTAATAAAACAGATAGTGATTGCAGGTATTGAAAATGTGGATTTGACGAATAAAACTAATATACTGGACAGCGAAGGTTGTTACGGTATTCGGTGCAGATAAGAAGGAAACTAGTAAAGTAAGTAAGGAAAATCGTCCACACCAAATACCGTAACAAAACAGTGTAACGATTTTATTTTCTATCATTATGACTACAGAAATTTAATCTATTTATTTAATAAGAACCAATTTAATGCATAATAATGCTACACAATCCACTAAATAAATATTACATATTGTCCAATAAAATATTAGCTTTCAATTCAAATTTTAATTTATGGGGTGACAAAAGATACTTTTCAATTAGTGTCATTCTTAGAGCTCCCTCTGTTAGACAATTGTAAGATTAAGCTTGTTGCCAGGCGGTAACCCGCGTGATATGATCACTTCCAATACAGCTGTCGTCAGAAGAAGTCAAATTGTTCCTTGAACACAAGGACGATGACGTTTGAGGAATCTACGTGTTGGAAGCACGTGAGATTTAAAATTGTTTTCGTGAGATAATGTCGTCTCCGAAGACACTTTTGTTGTCCACTTGCTGGAGAATAGCTCGCAGATGGTGAGACGATATTTTGGTTGAAGGGCCTTTGGTTAACAGTAAGTAGTATTGCTTCTGTAATCTTATTAAATAAAGATTTTTCAGTGCAACTTTGTAATAATATGTAACTTTGAAATAATATGCAACTTTTAGTTAACAGAACTTTTGTTTAACGTAAATTTAATCAACATACAAGTAGGAAATTTTAGAAAATTTAAGAATTTAACCTTTGTACGAATGTGGATTTGACGAGTATCAATTAGTTAATATGGACGCCGTGATATGGTTTGGAGCTTCAATAAGCAGCGAATTTGTTTGTACTGAATGGGAGATTTCCTTTATTTAAGTGCTGAAGCAAGACGCCCAGCAGGTATTTTTCCGTCAGATGAACATCTGGTATGTAAATTTGCTTTCGTATGTCCGCTTTAGCATGGATATAGCAGACAAGTAATTTTTTGTTTAATCATGTGATTTGAACTTCAAAGTAGGTGAATGACAGACTATATATTTTTCATATTAAGCAACAGGAACCTGTAAATTTTTTATTTTTAAATCTTTTTATTAATACATTGAAATTACGGAAGATGTCATTATGAGATAAGGAAAGTTAAATTCTACCTTTTATGAAAATAGATATAATTATTTGAAACATGATTTACTCGAATCATTAGAAATTAAACTTATACGTTTTATATTTCACTAATAGCTGAGTGGAATAATTTTTGTGAGGTTATAGTAGATCTACTCAAACCAACCGAAATTGTCATATGTAAGTTAATTATTCAGAAAGTAAACTCAGGCTCACTCATTTTTAAGTAAAATTTGGCTAGATATTTCTAATAGAAATGACCATATTTTAACGGTGAAAAGTACATATTATACCAAGTACTTATGTAAATATTTTTCAAGAATTTAACTTAATCAAAATTATATTAAAGGTAAAAAAATGTTTTGTAAATAGCACAATAACTAAATACTGAAGGAATAGATTTTTATTTTGGTCAAGACTATTCTTTTTAATTGGAATGAATGAAAGTTGATTCGAATTAAGTTTTTAAATTTTGGGTATAAAGGCACAAACAGTGCTATTCTTTGTTTAATCTGTTCACAGGTGTAGCAGTGAAGTATAAAGGTCAAAGTCGAGCCATAAGGTAAGAAACTTTAGGGATTGAGTTGTTTTTAATAAATTGTATAGCGGTAATTGAATAAAGGTTTCCGCATTCGCCTTGTACAAGGGACTTAAGTAAGGTCTTCTTCGTATAGAAAAATTCGGTGGCGCCATATTCTTTATATATTTGGTCGCAGTCCAACCCCGACCCACAGCTCATGTTCCACCCAGAGCAAATAGTTCGACTAGCCGCTTAGCCTTTTGAGATTTCCTCAACTACGAGCCATTTTCCATCGGAACTTGCCGTGGGCTCTATCCGCTTACTGGAAATCCTCGTAAAATTTTTCTTGTACCTTTCAGCTGGTCACAGAGAAAAAACTAATAGGAAAAATCCCTTAATATACCTTAAAGGTTATAACAGAAGGGTAAAAAAGAAATCTAAAAGAATGGGATTTCGTGCTAGCTCAAAACGTCGTAGAGTGGGGTGGGTCACACAGTAACTTTATTAATATTAAACAATTTGTGACGTTGGCATTTTGTAGATCTTAATTTTAAAATAAGTAAATAAAAAAAAAGCTCTAACGAGAGCCTCGGTCAAAACTAACGGTTACTCGGAAACTTCACGTAATCATTGGAAAAGTTCACGTCAGGTTATTAATTAGCGGTCTAAATTATATTTAGTTTTTTAAATTAGCGGTCCACATGTTTCTAGTTTTTTAACGTTGCGGTCTAAATATAATTCACTTTTTAATTTAAAGGTTTAAATATACTTAGTTTTAACTTAGTGGTTCATACGTGTTTATTTTCTTATCTTAGTGGTATAAATGTATTTAGGCTACTGTTGGCCAAAAAAAAAATTAATCTACTTTTGTAATGGTTAGATAATGGAATATCCTCAAGTGCTCAAAATCACACTAGCAAGTATTTTAATTGGAAAAGTTCACATCAGGCTTCTTAGTTAGTGGTTTTAATGTATTTAGTTTTTAAATTAGCGATCCAATGTTTTTAGTTTTTTAACTTAGTGGTCCATACTTATATAGTTTCTTAACTTAGTGGTATAAATGTATTTAAATTATTGTTGGTCACAAAAAATAATTTACTTTTGTTGTGGTCGAGTAGTGGAATATCCTCAAGTGTTTAAAATCGCATCAGCAGAAAAGTTCACGTCAAGTTCGTCAATTAGTGGAATAAATGTATTTAGTTCTGTAAATTAGCGGTCCGCATGTTTTTAGTTTTTTTAACGTAGCAGCCCAAATATAATTTATCTTTAATTTATAAGTCTAATTGTATTGTTCTTAACTTAGTGGTCCATACGTATTTAATTTCTTAACTTAGCGGTTTAAATGTATTTAGACTACTGTTGACCACACAAAAACTAATTTACTTTTGTTGTGGCTGGCTTGAATCTTTAAGTGCTTAAAATCGCATTCACGTTTTGTATTTGGAGAAGTTCACGTCTGGCTACCCGGTAAAAAATATATTCCGAAATGCATCAGAACAACTTTTGCGGTGTGTTAATCTTTCTACGAATCATGACCATTTACTGGTTCAAATGTATTTGTTATTTAACCTGTAGTCCAAATAGATTTAGTTTATTAACCTAACGGACTAAATATATTTAGTTCTTTAACTTAGTAGTGCAAATGGATCTCATTATTTAACTTAGCGCTGCAATTGTTCTCAGTTTCCTAATTTAGAAGTCCAAATGTAATTCGTTCTGTCATTTAGTGGGCTAAATGTATTTTAGTTAGTAGCCAAATAGATTTAGTTCTTTACATTAGCGGTCCAAATGTATTTAGTTTTATCTTAGCAGTCCAAATGTAATTCGTTCTTTAATTTAGCGGGCTAAAGGTATTATGGCTACTATGCGTTACGAAAAGTAAGATTTAAGTTCGTTGTGGTAGGCAAACGACATTAGCAAGTTTTTGATTGGAAAAGTTTACGTCAGACTACGCGGTAAATAAACATAATCATAAGTGTTTCAGAACAACTTATTATGTGATGGGTTAAGTAGATAGATTTAGTGCTTTAACCTACTGGTCTAAATGTATTTAGTTTTTTAAATTTAATGGCACAAATGGATTTAGTTCTGAACTTAGCAATCCAAATGTTTTTACTTTCTTTTACTTAGCAGACCAAATGTAATTCATTCTTCGATTTAGTAGTCTTGGTGTACTTAGTTTTGAATTTTGTTGTCCAATGTATTTAGTTTCTTAACTTGTGTTATAACTGTATTTAGTTCTTTAACTTAGTACAGGTCCAATAGTATTTAGCACTTTAGCTTAGTGAACCAAAAGTACTAAGTCTTAAATTTAGTAGTCCAAATCGGTTTAGTTATTTATCTTATAAGTCCAAATGTATTTAGTTTTTAACTTGGCAGTCTAAATGTATTTCGGTCTTTAATTTAGTGGTCTAAATGTATTTGGTTCCTTAATTTAGATGTTCACGTATATTTAGTTCTTTAACTCGGCAGACCTAATATAGATCGTTGTTTAATTTTGTAGCCTAAACGTATTGTACTTTATTATCTAAGTTCAAATATATTTAGTTTTCCAACATACCTGATCAAACGTAAAGCTTAGCAACCCAATAGTATTTAATTCTCTAACTTAGTAGTTCAAAACTTAGTGGTCTAAATGTATTTAGCATTTTAATCAAGTGCTCCGAGTACATTTAGTTCTTTAACTTAGCAGCCCATATCGATTTGGTTTTTTAATTTATAGGTCCAAAAGTTTTTAGTTTTTAACATAGCAGGCTAAGTGTAATTTGTTCTTTAATTTCGCGGTTTAAGTGTACTTAGTTTTCTATTTTAGTGATTCAAATATGTTTAGTTTTTATATTAGTGATTTAAATGTATTTAGTTCTTTAACTTAGTGGTCTAAATCTATTTAGCTATTGAGTCAAGTGGTTCAAGTGTACTTAGTTCCTTAATTTAGTGGTTCAACTGGATCTAGTCTTTCAACTTAGCAGTCCAAATGTCTTTAGTTTTTAACCTAGTAGACCAAATGTAATTTGTCCTTTATTTTAGTGGTCTAAGTGTGTTCCGTTTCTTAACTTAGTAGTCCAAATATATTTAGTGCTTCAACTTAGTGGTCTAAGTGTATTTAGTTCTTTTACTTACCGGTATAGTGTATGTAAGTCCTGCACTTTGTAGTTCAAAGGTATTTAGTTCTTTATCTTAGTAGTCTAAATGTATTTAGCTCTTTAACCAAGTGATTTAAGCGTATTTAGTTCTCTAACTTAGTGATTGAAATGTATTTAGTTTTTTATTAATAGATGTGGTTAAACCGTCATAATTACAGTTATTTGTATAATGCTAAGTTAGTAACGTATAGGTCATTTGAGACATTTTATGATAAAATCTGCCATATTTATTAAAATACCTTGTATAACTTGATATAAGTCAATACTGCTGTAATTGAAAAAGGCGAAGATTTCAAATTTAAAATAAAATTCAGGGCGTTACATTAAAAAAGCAACTTTAATCTAAGCATCGTGTTAGAGATCATTCTGTATTTTCTAATTAATTTATAAATGCATACAATTTCAGTAAATCAATTTTTTGTGTCATCTCTAATAATAAGAATACTAGATTCTGTTATAAATCTTTATCACCACATACAAGTAATCTAAACTAATTATAAAACTATATACATAATGGTCGTGCATTATCTACATATTATAAAAATTAACTACATTGCGTAAACGGTTTATGTTATTTGTTTCTGTCTCTTTTCTGTAGTCACCTGTTTGTTTAATAAGATACTTAAATATACTTTCTTGAGTAATTTAATAGTTTGTTTGAACTTCAGAAGGTGTCCTCGTCACAAATTTTAACTAAAATAATGCTACGTGCTTAATTGACATTACATTTCCAAATCAATTTTACTCTACAAGAGGGGCTGACGTAGCAGTAAACTAGTGTACCGTCTAGTTTTCAGTGCTGCAGGGTGGGTTCTATGAAAGGAAATGTAATCCTTTAGGGGTATACTATATGTGACACTTCTACCAAACACCTGTACGTTTACCTTGAAAGGTCTCTAAACTCCCGTTGTCTATATAGAACCTTTTTGTGCTAACCCACCTAAACAAAATTCAAATAAAGCCTACTCGGAAGGTCGGTGTTTCGACTAACAGTTCAGGCAGTTCTTACTGCAGCTAGAGGTTGATGGAGCTATACTCAGACTTTTTTCACCTTCTACTAGTTTAAAATAAACACAAATAAAAACTCTATGTCTTGTATACCCAAAGTATATTGCAAAATATGAATATCACAGTAAATAACAACAGAGAAAAGTAAGGTTTACTCCTAATTAGTCAAATACGCGCGGAGTTAAAAAACAACTTAATATTATCAATGATAGAAATTCAACCAATTTAATTTGTACCTGCTATAAGCTTCTGCATATGAGAATTATGTGTTTACAATACGCTTTAAATAAGCGTGCACCAACGTTAATAGTCATTCTTAATAACAAGTTTTATACATTTCTGTTCTTTCTCTGCGTTGTCTTGCTGTGACCTTCGCCTATGGGCGTGTCGGTACGATATGGGAATCACTTAATCGATGACACTACTAAGACGACAACACTAGACAAAAACCGGTAAGCAAGTACCAAGTTACAATACCTTTTCTCCCACGAAAATATCAATCCCCTCCAGAAGAGGTTAAAGTACTCCAACGCACGTTGCTGGAAACAACGCCGTTCAAACTGTGAAAAATGCAAACTTAACATAATCTCAGATCACAAAGGTAATGCAATATTCGGACCGTCCGTGTAAACCAAAAATTTAAGTAATTTTCACATACGTCGGCATTACGATATTATTCTGCTCGGAATTTCCAAATGCGGATTTTGGAAAAGATCACTAAACCTAATTAGTACACTAAATGTTAAAGCTTTATGATGAAAAGCGTAACACACTGTTTGTACATCCTTTTCTATATACCTCTCATTCCTTTGTTCATCGGCGCATCTAAGGTTCATGAGAGGATGCAATGCAAGACCTCTACTACTATACTGCGCAATATCAAGGTTCAGCAAGAACTATTTCTGGTAAGCATTGTAGGTTGTAGCGACGTAGCGGATATAAAGCGGAAATGTTCGATGAATCATGCATTCCACTATTCATATTCTACATTGTACTTTGAATTTTTCTCTCGCTCTCGCTCTCTCTCTCTCTCTCTCTCTCTCTGTCTCTTTCTCTCTCTCATCTATCGTCTATTTTTGTTAGTTTACATTTCAAACAGTAAGTGTTTAGACAATCTCACCTCAGTTTTTCTTTATTTGAGAATCTTGTGTCGTGATTCGTGTCCGTTGAATGTAAATAAAGAGTTATTTTAGTTCAAATGTAGTTCTACATATGATTTTCCAATGCTCCACCCAAAGGTACTACATTGGCCAGGAAGCGAGTTTCATTTTACCTGGAAAATTTTGAATTTTGCCGAACCCTTGCTGTTCCAAGCAAGGTAGGGATCTTTAACGTGCATGACAACACTCACACACTGGACCTCCATTTTAGCTCTCATCCGAACGAGGGCGTATTTTTGTGAAAAATGCTGGCCTAACATTTTTCAAGCGGACCGTGTCTGGATTCGAACCCGGGACCTTGGGCGTAGTAACACGCATACCAACTACGCCACGGAGCCGCTTCAAATGTAGTTGACTGATTTCCGTTGTATGAGCAGCATTGTTGTTTCACTTACATTATTTAGTACTAGAGTGTTTTTATTTAATTTTTATAAAATGAATAAGTAAATTTGATAAAATTAAATTGAGTGGAGTTCAGGACAAAAAAAAAAGGACGATTAGGTAGTAAAAACTGAAAACCTTCTAACTAAAGTTAATAAATTAACAACTTTTACCTTAAAGAAAAGGATAGCAAAATAAACAAAGGAAAGTGTTGAAATTGAGAGTTCAAATTTTTTACTAAAATAATCAGTAACAGACAGTTCGGTCAGAAACGACTGTGAGAGTGGGACTACAATAGCAATAGCTAATAAGGAGGACATAAGCGTGTATGTAGACCCTGTTAATGTTAGTAGTGCTCGGTTTTGAATTCGACTATGCGCTGTTACCGTATATCAAACCACACGTGGTGAAAACTGAACACATCCGCGAAAACACCGGGAAAACCCATCAAAACCATTAACTTCAAATCCAACTTCGTTTGGACAATGACACCACCTCTACACCAAACCAAAGGGGAAAAAGAATATAAAAGAAGCACCGTGTTCAACAGCCGGGACGCAGACCACTAGGTGGGAAAACAAACACCTAGAACACACGCACGATAAATAACGATACAGACAGGACAGCAATAACCACAAGGTTAACATTGACTACTAGACGCGCCCTGAGAGGGCCAAGATCAACAACCGGGCATTCACTTCGAGCTCCTTTTAGCCTAAGAAATCAACCAGCAGCACTCACCCATAGCCTCCCATTTTCCACACTAACGACGCTACCCTATAACCTGCTAACATCCACGCCTTAGCCAGTGATGCTTAACAATTTTGCTGACGACGACGCTTCAATGAGTGGTGCGCTACATCACGACGTCGACTTCTTCTACACTCGACACCTGCAGTGAGCCACTTTGTTAGCCGCGGCGCGGTTTTCCGATATTAACTACTGTAACAATCCTTAATGCGTGTGCCAGCGTTATCTTCAAGACGACTTTCCGTGGAATTTGACAAAGACTTGCTACATTGTATATATTAACCACATACTTGTTTAACCAGATATATATCTTTGTAAATATTAGTCCGTAAACAGAACCGCGTCTAAGTGATAAAAATAACAACTCAAACCGACCTCTGAATTATCTGCCTGAATATACATTTTCTTTGGACAAGTCCAGATAACTCACCATGGTTATGCTTCCTTTACAGCAATATAAGCATCTTCCTTGCACGAATGCCACTTCCAGTTAATATTTTTCTTCAATAAACCCAACAAAGGAATAGTCAGATCTGCGAAATTCTGGCAGGATGTCCGATCGTAGTTAACTAACCCCAAAAATCGGCGTAACTCTTTCACGTTACCCGGCCTCGGAAAATCCTTAATAGCTCGTAACCGCGATAGTTCCATAGAGATACCCTCCGGTGCAATAGTGTGACCTAAAAACGAAACGCTTTCCCTAGCGGAAGCACATTTGTTTAACTTTAGCGTTAAATTGGCCTTTTTCAATTTTGAAAAAACAATGTTCTAATGGCCTAGATGTTCCTCGGCAGTGATCGAGAAAATTAGAACGACATCCACATATACTAATACAAACCCGACCACATCAGACTCCAATACTTGACCGATCGCCTTTATAAAACTAGCTACTGATGTTGACAGCCCGAAGGGCAAAACATTGAAAAAACCCCATTGAAAAGAAAACAGACATATTTTCTATCCTGCTCTCTAATCTGAATCTGATAATACAATTGTGTCATATCCAGGATAGGCAGGAACTGACCTCAGTGAAATTTAACTGAAAGCTCTTCCGGTCGCGGAGGAATGACGGGGGTCCCTCTCCATACCGGAATTCAAAAACCTCGCATCTAAACACACACGGACGCTTTTGTCTTTTTTGATGACCGCAGTTAAAGGTGAAATATATTTTGATCGGACCTTCGTAATAGTGCTCCCATTAACTATCTCATCAATTTGATATTGTGCCTGTTCACGATGGGCAAATGCTGTCTGATAAGTTGCTTTGAAGAACGGCGTTTTATCGGGCATTTGGATCTCATGTTCATATCCCTTAATTCTTCCTGGTGTCATTGAAAAAACATTATCATATTTCTGCAACATGCGATATAAATCCTTCCTTTCGTTCTCATTGAAACATTGCGCTGCTTTCACCAATTGTCCAATTTCCAAGTCTAAATACCGATGCCTTGCACGTGTCGAACCAACTTCATGTAGCAAATTTATAGACAACTGCTTTTCTTTTCGTTTTACCCTCAAACAAATCTACCTTGAATTGTCTGACTGGCATAATTAAACATCTGTTATCAAAATTACTCTTACCCGTTCAGAAGTGAGCCAATCGCATCCCAGTATCCCACTTTCATTGAGATTGGGAACCGCCACGCATGGTATATCAAACAATATACCATCCACGTCCATTGGGACCAACAACTGTGTACGCACCCTTTGCCTTTTGGCGCCTACTGCTACAGATATCCAGGTATTGTTTATTGGTAGGGTTAACATCTTCGCACGATATGTCATCTAAAAACTTCTCCGAAATCGCACTACAATGAGAGTGCTAAAGTGTCGTCAACTCATACACTTTGCACTAAACTTTAGTCACAGCGTGTTGGAACATCAGTAAGGAGTTACATAATTATGTTGCTCTGAGCGGTGTGACACAAAACAGGCAACGGCATATATGACTTCTAAGCGCCACTACCCAGATACAGCCAGGTATTTAACAGACAAATTATTTTCTCGCCAATGTAAAAATGGGAAATAAAAGATAGAAATTAGATGGTATACTCTAAGAGCAGACGCGTTCAAAACAGACTTTACTGATTAGAAAAGTGCTTTACGACGACTGAAAGACCATAAAGATGCTCCTTATCGCAAGACAAATGTGAGATCATTATAAAATAGAGGTAAAACAGAAGGTCATGTTGAGCAGTTACATAAAAAAATTGGTCATTGCAGAAACGCTCTTACGTGAGTTGTTGCTGTCGTAAAATATCTCACTATGAAACTTGTACATTTAGCGCTACTTAATTAGAACAGTATAATGTAAGTAAGGGGCGCTACATTTGTGGTCACGTCCCCAATGCTCTACCCGAAGATATTACATTTGGTTTAAGCGCGAAAATAAAGTTGCTTCGAATAAATCTGACTTCCAAATTAACCGATCATAAATAAAATGTATAAACTAAAACCAAGGTTGGGGTTTAAATAATGATACCTCTAGCGTAGACTTTTGAGTATGCTTGATCAACAAGACACCAGAAAAAAATAGAAGGGGAGAGATCCGTAATACCGGATAACAGCCACCAGCTCTACTTACCAGGGCAACGTGAACGGTCGACTTAAAACTATCCAAATCTAATTAACTAATGTTAACCAATGGATTCAAATTTTTAAGCACACGCAAAATTTATTAATAGCAAATCCAGTTATTTGTTTCTACTTTATATATTTACAATGTAGTCCTTTCTGGTCTAAATATTTTATCCTAAGCTCAGCCTAAATTCGTCCCCAACTTTTCCTAACTGACATTCTAATTCCAATCTTCCTTCGTATAGATACTGCGACCAAAAATAGGCGCCAAAACGCCAAACAAAACAAATCAAGTCACAAAACAATAAAAATACAGGTAAAAATATAAATATAAATATGATATAAATAAATATCTAATTAAGCATTAAGCATGTACCGGTGCATAAAATTGTAACAAGTATAACCCAAATTATCAGGTGCACTCGCATAAGCATTATTCCGGCTAGCGCCATCACACTAAAAACGTGCTTGTACAAGATTATTGCAAAGTTTACTTATTAATACAAATCAATGCTTATACTAGTTCAGCCGCCACAATTTTTATACAAACCTCGATAAAAATTTTCCAGTATCCGAAGATCTGGTCATCTGTCTACAACTATTTATGTTTTACTGCTAAGGGGACATGGGTATGCACTGCTAAAGTTTTGGTGGGTATTCACTAAATGTCCTGTGGGTCACAATCACTATCACTTTCAAGCCGGGAGAGGGGAAGGGGTAGTGGTTTTACTACTTTAGTTTCATAGTTTAATTTTTAATTTAATTAGAATTTCTAATTTAGTTTATTATTTTAACCCCAAGTTTAAGGTTTCGATTTTATACCCGATATTCCGCGCGTTTAGGCGAGACAGTGATTGATTTAGTGTGGAGTTTGTTTTGTATTTTATTTAGACATTTGGATATTTCTTTTCGGTTTATGTTTTTGTGGGGTTTTCTTTTATTATTTTTTAAATTTTTTTTAAAGTTCTATCATGCGCAAACATTATCTTGCCAAGTCAAACTATCTTTTACTAAAATAATCCAAACCTTCCTTCACACTCCTAACGTCCTCCCTTTGATTTACGGGCGGTTATCGCCATTCAATCTCTCAACTCTTCCTGCAAATTCCCGACTTTTTCTAGACTCTTTGACTATGCTAGTCCTTCAACAGCTAGTTTTCTATCTGCCAACCCTCTGTTTGCCATCTCGAGTGGGCATTCAAATAGCATGTCCTCGGAGCTTTCTGCATTTTTACCGCATTTGCAACGGTCGTTCTCGGTCAAGCCGAATCTTCGCAGGTAGACTTTTAGAGCGCCGCGCCCCTTTATTAGATGCACTATCTTATGATCGAGCCTCATCTTCATGTTGGCTTCTATACTCGGTATAAATTTCTGTATCAACCTGCACGTAGCAGCGTTGCTCCATTTATTTTCCCACTGTCGGATTGACTTTTCCCGCAGATCTTTCTTAATCAAAAACGTCAGTATCGATGAGTGTGATATCCGCAAGTCTCCCTTCGCGGCCTCTTTGACCAATCCATATACTCTATTGTTCTTTTGTTTACACCGTGAGACCTAACCCGCAGAATTACAAATGTCGAATCTCGAGCGCCGTATGTGCTAACCTCCAGACGTCTGCTTGGAGGTCAGACGATATTTGTTAGGACTTTCAGTGCTGATTTACTCTTGCTGATGATGTAATACACGTTTCTGCCCTTGTGCTTTATAATACAATCGATACCCTCTTGTATGGCAACCAATTCGCACTGGAAGATAGTGCTTCAGTTTGTGAGTTTGATCTGAAACCGAAACACTTCCTCTTTTTCTTTATATACGACAAACGCCGCTCCTGCTTGTCCATCGTTCAGGTAGACTTTCAGAGCGCCGCGCCTTTTTATTAGCTGCATTATCTTATGATCGAGCTTCATCTTCATTTTGGCTTCTATACTCGGTATAGATTTATGTGTCAAACTGCCCGTAGCAGCTTTGCTCGACCTATTTTCCCACTGTCGGATTGACCTTTCCCGCAGCTTTGTTTTAGTCGGAGACCTCAGTATCGACAAGTGTGATATCTGCAAGTCGCCCGTCGCGGCCTCTTTGACCAATTCATATACTCTATTGTTCTTTTGTTTACACCGTGCGACCTAACCCAGCAGAATTTCAAATGTCGAATCTCGAGCGCCGTACGTGCTAACCTCCAGACGTCGGCTTGGAGGTCAGACGATATTTGTTACGACTTTCAGTGCTGATTTACTGTCACTGATGATGTTTATTACACAATCGATGCCCTCTTGTATGACAACCAATTCTCACTGGAAATTAGTGCTGCAGTTCACGAGTTTGGTCTGAAACCGAAACACTTCCCCGTTCTCCTTATATATGATAAACGCCGCTACTGCTTGTCCATCGTTCATACGTGAACCGTCCGTGTAAATCCTGATTCCTGCCGCATCTCCATCGGCCAGGTGCCTTAACTCTGACTACTTAATCATAACAGCTTTTTGGATTTAATAGTTTTTGTCTGACGTTGATCCTTTTCTTGCCAAACGCTTAAAATGGAGGATTAAATAGATTAAATAGAGGATTTGGAAGTACCTCGTATCTACCAAAGTCAACATATGAAGAAATGATTTTACTTGTAGCTCAAAATATTCACAAACAAATAAAGTTAGGAAAACAAAGTATTTTGGTATTGTGGTAGACGCTAGTCTTGATATTTGACATACTGACCAACTGAAATTTGTGTTAAGGTGTGTAGCCAGTGATGGAGTTTCAATACTGCAATTTTTGTGTTTTTTGCCTAATGTCGGGCACAAAACTGAAGAGATTGTGAATGTCATTATAGATGTTAGTTTGAATTAGATGTTACAAAAATCTCGTGGTAAGTCATATGATAATACCAGCAATTTGGCAGGGCTTAATTGGATTTCGTGCTAGCTCAAAACGTCGTAGAGTGGGGTGGGTCACACACAAAGAAAAACTAGGAATTTCAGTAAGTTAATTAATATTAAACAATTTGTGACGGTAGCATTTTGTAAATCTTAATTTAAAATAAGTAAATAAAAAAATGCTTTAACGAGGGCTTCGGTCTATACTACTGGTGACTCGGAAAACTTCGCGTAATCACCTGTGCACAGAGGTAAAAGTAAATTTTTAGCATGAAGTCTGTAATTTATTAAAACCACGAGTAAGACAACTACAGCACTTACGACATTATCAACTAACAACGACTAGCTTTTATAGCAGCATCAAGAAAAATGAAAAAAAAGTAAATACCTCAAGAAGTATAATTGCCTTCCTCTGCTACCATCGTCGATCGGAAAGTATGTATTACACTTGCCGTTGAACTGGATACTAGATGAAATAATTTAACTAGACTGTAACACTAAACAAAGCATCTTAGCACCGTGACTTACATAGTTCCTTTACGGAAAAAGGCTCTGTATGGAATGAGTCCGCTTTCAAAGCTCAGTCTATATTTATAAGGAAAGAACATCAAGGCGTAAGGCGTTTTCAAAACAATTTCCATTATAGAAGGTCAAGTATTTCTACAAACAGCAGCTGCAAGTCTTTAAATATAAACCAGCTGCAAAGCATTCGTACGACACGGCTTACAAGCAAAGAGATAACAAAACGGCTTCCAAAAATTGCTAACAAGAGAAACAGTTTTATTGCTCGTAAAACGTGCACATATGCAAGATCGAAAAAAACTGTTTGATCAAATTTTTTGGTATAAATAACAATCCCATTAAAGGTGTTCATGCAGATGGTTAAACTTTTTTCAAAGCATGTGTGATTGCCAGCTTTTTAGTCTTCTAAAGAAAACCATAAAAGTATGTGATGCAGATGTTTAACTTGTTTCAGAGAACTTACAACGCGGGTCTCTTTTTAATTTCTGCGAAACAAAGGAGATTATTATAGAGTAGATTCTACGTATTTAGCGATGTTGCAAGAACTATGAGGAAATTTTTTAGAATGTTTAAATAAGGCCTCCTTTAATTGAAAGAAAATATGGCTTGTTGATTAACAATTTGTCTGATTTGCAATTACATAAAAAGTGTATTGTCGTTGAAGTTACAAATTTTATGAGTACCTTCTTAAAAATGTACAACGGAGTAGTTAGAAATTAACATTTATATGCAGCATGCAGAAATCAATCGATTGCAGGGATTTAATGTAACAAGGCTAAATATGTTGATATATTAACGAAGAAAAGGATTTTAATGGAACACCTTTCTGCAATCGACTAAAAGTGTGAAAAAAATAGTTAAAGCAAAGGCGAAGGTGTAGGTGTAAAAGCAGACAAACTATTGTTATTATTATATAGAAATCAGCACTTAACTAAGAAATACTAATTTCTGGAAATGTTCTTAACCTCCAGAATGATCGCAAATACTTTGGAAATTTTCAAAATAGGATTTTTAATTTTTGTAAACTGAAACTACGACGAACACTATCCTGATAGTTTTGGTCGACTTGACCATTAACCAAAGTATGGAGTTTATATTGTAATCTTATTGTCAAAACGTATTGTACTAAAGTTATTGATGATGGTATTTAACTTCAGTTTACTATGGATTGAGATTTGCTATTTTTATATTTGTAAACCTTTTATGCAATGAAACTTGAAAATTAGTTTATTTTTAAGCATGCAGAATTAGGTATTATAACCACGTAATAAAGTAAACAAGGACAATTTACTGCAATAAAATGTTAACAACCTTGTAGTTGTAAAACGTAAACAAAGTATAGAGTAGAAATGTCAGAGGAACTATTAAATAGAAATAAATTATTACCCAAGAGGTAGTTTAAAAAAGCGAATGGCTTAATTCATACAATCGATTAACGAAAAATTATCTATTATGGAGATTCATTCAATAATAAAATCTAATTAAATTGATTGTAAAACATTCATTATAATGAAGAGGTAATAAGTTTTTATTTTCTTAACTTGAAAAAATTATACTTTGGGATTACTAAATGTTATAGGTTACATTCTATAAACACAGCAGCATGTAGGGGCGAATAAAATACCAATTTGACTTTAATATGCAATAGCTCCTGGCTAGCACTTGCGCAAAATTCGACAGGGATCTTTATAAATTGGTAGGAAAACACACCAGCGCGTGCGCACTGATACGCAAGCTTTTTCTTGCTTTGAATCGCAAGAAAATAAAACACTTTAGAAATTTAAAAATAATATAATGTTCTTTTCATGCGTAAGCATAAATATGTAATAAATTATTACAATTTTGTGTCTTAAACTAAATTTGCAACTGAATCGTGTACCGTGGTCGAGTGGTCATTTCTTACTCCTTGGCTATGCTGCCAACGTGCTCTGCATGCTTTGCACACATGCTTACGGGAGCCTGCGTAGGAAAGACTCGAAAACTCTCTGTAAGACCATAACGCTTGTCAAGCAAATTTGCAGTAGACAGAATTCGTCTAAAATTTATAAACAGTCAAGCTGTCTTAAATGCGCAGTTTGCCCGTTTGCAAATATTAAAGAAGAAACGGCAATGCATTGTTAGATACATATTTCCAGAAAGTACATTTCAATCTTGTACCACAAGAGCAAACGGGCCTGTTTTAGCCCCAAGCGAGGTTGATTGCATACCGATATCGGTTTTTGTATGAAAAGATGCATCGCTGACGTGAGAAACATTAGTTAGTGGAAAACAATTAATTGAAGTTGGTTAGTTAGATGAACTTTTTACGTTAAATTTTGAAATCGATTGATTTTGCATGCTGCACATAAATATTTAATTTCCAGCTACCCCATCGTACGGTTATGTAGACACATTCTGGAAAAGTTCTAACTTCCACTCATTAAGTGATTTAACAAGCTTGACTTCCTGTCTATTGAATGAATACTTATTTAAATGTCCTATAATATCTCATAGTTCTTAGTACATCGTTAAATACGTGCAATCTATTCTATGATAATCTATTTTGCTTTGCAAAGATACAAAAAAGCCGGCGTTATAAATTTCCTGAAATAAGTTAAACATTTGCATCAAAGACTTTTATGGTTTTCTTTAAACGATTAAAAAGGCCGATTATAATTTCTTTGAAAAACGTTTCAACCACCGGCATCGTAAAATAAAAGCTTTTAATGGTACGTTATCTAAACTATTACAGAAAAATTCTATCAAAGCGGTATTTTGTTATCTCGCAGATGTGCACGTTTACGAGCAATAAAACTGTCCACTTGCTAGTAGTTTTTGGAAGCCGTTATGTTATCTGTTGGTCGCAAGCCGTGTTTTACGAATACTTTGAGGCTGTTTTATCGAAAAGACATACAGGTGCTGTTCTCAGAATACTTACATATTATCGTTGAGAATTATGTTGAAATGAAAACACGTTGTTTTCTATGCGTATAAATACAGACTGAGTTTTGAAAGACTCGATGATTCTATGCAGAGTTCTTTATCGTAAAAGAACTCTGTATCGTCGCGGTAGAATTTAAGATGCTAGTTTTACTTAGAGATACAGTCAAAACGAAACTGCTTCATATAGTATCCATTTCGTTGGCAAGTGTAATACACAATTTTAGATCCATTAGGATGGTTCTAGAGACAGGCAACTACACTTCTTAAGGTACACATTAATATGTTTACTTTTTCTTGATGCTATTATGGAAGCTAGCTACTTCTTTTGTGGCTTGATAACCGCGTAAATGCTTCAGTTTGCGTATTCGTGGTTATGATGCAATAAATTACAGACTGCGAGTTAAATTTACTTTCACAATACACAAGTGATTACGTAATTAGTTTTCTAGTTATAAGTAATATAACCCGCAGCTCGCGTTAGAGCAATTTTTGCTGGTTTAAAATTAATATTACGAAATGTATAGTCAACAACTTGGTTACTAAATTATGATCTAGATTAAGTTTAACACTTGGTACATTTCCCTGAAAAATCTATAAATTTTGATAGTTTATATTTAATAATGCGTTATTTCAATGTAATATTAAAATAGAAAGAAGAATTAAATAAGGAAATCACCCAGTAATAAATATCAGTATTTTACATCCCTTCGTATTAAATTAAAAAAAAAGTTAGTGATAAAAACCGGGAAATAACTGTTAATAATATAATTACTTGTACAAATTCACACGGGTTCAAAAAACACTACCAATACACCTCAAAACACACACTCATAAAAATAGCCATAAAAATATGTTAGAAATGCAACGAATGATGTAGTGATCGGTGTATTGCAATCTAAAATTATGGAAATGACGAAGGGTTCACATGGACAGACTGGCAATGATGTCGAAAATCTCTGAGAACGAAAATAGTATGCAATTAACCCTGAAACATGAAACTTATAAAAATCCATAGATATTCAAAGAGGTAATGGAATCAGACTATGAAATTTCAAACATACGACGGATTTGCGAATTCGATCGACACGCACCATCCGACGTTGGAACACACACTATAGTTGATGTGACGGTACTCATGCCGGGAACTTAGCGAATAAAAACTGAACTTCGGACGCGGAAGGAGAAAACGTGGATGAGATATAGCGGTCTCGTAAACGCTGACAGTGTCACAGAGCTTTTGTTAACAACATGTTAAATGTAAGCTTGTAAACCTCATACGCTATCTTTTGTCGTACTTTAATAACTAGGTAGTTCCGTGAATCAGACAGGTTTACGTACCTGATCCCAAAGTCCCGGCTTTGATTCCCGACAAGGATCGCTCGAAAAAGGTTAGGCAAAAATTAAAAAAAAAAATACGTTTTCGTTCGGATGAGAGGTAAAATGTAGGTCCCGTGAGTGGAACAGGAACGGTTAGGTCAAATTTAAAATTTCCAGTTAAAAACTCTCTTCCTAGCTAATGTACTACCGTCGACTACAGCATTGGAAAGTATAATGTAAGGGCGTATTTTCGGGTGACTCTGTGAATCAAACAGGTTCTCGTATGACTGCCGATCTGTGGATCCCGTGTTAGATTCCTGTCACGGACCGCTCGAAAAATTTTAAGTGAACATTTTTCCAAAAATACGTTCGGATGAGAGGTAAAATGTAGGTCCCGTGTATGAGTGTTGTCACGCACCTTAAGGTACCTGCCGTTCTTGGAATAGAGACGGCTAGGCCAACTTCAAAATTTTTAATTAGAAATTCTCTTCCTACCTAATGCAGTACCATCGACTACAGCATTGGAAAGTATAATGCAAGGGCTTATTTTCTGGTGACTTCGTGGATCAAACAGGTTTCCGTGGGACTGCCGATCTGTGGATCCCGTGTTCGATTCCTGTCACGGACCGCCTGAAAAATGTTAGGCGAGCATTTTTCAAAAAAACACGTCTTTGTTCGGATGAGAGGTAAACTGTAGGTCCCGTGTATGAGTGTTGTCACGCACCTTAAAGATTCCTGCCGTTTTTGGAACAGGAACGGTTAAGCCAAATTCAAAATTTCCAGTTAAAAAAACTCCCTTCCTAGCTAATCTAGTACCGTCTGTTACAGCTTTAAAAAGTATAATGTAAGGGCGTATTTTCTGGTGACTCCGTGGATCAGACAGATTCTCGTATGACTGCCGATCTGTGGATCCCGTATTTAATTCCTGTCCGGACCGCTTGAAAAATGTTAGGCGAGTATTTTTCAAAAAAATACGTCCTCGTTCGGATGAGAGATAAAATGTAGGTCCCGCGTGTGAGTGTGGTCACGCACCTTAAAGATCCCTGCCATTTTTGGAACAGGGACGGTTAGACCAAAATCAAAATTTGCAGTTACAAAAAAACTCGCTTCCTAACTAATCTAGTACCGTATGTTACATTATTGAAAAGTATAATGTAAGGGCGTATTTTTTGGTGACCCCCTGGATCAGGCTGGTTCTCGTATGACTGCCGATCTGTAGATTCTGTGTTCGATTCTTGTCACGGATCGCTTGAATAATGTTAGACGAGCATTTTTCACACAAATATGCTCTTTCGGATGCGAGGTCAAATGGAGGTCCCGTGTGTTAGTATTGTCATGCACGTTGAAGTCCTATCTTGCTTGAAATATCAAGGGTTCTGCAAATTTTAAGTTTTCCAGGTAAAAAACTCCCTTACTGGCCAATGAAATCTCCTGGAGACTATGGATCAGACAGGTTTGCGCATGACTGCTCATCTATAGGTTCTGGGTTCGATTCCCTACACGAACTGTTTGAAAAATGTCATGCGACTATTTTTCACAAAAATACGCCCTCGTTCGAATGAGAGGTAAAATATAGATACCGTCTGTGAATGTTGTCACGCATGTTATTGGCCTCTACCTTGTCTGCAATAGCAAAGGTTCGGCATAATTCAAAATTACCAGTTAAAAGAACTCTCTTTCTAGCCAATGTAATACCGTTGGATGAAGTATTGGATAGTCTAATGCAAGGGCATATTTTCTGGCGACTCCATGGATCAGACAGCTTTGCGTATGACTGCTGATCTGTAAGCCCCGGACCGCTTGAAAAATGTTAGGCGAGCATTTTTCACAAAAATAGACCTCGTTCGGATGAGACGTAAAATGTAGGTCTCGTGCTGTTACGCACTTTAAAGGCTCCTCCTTGCTTGGAACAGCAAAGGTTCGACAGAATTTAAAATTTTCCAGGTAAAAAAAATTTGCTTCCTCTCCAATGTAGTAATATTTTGGCGGAGCTTTGGATAAATCAAACGTAGTGTCTTAAATGCACAGTTTGCTCGTTTGACAATAACGAAAAAGGAACGGCAATGCGCTGTTAGATACACATTTCCAGAAAGTGCGACTCAATTTTGAGCCACTGGACCAGACGTTCTCGTTTTACCACTAAGCGAGATTGACTTTAAAGCCGTTAACCGGTTATGGTTGAAGAGATCTAACGCTTTCGCGTTACTTAGAGATATTAGGTTGGTAGTGAAAACGAATTTATTGAAATTGGCTCGTTAAATGAGTTTTTATAAAAAAAAGCATCCTGAAAAATTTATAAGCTTTGGTAGTTTATATTTAATAACGCGCTATTTCAATATAATATTAAACCAGGATGAAGAATTATAATAGGAAACCCCTCAGTACATTAAATATAAACTGTAATATATATCGGCACTTTACATCCTTTCACACTAAATTAAAAAGAGACACATGGAAATCAGGAAATAACGGTTCATATTAAAGTCATTTATAAAAATTCACACGGTTTCAAAAAACAACGGCTATAGATGATATACCCTAAAACCACACACTCATAAAGATTGCCGAAAAAAGTGTTGGCAACGCAAGGAATGACGCAGCAATCGGTATTAGTTACAATGTAAAATCGTAGAAATGCTGGACAAACTGGCAATGATTTTGACAATCTTTGACAACGCAAATAGATGAAACTTATGGAAACCTACGGATAGTCAAGGTGGAATGAGATCATACTATTAAATACCAGAAATCCGATAAAGACATGCAGATTCGATTGACACGTAGCCATTGGATGTTGGAAACAAATACGACAGTTAACGTGAACGTATTCACATCCGGGACTGTTAGCGAGTAGGGTAGCTAAGCCGGTTTGGCAACAGAGATCCACAGCAAGATATGTATACGCCGGTTCGAGAACAATATGAACAGCTAAGCCGCTTTGGGAAACAAAACGTGCAGCAAGATATGTATACGCCGCTTTGAGAACAAAATTGTCTTTGTGTGTAAATTTGTTGCGTCGGGGGTCGTTAGGTCTTTGGGGTGTGCGTTCGGCGGGGTCGTTAGATTTTGTCGTGGGGTGGTGCGCGTGCGCTGGGGTGGAGATATTTTCTTAGGAAATTTTTAGCAGCGTTCCCGACGTTAAATATTAAATATTAAATTTTAAAAAATGTTGTGTGTGTAGAAAATGGAGTTCACGTGTTGGTTCGTATTTTTCTGGGGTAGGTTAAGCTAAAAATTAAAACGCCGCGGTGAAGAATTTTTAATATTAGGCAAACGCGTGCAAGTGGTAAAGAGTGTTTTAGCTCTCCTCATAAGCTGCGTTTTGTACGAAGTAGCAAATAAAATTAGAAATATACGAAATGTTATATGATGGAGGTCAAATTTTAAACGTTTGCAGGTAAAATCTTGTAAAAAGAAGTCGTTCACTCTCGCAATTTCAATGTCGCGATAAAATACTAAGAATTTGCATGCAGTCGAATATAACCTCGTGTTTTTTATCTGGTAATATATGTAAATCACGTCGACATTCGACTTTTAATATAATGTATTTAATTAACATAAGGTGTGTTGCAAAAACATTTCAAGACAGGTATGTCGTATAATACCTTTTGGTTACATCATCCCAAAATAATTTATACAAGTACACTGAACTTGCAGTCGGATCTAACATATAATCTTTTAATTATACCCGTATGAATTTAAAATATATGCAAATTATACCACCTTTCATCACGATTTATTTGACTCTCAAATTATTTGATTTGATCTTATATCAAGGCTTATGTATTAACTTTTACAACTCAAGGTGTAGCATCAAGGTTTTACGTCACTCTCAAACTATAGAACTTAATAAAAATAGCTTTCCTTAGCACCAATATCATTTAGAAAATATGTGTTTCATTAACATATACTTATTTGTTAAATATTTCCTACCAAAATTTATTTAAAAATTTAAAAGTTCTTTATTTTCATTTTCATATAGGTAAAATCACCACTTGCTATGCTCTCGGCTACCTAGTTCCGGCTACTTTTCCAAGGTCGTTGTGACGTCATAGCCTTTTATAAATATAGAGCAATGTAATACTATTCTAAAATTCTAAAAGAGTCTTTCTTACTAACCACAAATACATACAGCTTGTAGAACGCGGATGTATCCAAGTCAGTCCATCGGCACATAAAATAATCTTTTAATCCTTTCCTCTTTCTCTAATAAGATGTTCTTTGTCTAACATATCTTTGTATTGTTCGCGTATTATCGCAGTGTCTTCCAATTAGTCCAACTTTCGCCTTTTGCATGCATTTCCTCTAATTCCAGCTGTCTTTTTCTTCCACTTACAGCGTATGGCGTGCATAGGGCAATTTCCTGCAGCGTCAACGGAGAGAGTTTACTGCCAATATTTACGCGTTGTCGTACAACCTCTGGGCGAATGTTAGGCGTACTTATCAACCCCGATACCAAATGATTATTTCTTTTGGAATTTGAATATGGTGTTACAGATTGTGTAAAATATGTTACCTGCTTTAATGTAGCACTTGTGTAAGATTTTATTTTATCTTGGCTGTCGTCCTACTCTACTATCTCCAAATAATTTACAGGTAAATAGTTAAAACTAAAAGCTGAAAGCACATACTTTATCAATTTTTCCCTTTTCTCTGGTTTTTCTGACAACTAATTTGCAAGCCCGTCAATTTCTTTGTATTGCCGTTCCCCAATACATGTACTGTAGCAGGTTATTATACACTAAACAGCAGCTATTTTGAAGCTTGTCCGATAACTTACTCCACATTTTGGCGGTACCGAGTACATTGGCACCTTTAGGAAGTATAACTTACTATCTTCCAATAAGGTTAAACAGTCTTTTAAGGGATTATACACCCGTTCCGCACTGACATAGCTTCCAATTGTACAGTTTTATATTGTCGCTTCCAATTGCGTAATACCGTGTTCTTTGGTCAAAGTAGACGCGAATGTTGCTCTTAAACGTGCATCTGGACAACGTAAAAATCTAGTATATAATTTCCAAGTTGTTTATTAACACCAGGATTTGTTATCTGACACACAAATTTTTGTATATCTTAATTCTTACATTGGTTGTTAGCCATGTTAAACAATCGAATTTAAATTAAAATTAAGTTTAAATGGCTCCATGCTTGGCATTAAATATTTTTAAATTTTGTTATGTATAATGCCAGAATAAAAATTTTAGAATAGTATTACATTGTTCTTTATTTATAAAAGGCTATGACGTCACAACGACCTTGGAAAAGTAGCCGAAACTAGGTAGCAGAGAGCATAGCGAAGTGGTGATTTTACCTATATGAAGAATTTTGTTATGTTAAGTAAAAACGTGCAAGTGGTAAAGAATTTTTTAGCTTTCCTCAAAAGCTGTATTTTGTATGAAGTAGCGAATAACATTTAGAAAATATACGAAATGTGATATAATGGATCTAATTATAAAGTCTGCATGTAAAATCTTGTAAAACATGTTGTTCACGATTTCATTACCAAGATAAAATAACAAGAATTCGCAGTCGAATATAACCTCGTGTTTTTTATTGAAATTATAGCTCTCTGGTAATATATATGCAAATCATTCAACTTTTAATATAATGGATTTAATTAACATAAGGTGTGTTTGCAAAAACATGTTAAGACTATTTCCTTCTTGGTATGCAAATTATACCACCTTTCATAACGATTTATTTGACTCTCAAATAAAAAATTAATTTGATCTTATATCAAGAGGTGTTCTTGCTTACATTTAGCAATTTCAATATATATTTAATATGTGTGTATATGTAAAAACATGTTAAGACAGGTCACTCGTTATTTTATTCATGATTGCATCACCAAAATAATTTATACAACCACACTAAACTCGTACCCGGATCTATATAACCTTTAAATGTATGCAAATAATGTCGTTATTTAAAACGTGGTGAAGAATTTGGATGGGGATGTACTCATTCTCAAATGCGGAATGGTACTCCATAAGGCGTTCTGAACGGAGGCTTTGCACGCATTAGGTGATTGAATACTTCGGAGATTTTTAGGTTAAGCAAAAACATGCACGTGTTGAAGAATCTCCCGAGAATTTCAAAAATTATTTTGTATTAAATATATAATATTAAAAGTAACACACAATATTTTAATGTTTTATTTACAAAAACTTACATTCTTTAATTGTCCCTATCTTTTTGTAGGTGGCGGTAGCAGATTCTTATTTGAATAAAATATAGATAAGACTTCCACATTAAGAAAAATGTATCTTAGTTAAATGTACGGGATTTTATTAATTATAGTTTAGTAAAGTGCATGGTAGTTAATGACCTCGAGGTTGTGATATTTATAACAACATACCGATATATGTAAATTATATATGGAAACTGCATAACTTCAAATCATTTTAGCATAATTGTTAATTACCAAAATTCATAATTTCTACTTCCGTTAAAACACATTAAGTAAGTAAGTTTATACATACCGATAATACAATGGTAAAAATTCTTCTACAACACATTAAACAGCTTATTTATATTTGCTACCTTAAACAACTATGCGGAGTGCATATAAATGTCAGAGGAAGATTTCTTATCGTTCCTTCCAATCTTAAAATTTATATCGTCAATAAAATAATAAACAGATTACTAATAATAGGTCGTCAATGGAACTAAAACAACATATACAAAATGTGTACAAATGAAAAGACCACTTATTAATTAATCATGACTGTAAATTTCTTTAAAGATTTGATATTCATAGGTAGTAACAATGTTGGTGCTATATACATAAACGACTTTTATGAGCATAGTTTAAATTAAAATAACACCGAAATTTATGTAAATTTAATAGTTCTGGTTTATAGTTGGTTGATCTTTGGAGAATAATTTTTATGAAACTTAGGTTTAAGAAATTAATCATTTTGCAGGTGGGATTAAATAAAAATGTACTACTTTGATGATAAAAACCTATGCAATGCTTTTATGTTTACACAACTATAACATACTTTAAAATTTAATACCTCGGTAGTAGAATATAATTTTTAATTGTATTATTGTAACATAAAGTTTGCATAAAAATGCAAAATACATATCCGTTAAGAGGAATTTTTCAATATGATACTTACAGATTCGTTAGTAAGTTTTACAATTAAACTTATTTCAAGACATTTTTTGAAACACATCTTACTAGTCTCAAGGAATATGTATGTATGTAGGTATAAAATATACAAATAAAAACACTACTTAATGTAAACATTATTCTTTATTAAAATGAATAATTGGTTATATGTACAAACCAGTTTTTGAGTACAATTACATCTGTGGTTGCGCAATTGAATGACGAATGTCGTGTGGTATGCTAGAAACACTTGTGTGAATTGGTGTAATACTTTAATTTATGTAGAGGAGTACACCCTAAATCTTCTAGGTTAATAACATTTAGGTGTGGAAATTCATTGTAAATTGCCATCATCTCAAGATATACCGTGAAAGTTTCTGCTTAACCATACCTTTTGGTATTTGAAGCGAGCTGATAGACAGTTCCAAGAATATGGTGGTTTCAGCACATATGTTATTGCAACTCCATTCGATAGGGATAGTTGTAAAACAGCCATTTCTTTAAACACAAAGTTATTATGTGCAATTTTAAACCTTTGAACGTCGTCAACTAATGGACTATTAATTTTAGACTTCACTCACAATACTGGTTGCAGGATTGTAGCGGACCAAACGATCGTGTAGAATGAGGCAGTACGCTGTAGTGTGAGCTTTAAGCGCTTCTTTCATTTGAAATTCTAATCGTACGTCAACCGCTCCCACTTTCACTATTTCGTTTTGATGGGAACAATCGATGACTACAAGTGGAGCGTGCGTTTGAAATTCATTGGGTGTTAATATCGGCTCGCTGATACCCCCGTAGTACGATTGTTGAAACTGTGCATACATCTCATATAGTATAGAATAGCGATTGGTATCGAAATCAATGTTAAGATTATCGTAAGGATACATAGATGAACCCAGATGTAATTTCATATTGGTCAACTTACAGTGGTCGAACTGACTGCGCCCCTTTTGCGTGATGTATCGGTTTGAAAGCAGACAATAACAAAACGTGGTTTCTCCACTTGAGAAGCCGTCTTCACGGCCCAGGTATGCGTGTGTGTTGTATGTAATTCTGGATATTCGTGTAGTTCCCAACTGCGAAAGCTTATGTCCATGGTGGCATTGCGTTGAATATGTTTGAGTAGTTTTAAGCGCTCTGCATCTGCAACGGTTATATGTGGAATCCGCCATGATATATGTGTAATAGTAATTTTGATTGACTCTTTGGTATCAGAATTCGATATAGCTGCATCGTCAGCACTACTTCTAATAAGAATAAGCTCCTGTTTGATATTCAAAAGAATTTTTCGGTAGTCCTCCGCAAATCCTAAAACCATGCGCAAGGGAATGCATACGTTGAAATGACCATTAGCATCAACGAGATCAAGCTTATCGATGGGGACCAACCGGCGTTTCTAAAGCGACGACTTTCGCTATAATCGTAGGATAGGAAATTTTTAATAGTCGTAGTTATACCTGGATTACGAACGCGGTCAATAGTCTTTCCACCAAGTTCATAACGAATTTCATCAAATAAAAATAAAACTCCGTTGTTGACAAAATCGGCTGTAGGCGAAACGCCACCATCTGACTTATTCATTGTACCCTCAATATAAATTACGCTGTCCCATGGTAGTGTATAGACATCTTCGTTTTCTATTGGAATCCGTATAACATCGTTCTTCTCATACGTGGTATTGGAGTACGGAGTATGCATATGTTTGTCGGCATTGACGATGGTTGTATCAAATATAGCACGTTGCGTAACATTTAAAATATTACTATCCATTTTAACTATGTAGCACTTTGAGTCCTAATGTTTGCAGAAATTTAACGTTTTCCGGTGTTAATCGGTGCACTGGTGTCTTGTAACTGGTAAAGGTGCTGACAATGCGTCTATTAATAGGTTTTGGTGGTTTATGCTCATAGCGCAAAACCATTGTTTAAAGACGCTTTAGATAAAGTCTAATCGTGATGGTTTCCCGACGAAAAGTGATGAGATTACCGTTTTGATCAACTATTTTAACAATGATGCGATCGATGATTCGTGTATTAAGTGGCATATAGGTGACGTTTACGGGGTTTTCAATAATCTTGTACCCTGCAGCAACTGCAGGAAAGAATTGATGCAAAATGTGTACAGGTTTGCTATTCCGATACGATCCGACCACAAGATTACATTCAATACATATTGAATTGATTGGAAAGACTTGTGCCGGATGATCCGAAATAGCAGTAGTGAGAGCTGGTAGTTTACGTTTCTCAAAACCCAGCAACGAAGCAAGTGAATTTGGTTGTGTAAAATCCACTATACCTGATGCTTTGATTTCTGTATGTAAACTGTTATTATTGGCTCGAATATCAATAAGATAACGTTTGGATGAAGTGCGTTCACGGGGATCGTTCAGATTACGTCGTACGAACTTATTAATATCTGCCACTTCATAAGTTCCTTCTGGTAAAGTAAGCACGATGTCATCAATGTAAAATTTATTGTTCGCTTCCGTTACATTGGGAATTGAAAATATGTATCAAAGTTTGTAAGACCAATAACGTATTCATGGTCATCATCGAGAACAATTGGTGGGTTGATGATTGCGGTGAGCGTAGATTCAGTTCCAGTTAAAGTAAATGTGTACATGTTCGGTGGTTGACGATAAACTAACAACTAGTCGTATTCGTAGTTGGGATGGGGTAATAAAAAGCAAATTCCTGAAACACTTGCAATATATGGTTTTTAATTAAACACTTTTATACAAAACAGTTAAAATACACTAAAATCAAATAATATATAACGTTGTTAGAAACTTAACGGAGGACTATTTTGCAGTAAAAATTTCAATACGAAGTGTCCACAGGTAACAGTGTTAAGCGGTTGAAATTGTTCATAATTATAATAGAGAGTGCATGGTCCTGATGAGGTTAAGTATTTGACAAGTTCCCTCGGAGGTCGTAGATTACCAATGCTATCATAATAGACTGCCCTTGAACCATCTTTTTGTACGCGGTCCAATGAGTTCCCACACCACGTGTAGTATCATGATTAAGAATACCACATTCTCGCCAACGAATTGTGTTTGGAAGTGAATTGCGCATGAATATTCCACGAAAGTGGGATATTGGTAAACGTTTTATGTATTTGTTCAAGTCAACATTGGTCAACGCTCGCATAGGTAGGTTTAACGAATGCGTTGAGTTTTTTTTTCGTTGTCTTTGTTTACGCAAACCTTGCCCGTGTGTAAGAAAAGGCTTTAGGTACAGTCCATGTCCACGGCGATAAGGTTTCAAATAGAGACCCTTTCCAAGTGTCACTGCCTCTTGTGCCATATTATGTCGTTTCGCTTCATCTAATTGTTGTTGTCCAAGTTTAGCATCGTTGACAGCTTTTGCAATCCCAGCTGCTCCACCCGACAACGCTCCAATTGCGGAAAGGGCTGCAAAAATAGGTATCAAAGGTAGGAAACCACCAGTTTTGGGTACAGGGATTACACGTGGGATGCCACGAATTTCATCTGTTATATCTTTAATCGGTGCCACTGCAAGTTTAGCAGTTTTAATAAGATCGGTCGGACGAACGTTTTTAATGCGTTCCCAAATGGTGCGAATTAAACGCTTGAATGGTATACCACTTCCTGTACGTAGACGCTGACCACGTCGTTTTCCTTTACACCTTATCGTTTTCTTGCGACAACCCATACCAAATTTAACTTTGGCATTCATTGCAGAACCAACAGCAAACGCAGCAAGTTTTTCACCTAACGAAGCGTCGGGTGCAGTACGACGTTTTGTGCTGTTTCGGCAAGACGTCGATCAGCTTGGTGTCGGGTTGTTAAGTCTGTAGAAAGATCGTAGGCGATGTCGTGTAGTTTGCAGGCTTCGTCTAAGGGATTACGACCTATATCACCACGCTCGAGGCGTTTCTGAAGCTTAGTACCCGGTCCACAGAAGCGATATCCTGGTAAATGTAATTCTACCGGTAAACGATTGATAGCACTATTGAGTAACCCGTAGCCACGATAGGATTTCATTAATCTTGTCAGTCGAAAGGTTTAAAGGAGACTGGTCATGCGTGTAGAATTACTCGCTTAAATGCTTACCATACTGCAATTACGTTTTAGTATATGGATAGAATGCGTCTGGTAAAGCAACAATTGGCGTTGCCAATTACGGACCACAACTGCAGCAACAACACTAACGTGCAAAAGCATGGACTACTATTACCATCAACAATACGGTGTATCATTACAGGTCCATCCAATTGTGGTAAAACTAATGTAGTCATCGGTCTCTTGAAACATCCGAATGGTGTACGCTTTGAAAACGTTTATCTCTACTCAAAATCCTTGTATCAACCAAAGTATCAGTACCTAGAGAGGTTATTACAACCAATAAAAGAAATAGGATATTTTGCGTTTAACAAATGGGATGCAATTGTTACTCCAGCGGATGCAAAACCTAATTCGATATTTATTTTCGATGACGTGTCGTGCGATAAACAAAATGTAATGCGAGAATATTTTTCTTTAGGTCGACATAAGGCCATTGATTGTTTTTACCTATGTCAGACCTATTCCAAAATACCTAAACAATTGATTAGAGACAATGCTAATGTCCTAGTGCTATTCAAACAAGACGAACTCAATTTAAAACACGTATACGCTGACCATGTAAACACGGATATGTCGTTTAACCGGTTTAAAGAATTGTGCGGCTATGCTGGCGAGATCGGTATGGGTTCTGGTGATCAATAAAGATGGCGATTTGCAGAACGGTCGCTACCGAAAAGGTTTTGACACCTATATATACTTATAAAGCACATAAATAGCATATCACTTCCTACCCGTTTCTAGACGATGGCAGACGACGTGAAAACCAAACGAGAACTCATAAAAGTACGAAAGGCAGTCAAGAGGAAATTACAAGCGCTAAAAGCAGGTGTGGTTGAAAAGGAGCTTGCATTAAGTAAAGTCTATGCACCTATTACAAAACGTTTACAAACACTTCAGACCGGTCTGCTGAAAGATATTAAACAGGAGTCCAAGATCGAAAGCCAGCACTGGTTACCACAACAACATGACGTACAATCTACTCCTAAAAGACGCCCTAAATTTCTCGATCAGGTGCGCAGTTCCACACCAATCGCCGCACCACCAATAGAGGAGGCATGGGAACACAGTCCTCATAGCCCAGTCCAGTCCGTGGAGTCCACTTTCGAAGAATCGGAGAGTAGCGGCAACACTCCAGAGACCCATACAGAGTACGAACGGTACCTAAACAGCGAAGAACATTAGGCCTACTTACAACGATTCTTACCATCGGTAAGATACTATGTCGATAATCTGTTTTCCAACTTTACTGGTATTTATAACAATGACACAGAGCACTTGCGCAGGGATAAAGTACGTTTTAATCCGGAGACAGGAAAATTAATGATTGGTGATTCGGACATTATCTTCGGGATTGGTGAAAAGGTGTGTGTAGAACGATTTTGCTACAACGGTAGCAAAGGGTTGTACGAGCAACTGTTCCTTCTCAATCCTTTGGGTAAATTCTCACTTAAAGAAATTAACGATTATGCGGACATTAAAAAGAAGTAATGCAATGTATAGCTTACGACAGCAAACTATAAACCCGAGTGGTCGTGGTCTACTCATGGATTATAACGAGAAGCCACTAGAGTATGTATACTTTGATGATCCCAACGAACTGTGCGAACGGCTCAAGCTTCTGGTCGCCTCGCAAGATGCAGGTAACACCGGTCACACAAACGAAATTACATCGATTATGGAAGAATTACGCGAATTGCGTATAATAGCGTAGATTGTGCGACTTGTTATTCATTATCACGATGGTTATCGACAAGTTTGGACATGCGTCTGACTGTGCTTCATATATTTCTTATGATGATTACTACGATTTTGACAACATGAGATTAGCGCGCGTCGCTACACCACAAGAAGATGATGATGCAGTCACGAAAGCGTACTTAGAATCGCGGTTAGCAACGCTACACCAGCAAGAGGGCGAACCAACGCTTGGAAGTGGTTCCACTATTCAGCAGTATATAGACACGCTTGTGAAGGAGACAACAAACAGTATGATAACACAATTCTCGAGCAAGTATGTTACAAGATCAGACTTTAACCATTTTGAAGAGATGATGCGTAACCTTGTTCCAGCCACTGTGAACGCTAATGTTGCACAAATCGTAACCAAACGGATAGATGATTCTATGAATAGCATATATAAGACATTAGACGCTGCTATTCAACAAGTGAAAGCACAATTTAGAATAGACATTGCACGAATTCAAGCAGATATTCAACAGTTGCAAGAGAAACTTAAAACGCACGCATATAGCCGTCAACCATACACACACACACACACATATTAGCAATATGTCTGTAAAGGAGCAAATCGTCCACGAGTTACATAAGCCTGCTCGCATTAACTTTCCTAGAAGACATGTAATCACAAAAGGATTAAACGAGCTGTTTCAAGCCGATTTGGTGGAAATGATCCCATATGCAAAGATGAATAAAGGATTTAGATACATTCTAGTTGTTATCGATGTATTTTCTAAATACTTATGGGCCGTACCGGTTAAGCGCAAGACGGGTAAGGCTGTTTCAAACGCTTTTCAATCAATTTTCAACAAAGACCATCGTATTCCACGGTACATTCAAACGGATTTGGGAAAAGAATTTTATAATTCAACATTTAAGGCTTTAATGGAAAAATATGAGATTACACATTATAGTGTGTACAGCAATAAAAAGCTTGCGTAGTAGAACGCGTTAATCGTACCTTAAAGTCAAAAATGTGGAAACAATTTAGTTTGAATGGTTCGTATCGATGGCTGAATATACTATCCTCACTCGTGACTGCATATAACAACACCAAACATCGAACAATCGGCATGCGACCTGTAGATGTGTCAAAACGCAATGAACGCAAACTTTTCAATACAGTGTACAGTACGATCAAAACAGTTAACTTAAAGAGTAAAAAATTTTCTGTTGGGGATCATGTTCGCATTAGTAAACATAGAGGTCAATTTACCAAGGGATACACACCAAATTGGTCTAACGAAATTTTTACGGTGTACAAAGTGCATTTGACTAATCCTTTAACGTACCTATTGCGCGATAGTCGAGGACAACCAATATTAGGCGGCTTCTATGCAGAAGAACTTCAACGAACACACTATCCGGATGTATATTTAGTGGAAAAAGTATTGAAGAGAGTTAAAAATCAAGTATATGTGAAATGGTTAAATTTAGATTCTAGCCATAATAGTTGGATATCCAAAAATCATATTTTGTAGATTTGCTGTTACGTGTTTGTTTACCATCATATGTCATTCATCAATAAAATTTTTTTACTGTTATATGATTTATTATAGCGACACACACACACACACACACACACACAAATTACATCTATGTACTACTAATTACTACACTAGTTCTACGTCAAGAAAGTTGTTTATAATTCCTCATGCCCGAAGCGCAAAACGTTGATGTAGGTTGATTTTCGCTGTTTTGGTTGAACTTGAGTATTTCGATGTCCGTGAATATGTGTAAATAACAAGCAGGTAAAACACATTACCTTCTCAGCTAACAATTTCTGCCCGTACTTGACCAACACTCGAGGTATATATATTTATTGTAAAAGGTATGCGACACGTACAATAGCATCCTCCATTATATCTAATAAGTGCTATCTATAGCGCATCAGGTAGGATTACCAAGATGGCATGATTTACATACAAAAAATAGTATTAAACTAAAACAATAACTTTAATAGCATATACACTTTTTATAATCATCTATACTATTTGATGGCCATTTTCCCGAATCCGGACCACACGTCCATCCTGGTTGCTGTTTTGAGCCCTCCATTGCCAAATTCTTGAGGAGCCAGTTATATGTTGTTCTATGAGGGCCAACTACATTAGGTTGGTACTTATAATTTACCTTATACTTTAAAATTAACTTCAATACTTTTTTAATACCATAGGTTGTGCGAAATATACAACATCTACAATCATATCGTCAATCGCTGTGACCAGTGATTTATAGTTGCATTTATATTCATGATAGGATATGCCTTCGTACTCAATACAGCTCGGTTGGTTAGTAATTCTTCAATGAAATATACATCGCTCAAACTATAATTACTCTCTATTGCGTCTAGTACACCGCGCACCTGATGACATTTTAACTCTGTTTTGCCGTTGCAAGCATCAATGAAGTTTGATACAAATTGATCGCACCTACTCTGTTGATTAAACAGCATGTCCATTACATCAATGGATGTATCATTGGTCAGCGTTAGCCATTTGAAGGCTTTAAAGGAACATGAACACCTACTTTGAACAGTATACGTTTGATTTTGTCTACATCATTCAATACTATGGCATGTTTCAGATGTTGGTGTAAAATGCGTTGTTCACTCTCGAACAAATCGTACAGTACATTGTCCATGTTAACTTGAAAACTTCGCACCACTATCGTCACTATCGTTGTTGTTCCACTCACTGCGAGATCTATCCAAGTACCTAGCTTTTATGGCACATTCATCAAAATAGGTAATGCTAAAGTGTTGTGATACTGAGCATCACCTAGTTATTCGTCTGATAAACCCCCCACTAGTTTTTGTAACAGCATTAACAAATCAACAACCTCGAGATGATCTCTGGCAAGGCGACTCTGTTGAATTTGAGCAATATATTTAAGGAAAATCCAATTAGAGGTGTGTTGGTGGTGATAGATTGTTATTCAAATTATCTATGGAATATCCTTCACTTTTAACGAAGGATTCATGCCCGGTAAATTGCAAATTAATCAAAAGAGCATAACGTTAATCATTACTCTACATACAGCACAAAAAGCTGTCATAGCCATGCGAGAAATATGTTGCCTGATAAATACTCCCTGTATGATTGTTGTGGTTTTGACAATTTTTACAACGATCCTAGGTCATGGATCGAAACGTAAAGAAAGATGATTTTAAAAACTATGAGTGTTTTAATTCCCAACGAAGATTAAGAAAAAGGTTGCCTGATGTCGCTAAATCTATATATATATATATATATATATATATATATATATATATATATATATATATCCAATGTTTAATACCTTGAAAGTAATAGGGAAAATAAAATTTAAAGTTGTCAACCATGTTCGGGTGGTAATGTTGATTCGGTCATTGATACCTACTGCAAGTTAAAACAAGTCGTATACAATGATAAAAAGTTTTTTGAAACTAACTAAATGTGATCTTGAATACATGCTTTGTAAAAGCGATATAGTTCAGATTCTGCTACGATTCTTCAACAGACGGCGATAACAATAAAAACTCTGTTTAAATTAATTTTAATAACGACTTAACATTGCGTAATTCTATTAAAATGATTTGAAATATAACGAGAATAACTTATTGAATTAAAGTAGGTTATTTATAAGCACTAAATTCTACAATAATTAAAACGAGTTTGAAAATAAAAATGTATTGACAATGTAGCTATACTTGTAATTTATTCTGCCAGGATCAACAAAATATAATGCAAAATAGTTGTTTTTAGTTATAAACCAGAACCATATAATTTACATATGGGGATATGTTGTCATAATTATACTATAAATAGCACAATCGCCGAGGTCATTAACTACCATGCACTTTACTGAACGCGGTTGTTAAAGGGCGTTATATGAACGTTTTTTGCAAAGAAATAAGTAATATTTATCTCAGTTTGCGAGATGTTGAAATGTTTAGATCCGTAAGTTATGCATATCTTTTAGAAAACATATTTGCTTTTATGAACAAATTTTTGCTTTACATTCCTTAACTTTAATAATTTCACTAATCATGTTTACAGAGTCTTTTTAAATAATAATATCCTTTGAACATACTATCATCTGTAATACAAATTTTGTTATACCTATATCTAGTACTAATAATAATTAGTGTCTTTAGCACTGTAAAATTTAACTAGAATAATTAATTCACAATCTTTTTATAGTGTTTAATTAAATCGGTCTTTTAACAACAAAAAGAGGTATTTTGCACATTGCAAATTATTATTACCATGCTTGTAGCAATAAATATTACATAATAAATTGCTGGTTATTCAACTAACAATAAAATTTTACACTAAGAAGATATAATTGGTGTATGCTGGGTTGCCTGACATAGATATGCATATATTTTTTAGAATTCAATTAAATTTAAGTACACGTAGGTAAATGTGTGAAAGTTACTTTACATTTCAGTATTCAGCTGTATTGTAAATAGTTACTGATATAGTATTGAAAAACGACACCCAGTATTGTCAGCTGTGTAAAAAATGTTTTGTTTCGGCAGTGAATCAATCAAACTGTATGAAAATATATGAACTCATTAGCATGTAATTAAAATAAGCTGGTAAGTGAAACTAATATAAATAAAACATTCAAATTTTGTGTGTTTCTTTTAAAATTATATATTTAATACAAAAATATTTTTTAAAAATCTCGGGGATTCTTCAGCACGTGCACGTTTTTGCTTAACCTAAAATCTCCGAAGTATTCAATCACCTAATGCGTGCAAAACCTCCGTTCAGAACGCCTTATGGAGTACCATTCCGCATTTGAGAATGAGTACATCCCCATCCAAATTCTTCACCACGTTTTAAATAACGACATTATTTGCATACATTTAAAGGTTATATAGATCCGGGTACGAGTTCAGTGTGGTTGTATAAATTATTTTGGTGGTGCAATCATGAATAAAATAACGAGTGACCTGTCTTAACATGTTTTTTGCACACACACCAATATTTTAAATTAAAACCATTATAAAATACGAGTCGAATAATTTCTCCTATTCTTTTGATATTTAATACAAAATAATGGGCAGAGCCCCGTTTAGGGCACGTTTAGAAGCTCCTTCCCCACCATTCATCATTTTGAAAGTGATTATGTCATCCACCACATTTCCTATTTTTGCTTAACCTAAAATCTCTCTTTAATTAACTAAAGCAACGAGAATAAAAACAATGACGAAGCTCTAAAGATCACTGCTAAATTCTTCACTACATGCACGTTTTTGCATAACCTATAAATTTTTATCACGTTTGTGCAATTAAACGAGTTATATATATACAATGTCTAATACGTCATCTACATACAATCACCAAACCGCTAAAAGTAAAGAATTTTTATTACCACATAAATTAAATGTATAATTACATTTAAATATTTAAATATATTCAAATTGCTAAAATGTAAGCAAGAACACCTCTTGATATAAGATCAAATTAATTTTTTATTTGAGAGTCAAATAAATCGTTATGAAAGGTGGTATAATTTGCATACCAAGAAGGAAATAGTCTTAACATGTTTTTGCAAACACACCTTATGTTAATTAAATCCATTATATTAAAAGTTGAATGATTTGCATATATATTACCAGAGAGCTATAATTTCAATAAAAAAACACGAGGTTATATTCGACTGCGAATTCTTGTTATTTTATCGTGACATTGAAATTGCGAGAAGTGAACGACTTCTTTTTTACAAGATTTTACCTGCAAACGTTTAAAATTTGACCTCCATCATATAACATTTCGTATATTTTCTTAATTTTATTTGCTACTTCCAGAAGAGGAAAATGAAGATTTACTTAGTTTACTAAACGAATTTTGGAGCAAAATATTTAATGAATAAATAAATATTAAAGAAACACATATTTTCTAAATGATATTGGTGCTAAGGAAAGCTATTATTATTACGTTCTATAGTTTGAGAGTGACGTTAAAACCTTGATGCTACACCTTGAGTTGTAAAGTTAATCCATAAGCAAGAAATCCTTGATAAAAGCAAGTTCAGTGTACTTGTATAAATTATTTGGGATGATGTAACCAAAGGAATTATACGACATACCTGTCTTGAAATGTTTTGCAACACACCTTATGTTAATTAAATACATTATATTAAAAGTCGAATGTCGACGTGATTTACATATATTACCAGATAAAAACACGAGGTTATATTCGACTGCATGCAAATTCTTAGTATTTTATCGCGACATTGAAATTGCGAGAAGTGAACGACTTCTTTTTACAAGATTTTACCTGCAAACGTTTAAAATTTGACCTCCATCATATAACATTTCGTATATTTCCTAATTTTATTTGCTACTTCGTACAAAACGCAGCTTATGAGGAGAGCTAAAACACTCTTTACCACTTGCACGCGTTTGCCTAATATTAAAAATTCTTCACCGCGGCGTTTTAATTTTAGCTTAACCTACCCCAGAAAAATACGAACCAACACGTGAACTCCATTTTCTACACAAACAACATTTTTTTAAAATTTAATATTTAACGTCGGGAACGCTGCTAAAAAATTTCCTAAGAAAATATCTCCACCCCAGCGCACGCGCACCACCCCACAACAAAAATGTAACGACCCCGCCGAACGCACACCCCAAAGACCTAACGACCCCCCGACGCAACAAATTTACACACAAAGACAATTTTGTTCTCAAAGCGGCGTATACATATCTTGCTGCACGTTTTGTTTCCCAAAGCGGCTTAGCTGTTCATATTGTTCTCGAACCGGCGTATACATATCTTGCTGTGGATCTCTGTTGCCAAACCGGCTTAGCTAGGACTAGGTACCGGACGCGGAAAAAAAAACGTGTATGAAATATAATGGTTTCGCCAAAAGCTTTTGTTAAGTATAACAAGTTGTATTTTTTGTCTCTAACAATCCCTACTTTGGGCATCGATGGAGTTTTAGAGAGGACAAAAACTGTTAGTCGTTCAAAATTGTGTTATACCGCCTGATACCTCATATGGTATTTTTTTGTGGTAATATAATAAGTAGGTGATTCCGCGGTTGCGTATGACCGCTGATCCCAACGTCCCGGGTTCGATTTCTGACACGGACCGTCTGAAAAATGTTAGGCGAGCAGTTTTAACATAAATATGTCCTCGTTCGGGTAAGAGGTAAAATATATGTTGTAACGGGATAATTTTTATAGCTAACCAAAGCTGTTACACTTCGAGCCCCACGTTGTATGCGTCAATGTAGCAAACTAAATTTTAACCCCACCACGTTGGGCGTCATTGTAGGGGGATTAAATAAATATTAAAAATTAGTTAATGAGAAGTTGGAACTCTTGCCGTTCCTGCCGTTAGCTTGGGAGATCGTGAAAAAGGATAGGGTTGTAATATTTTTTGTTAAACCGAAAATTAAGTAAAGTGAGGTTGGACACCACTGTATCTAGCAAGTACTAAAAAAAATGATTTAGAAGCACTATTGGAATGATTTTTTTTAAACTTTTAATTTACTTTACATACAAAATTAAACTTTTTAGAATCAGTACAACAAATAACTGTTTGCTTCAACCAACAATTTTTCCCTTTCAAAAAAGATTGTTACAATGTGTCGTATGTGAGTGTTGTCATGAAGGTTACAGGCTCCTGCCTTGCTTGGAACAGCAAGGATTCAGCAAACTTCAAAATTTCTAGGTAAAAAAATCTTGCTTCCTGGCCAATGTAGGATCTACCGGTGGAGCATTAGAAAGCCAAATGTAGGGGTCTCTAATGTCCTAGTCATAGAGAATAGAGTAAATTGGACCCTTAACGATTAATGATACATGCGTATTTTGTTTACTCACTTTTAAAAGTCTAAGTATTTTGTTTCAATTTGTTACAAGGATAATTTATGAAATTCAAGCAAAATATTAAATTACTCAACAAAGTATATTTAAATATCCTATTAAAAAAGCAGGTTACTGTATAAAAGAGGCAGAAATAATTAACATAAATAATTAGCGCCATAGTTCACACAATGTAGTTAATTATTACAATATGTAAATAATTCACGAGGATTGTGTATATAGTATCATAATTAGTCCAAGGTGCTGGTATATAACGAAATTCAGTATCTCTATTATTAGAGAAGATACAAAACAATTTATTTACAGAAGTTGTAGGTATTTATAATATAATTAGAAAATACATGATAATCTCAAACACGATTTTTAGATTAAAATTGCTATTTCAATGCAACACCTCTTTCCGATTACACAATATCGACTTCTATCAGGTTATATAGAGTATCGTAAAAGATATGACTGATTATATTATTAAAAAGTTTAAATGTCTTTTATATTATTAATATAATATTATAAAACTACACTGCAATTTTAATCCTTTGCCCACTAAAAGAATTAAAATATTAAATAGTTTTCGACCAATAAGTTAGAGAACTAAATACACTTGGACCACTTGGTTAAAGAACTAAATACATTTAGACCACTAAGTTAAAAAACTAAATACTTTTGAACTACTTAGTTACAGATTTAAATACATCCGTTTAGTAAGTGAAAGAACTAAATACATTTAGAACACTAAGTTAAAGAACTAAATACATTTGCAACAGTAAGTTACAGAACTATATATAACTAAATCAGTACACTAAAAACTAAGTACACTTAGACCACGAAATTAACGAACAAATTACGTTTGGACTACTAAGTTGAAACTAAAAACATTCGTACTGCTATATTAAAAAACTAAATCCATTTGGACCAGTAAGTTAAAGAACTAACTATACTTGGAGCACTTGCTTATAGAGTTAAATACATTTAAACCACTAAGTTAAAGAACTAAATGCATTTAGACTACTAAGTTAAAACACTAAATACTTTTGGACTACTTAGGTACAAATTTAAATACATTGGTTCAGTAAGTGAAAGAACTAAATACATTTAGAACACTAAGTTAAAAAACTAAGTTACAGAACTATGTATAACCGAACCGGTACACTAAAAACTAAGTACACTTAGACCACGAAATTAACGAACAAACTACGTTTGAACTACTAAGTTAAAACTAAAAACATTTGTACTGCTATATTAAAAAACTAAATCCATTTGGACCAGTAAGTTAAAGAACAAACTATACTCGGAGCACTTGCTTAAAGAGTTAAATGCATTTAAACCACTAAGTTAAAGAACTAAATACATTTAAACTACTAAGTTTAAAAACTAAATACTTTTGGACTACTTAGGTACAGATTTAAATACATTGGTTCAGTAAGTGAAAGAACTAAATACATTTAGAACACTAAGTTAAAGAACTAAATACATTTGGAACAGTAAGTTACAGAACTATATATAACTAAATCAATACACTAAAAACTAAGTACACTTAGACCACGAAATTAACGAACAAATTACGTTTGGACTACTAAGTTAAAACTAAAAACATTCGTACTGCTATATTAAAAAACTAAATACATTTGAACTAGTAAGTTAAAGAACTAACTATACTTGGAGCACTTGCTTAAAGAGTTAAATACATTTAAACCACTAAGTTAAAGAACTAAATACATTTAGGCTACTAAGTTAAAAACTAAGTACTTTTGGACTACTTAGGTACAGATTTAAATACATTGGTTCAGTAAGTGAAAAAACTAAATACATTTAGAACACTAAGTTAAAGAACTAGATACATTTGGAGCGCTAAGTTACAGAACTACATATAACTGAACCAGTACACTAAAGACTAAGTACACTTAGACCACGAAGTTAACGAATAAAGTACGTTTGGACTACTAAGTTAAAACTAATAACATTCATACTGCTATATTAAAAAACTAAATCCATCTGGACCATTAAGTTAAAGAATTAACTATACTTGGAGCACTTGCTTAAAGAGTTAAATACATTTAAATTACTAAGTTAAAAAACTAAATACATTTAGACCACTAAGTTAAAAAAACTAAACACTTTTGGACTAATTAAATACAGATTTAAATACATTGGTTCAGTAAGTGAAAGAACTAAATACATATAGCACACTAAGTTACAGAACTAAATATATTTGGACCAGTACACTAAAAAGTAAGTACACTTAGATTACGAATTTAACGAAAAAAGTACGTTTGGACTACCAAGATAAACTAAAAACATTCGTACTGCTATTTAAAAAAACTAAATCCATTTAGACCATTAAGTTAAAAACTAACTATACTTGGAGCACTTGCTTAAAGAGTTAAATACATTTAAATCACTAAGTTAAAGAACTAAATTCACTTAGACTACTAAGTTAAAAAATTAAATACTTTTGGACTACTTAGGTACAGATTTAAAACATCGGTTCAGTAAGTGAAAGAACTAAATACATATAGCACACTAAGTTACCGAACTAAATATATTTGGACCAGTACACTAAAAAGTAAGTACACTTAGACTACGAATTTAACGAACAAAGTACGTTTGGACTACCAAGTTAAAACTAAAAACATTCGTACTGCTATATTAAAAAACTAAATCCATTTAGACCATTAAGTTAAAAAACTAACTATACTTGGAGCACTTGCTTAAAGAGTTAAATACATTTAAATCACTAAGTTAAAGAACTAAATTCATTTAGACTACTAAGTTAAAAAACTAAATACTTTTGGACTACTTAGATACAGATTTAAATACATTGGTTCCGTAAGTTAAGGAACTAAATACATTTAGAACACTAAGTTACAGAACTAAATATATTTGGACCAGTACACTAAAAACTAAGTACACTTAGACCACGAAATTAACGAACAAATTACGTTTGAACTACTAAGTTAAAACTAAAAACATTCCTACTACTATATTAAAAAACTAAATCCATTTGGACCATTAAGTTAAAGAACTAATTATACTTGGAGCCCTTGCTTAAAGAGTTAAATACATTTAAACCACTAAGCTAAAGAACTAAATACCTTTGCACAACCAAGTTAAAAATGTTTAATCATTGAACTAGTAAGTAAAAGAACTAAATACATTTAAACCACTACGTTAAAGAATTAAATACATATGGGTACTAAGTTAAAGAATTAAGTACACCTAGACCACTAAACTAGAGAACGAATTACATTTGGGTTGCTAATTTAAAGAACTAAATTCTTTTGAATCATTAAGTTAAAGAACTAAATACACCTGGAGCACTTGGTCAAAGATTTAAATACATTTAAATCACTATATATTCTTATACTACTAAGTTAAAAAGTTAAAAACATTAGACCAGTAAGTAAAATAACTAAATACATTGAGACCACTAAAATGAAGAACTAAATAGATTTGGATCACTGAGTTAAAAAGCATAGTACGCTTAACTACAAAATTAAAAAATCGAATTACGTTTAAACTGCTGAGTTAAAAACCAAATACATTTGGAGCGTTATGGTAAAGAACTAAATCTATTTGGGCTACTAAATTAAATACATTTAGAACACTAAATTGCAGAACTTCTAAACTAAGAAACTAAAAACGCTTGGATTGCTAAATTAAGAAACTATATCTAATCGGACCACTAGGTTAAAGAACAAAATATACTTGAACCACTTGGTTAAAGCGCTAAATATATTTAGACCACTAAGTTAACGAACTAAATACGTTTGGATTACTAAACTAAAGAACTAAATAAATTAGGACGTTTAGCTTAAGAAGTAAGTTAAAAACTAAATACATTTGAACCAAATTTAAGGAACTGAATAAGTTTAGGTCTCTAAGTTAAAGAACGATCTGTATCTGGACTGCTAAACTAGTTAACTAAATACAATTGAATCATCAAGTTAAAGAACTAGCGACATTTAAATCACTAAAGTAAGAACGAACTTCACTTGGACTACTAAGTCGAAATACTAAATAGATTTAAGTCTGTAAAATAAATAACCCAATCTATGTAGACTACTAAATTAAAGAAATAAATACACTTAGCTCGCTAAGTTAAAGACCTGAATACTATTGTACGAGTAAGTAAAAAACTAAATACATCGATACCACTAAGTTAAAAAACGAAATACCTTTGCACCACAAAGTTACAAAATTAAATACACTTAGGCTACTAAATTAGAGAACGAATTACATTTGGTTTCTTAAGTTAAAAACTAAATTTATTTGAACTGCTAAGGTAAAGGACTAAATTCTTGGGGACCACTAAGTTAAAGAACTAAATGCACTTGGACCGCTAAGTTAAAGAACTAAATGCACTTGGACCGCTAAGTTAAAGAACAAAATAATGTTTGATCAGGAAATTAAAAAACTAGATATATTTGGACCACCGTGTTAAAGAACTAAATTTATTTGGACTATTAAGCTAAAAATTAAGTACATTTAGAATACTAAATCTAATCGGACCACTAAGTTGAAGAAGTAAATATACTCGAACCACTTGGTTAGATCACTAAGTTAACGAACTAAATACGTTTGAATTTCTAAACTAAAAAACTAAATAATTTAGACTGGTAAGTTAAAAGACTAAGAAAATTTGAGCTGCTAAGGTAAAGAACTAATTCTTTTTACACTACTTAGTTAAAAACTAAATACATTTAATCCGCTAAGTTATAAAACTAAATCTATTGGGACTACATGTTAAACAACAAATAATTTTGAACCAGTAAATGTTTTTCATGAGTAGAAAAATTAACACATTGCCTAACAAGTTGTTCTTAATCACTTCTGAAAATATTTTTTCACTGGGTGGTTGATGTTTCCAATTAAAAATAATAATAATAAATAATAATATTTTATGTTATTTTCAACTGAATCAAGATAAAGTTGATGGTTCAGCAGCGCGCTCACTTAAGGACAATCGATAGGTTTCACACCGAATGCGAGAAAATTCTATGGAAATTCTATAATATAGTCTATTACAGTCTATTGTAAACCATAAAAGGTACAGACACCAGTAATTCTTTATTTAATTTGTGGCACTGCAAATAATTTCGATTATTTTTTTAACTACTAACACAAAATACACCCCATAGTCAGAGAACACCTGCACTGAACTAATTGTTCACATACAAAAACACCTTTTAGACTTAGTCAGTATATAAAAATTGTTTGGTACATAGTCACCTCTAAATGGGCATGGTCATTTAGCTCAAACATTTAATTTTATAATTTATATATGGATTTTTCTATTAGCTATCTGGAAGCGGTTTTGGGTACTAGAGGGTTAAATAATGTTAAGTTTTGGTCTTCTGTAAACGTATTAAAAATATCTAACCCTTTATCACCAATACAACTATAAAGGTTTGTTACGCCTCAATTGGCTTCACAACGATTACATTTGAGTTTCCAGCAAAGTCTCGGGCTTTTTTAATTAGTTTCTATTATTATATATTTTGCAGTGTGGACGTTTTCTCACGGTTCGTTGTGATATGCGTCATTGTTTAGACCAATCGGAACGCGCAACAGAGGAGGATAGTGGCTTTGACAATTGCAAAAGTCAGTCGCCCCGATTATTCTACACGCAACTATCATAGCTTGAAGATTGAAGGGCTTTATAATGCAGAGAAGTTTACCCGTGTAATCCTTGCCTTCCCTTACCTACAAAACTTGTTTGTTGCTATATGTTATAGGTAAACAACAAACTTTATTATTAAAATCTAAACTAATTAGGCGTTGATATACCCACGCCCTGTAGTACGCAAACAATAATGATTATTGGTTATCTAGCGTGGTAAATGCCATAATACAAGGATTTATTACTTGGCGTTACCTTAATTTAATTATATAGATAGCCCAGTTCAATAATTTTGCATGGTTAATTTATAAGCAAAAATAATATTGGTTGTAAATTCATGCGAAACCGATTACGCCCTCTGTACGGGCACGCGATATACTACTGTATTATGCCTGTTATTATATCAATGTAGTCTTTTGTAATAGGTTTGCTGTTTTAACTTTTCGGATTTTTCAATTTTATCTAATGCCATAAAGTATATTTCGTGTCGTGGATTCTATCTATTGCAATTATCTATACATCAACAAAGCAGCTGGATGCTTGAATTTTAAAATTGATCGAACAAAGGCAAGAAGTTTGAATAAAAGTCTAGATTCCACTAGCAATTTTCTAATCTCAAAATCAAGTTTATCGAGCAAAATTGTCTGTTAAACTTTTATGGCAAAAGAACGGCCACAACTGACACCATGTAGTATCAAAGAATAGGGTTCGACTATCAAGTATCATAAGTATTAAAGTGCATAGTCATACTTGTTTCTTAGACAGGTATAAAGATACTATAGTTTATCGCATGCCTGTAGAGAGGGCGTAATCAAATTTGTGAATTTACTAACATCATTTAAATAATTTGCAAAATGAGCATAAGTTAAGTATACTAAAGAGCTTACCTTCAGTCTGAAGTAATTAAGATAAACCCAATTTGGTAATCCTTGCTTACGGCGTTGGGCATGCAAAATATCAATTATGTTGTTACTCTACATAAACCTAGTCATTGGTTTAAAGCCCTCTTTTATATGAAATTTAGTTGGTGTCCATTTTAACTACAATATTAAAAGGAACACTACAAAGATAAGGGTAATGGGTTAAGTAGGAATGGACGAGTGAGCTCCACACACTAAGGTACAACTGCACAATGTCTTTCAGATGCGCTATCATGTGTAGAATGCCATGATGGTGCCGGTTGTTTTCAACTAGTCCACCACCATCAGTACGTAGCGCATTCTTATTCGTCGAAACAAGGAAGTACATTCATTTCAAAGCGAGGGAAAACGTCTATGCCAAAAAATACATAATAAGAATTATAATTTCCTGAGAAGTGCTGGGAACTTCAAAACGCATTTACTTAAATAATAACAACTAATTTTAAAAAGCTTCGAAGATAATTACACGATCTATTTTCAGCTGAATTACAGGTGTAACATCCCTAGATGCCAAAACTATTTTACACAACTATGTGTAGTGTACTTTAAACTAATGATTAGAAATCCCCTATGATTAATTAATAAAGTAAAATTGTTGTGAAGCCAAATGAGGCGTAACATCCGGAATTACATAATACCAAGTTACGATCCACCTAGACACTGACTTGTTGAGACTTTATGTTGGCTGTGCAGTTGTCAGGTAATCTTCTACCACCAGAGAAACTCCCAGCCATACACCTGCTGAGCGAACATGCCGTGCAGGCAGCGACAAAAATGAGCTTTAGCCATGTTCTCCAGATCTGTCTAGCAATCCACTGGAACAGAGTAATGTGGCATCAGAACGCAGCGAGTGTTTGGTTGAGAAGGAGTATAGATTACACCCGACAACGGCAGTCTGCAAAACCTGATCTTAGTTTGAAGGGAGAGACTGTGATCTTTGCTGACGTAGTCGTGTATTGGGCAATTCACGCATAGGATACCTCTTATTACGGTGACCGGGTAACGTCCAGTTTATTATACTGGATGTATCCGAGGAGAAGCATGTCATCACTTCCCTGGTAATTGAAGCGAGAGGTGCTTGATCGTCTACCAATCAAGAGATTGTACGGGAGTTGTCTTTAAGTTGTTCACCTGGAATGCTTTGGTGGCTAACTCCGTCAATGGAAGCGTCCTCGTGCATGGCGACTTTATGGTATGGTGCACTACAAGCAGCAAAACCGTTAGCAGACCTGAAGTCTCACATATCATTGACCTTGCTTGCTTTATTAATAATCATTAGTATTTACAGTAACTACTTTTTTATCTAGCCCGTTGCTTTTATTTATACTTTAAGTTATTTTGGGCAGAGTTGCGTGAACTTCGCTACCCATTTTTTTTTGGAGTGGAAATTTGATTTTTACTTTATTTTTATCTATTGATCCACTTATTTTACCTAGAATTCGTCTGTACCGAATTTATTTGGGATTTCTAACAATATTTTTTGCCACTAATATAATATAATGCCCGTCGGACCTTCAGTCAGACCGTGTCTTTTCGATCCCTACACTCGACTCTCATCTAAGAAGGAATTTGGCAGAGGCAGCGAAACTGAGTGATCACCGGTAAGATTTAAAATCGGAGACAAACAACCAGTAGGGCTGTTGCGTAACTGTCTACAGTTTAGTACCCAAGATTACGACCTTATATACTAATTTTATTTAAAACAACAAAGTTATACGAATGTTTAATAGAATTGGCAACACTGCATTGCTAAAACTATTTTAAGTAGAAAAAGAATGTTCATGCATACATTGTTACGGGTAAAAACAACAACATATTACGAATTGTGATTAGCCCAGAATGAGCGGAAATGGTGTATCAATATTAACGGTGTACCGGCTAACTACAGCGGTGCGGGAGTGGGTTTCTGTGAAAAAAGAAATAATAAAAATATAAACGTGTGAAATTGCCGGAATATAAAACTACTTTACAACCACCACCTTTAAAGGCTTTACTACTTGTCAAAAATAAAGGGGCACCAAACTGTCTTATCTTTCGATGTTCTGTAATCTCGTTACCTTATCTTTTATTTTTCTTAACCGCTTCTTGAAAACACTCATTGACTTTCTGTCAAATTAAAACACTTTTTCAAAATAACGACCTTTCCCAAATATGATTTCACCACAGGAATACCGGGATATTCTTTCACAATAATCACATCTATAAATAACTCTAAATAAAATTCCATCTGAGCTTAAACTCTATTAACAGTAATTTTGGAAAACCAAACCTACTGTAACTTTTAACGGAACTTTTTAAAAAAATCCATAATCCGTAAATAGTAATACCATTCCGTTGTTTTAGTTCCCAAGATTGATTTATACAACATTTTATATCCCATTTATATGGTAATGTTCTTACCAATAGTATATAAAAAGTAACGCAATATAAATTTCTGCTTTTGCCATTCCATTGTCGATTACAAATACTAAACTTTTACAAAAACAGTTAACTAGCAAATACATCCCACAACAAAAGCTTGCATTTAAATTAATTCACACATTTCAAAGGTTTCAACTTTATTTTCTAATAATTTATGCTTAAATATTACCAAAACTAAGTCTGCCGCTCTACGAACCAATAATAACTTATATTTACAAGTTCGTGTTTAGATATTTATTAAGCGTAAACAAAGGTATAAGAAAAGCTAAAATAGTACCAATAGCTAAATTCCCGTTCTTGGATTTTTAAATATTTAATCACATCTAGGAACTTCAGTGTCAACTTTCTCAGCACGTGTAGGTCTCATATCCTCGCTATTTAAATTGTAACATTTAGTTGTAGAGTGAAACCCACTTTTCACTCTCTAATGTACCACCGACGCTATTTAAATTCTACGCCTAACACGCTTGCTTCAGCTCTCTGACCTAATTATTCAGCAAAGCTTAAAACAATTTGTAGTCGGCTAACTATTAAGACACCTACGGACTATGCACGTTTGCTGTCACTAAATCGTCATTTTGTTCTTAACTTATTAATTCCAAACTTAATCGTTGTATTCTAATCTACCTACCTTATAAGATTCAGTTCTTACACTTTATTCGTCTAAAGCTGTCTTATGGTCGGGGTCAATATCATTAGTTCGCGTATACGTATTCATTTTATGACGTTTTATGATTTTGCGGTATCTTGAAACCCATGTAAATTTATACAAATGTTATTGTGAACAGCAATTCCCCGGTTTTTATTAATAATTTTTCTAATTTAATGCGAAGAGTGTAAAATCTCGGTCGTTATTGCTATTTATATAAAAATGTACTAAGTATTTTTCGATTTATTTATCTGTTATAATCGAAAAGCCATTTTATAAAATGTAAACTACGCAAGCCTCTATAAATTGTTCGAAGTGATTTCTTACTGAAACTCAATAAACTGCTTAAATTATATAAACTTATTTGTACAACCCGGGGTTACTTAAAAACGCGCGAGCACTACATACCAAAAGTCTGAACACAGAAGCAAGCTAAAAATAAATGCTATAAAAGACATGAAAACAAAGTAAGCTTCTCATGCAAAAACCTCGTAACAGGTGAACGAATGTTAGAAAACAATGCAGTATTACCATCTGACCGGTTCTTTCCGGGCAGTCCGATTTTTCGGATAATGATCCAGCAGTAGGTTCATTCGTCCAGTTTCTTTCGAAACTGTAAATTTACCAAAAAGTATTTTATTTTTATGGAAAACTCGTATTTGAATTTAAGAACTCTGTTAGATGGCGATGCTAGTTCCAAATATCACCGCAAGGAATGATTGCGAAAGCGAAAATGTTTCTTAGCCTTACATTTACGAAAATAGCCGCTCAATCCTGTGGCGGAATTATTACGTCAGTGTGTTGTTTTTAATTTATGTACTTTTTCATACTACTATTAAGTATATTCACAACAACGCTGATGAAACGCTATAATTCTGCACTAATTTAAATATTAATTGTACTGATTGTTGTGATAGAATAATAAAGAATAAAATTTATTAAGCGTAAACAAAATAGAAAAGGCTCAGATAATACTCACAGTTAAATACCGTTTCTTGGATTTTTTTTAATTAATTATACACATCCAGGAAAACCAGCGATTTACCTGTTTTGTTCCTCGGGACGATACGTCCCCTATTCTTGTTATTTAAATTCCAACAACCCGCCTATCACTCTTTGATGTACCACCGACGCTATTTAAATTCCACGCTTATCACGCATGTTTAAGCTTTTTGACCATACTATCCATCAAATCCCAAAACAATTTGTCGTCGACCACCTATCGAAAGACAGGTTACACACGCCTGCTGTCACTAAACCAAACTTACGAATTCTTTAAACTTAATCCTATATTTCAATGTCTCCTTAAAAAAATTGTTCTCACATTTTGTACGTCTAAAGCTGTCTTGTGATCGAGTTCAATGTCATCGATCCGTGTGAACGGTCACCTTTTTCACGTTTTTTGGTTAATATCAAAAGCTGGTCGTTCGTTGTTTGGAAGGCATTAAATTTTATGCTGTTTTATGGGTTTGCGGTTGTAGTGTGTACGTTTCCTTGGCTAATTTTTCTTGAACTCGTGAGAATGTAAACAAATAAATAGAATATACACGGCTAGTTTCTGAGTGTTAATCCTGAAATTCTTCTGAAGGCAATTCGAAGAGTGTAAAGTCCTGATCTTTATTAGGTGCTTTATTGTTTATTTCTGTCTTAATTTAATATTATAATAAAATAGCCGTGTTATTAAATGTAAATTACCCAAGCTTTTATGAAATTTTCAGGAGGTATTCGTTTTAGAAGCTCATTTAACTAACTATAATTAATGAATTCTTTCTTATTACTCAATGCTGGCTTAAATAACGTACTAGCGTTACAAAGTAACAAAAAATTTAAGACCTGCCACGTGATTCTCCATAATCATATGTAAACAGCTTGTATAGCGTTCGGGGATTCACAATATTGCAAATCATATCAAACAATTTAGCTTAGTATCACTGTAAACTAAAAGCACCCAGTAAAAGGTATCTTTTTATTTCTAAAACTGTATTTTTCCAGCTGACTTTTACTTCGACTGCAAGCTGAAAGGTAACAAAATACAACGACAAGGCGTCGACTTTCTAACATTCCAAAAAATGAAATGTTTGATTCAGTATAAAAAGGCTCACGCCATTCTGGAAAACCTATTTGAAAACAATCCAACGATCGGGAAATCAACAAATGATGTAATTAACGACAACTTGGACGTATTTATAGAGGCTCTTAAGCCCAGTCTTGTAGATGCCATAACAGGTTCTTTTACAGAAGTCGCCAATAAAATAGCTACTAAATTTAATTATAACGAATTTTTTCCACTGTGATTTTTAGATAACTAATGTTAGAATTTTATGTAACATGTATAAATAATAAATATTTTAAGAAATCGGAGAATGTCTAAGTAGTTGGGTTGACCTGGTAGCTTTGATGTAATAACTCGTTTAAATTTTTATTTGAAGTTATTGTTAAAAATCCGACTAGTTATGTGCAATAATTCAAGGACCACAATTAACCCACATCTTTATATACCGACTTGGTTGGATTCTTCTGGTTCATAAATGCAGTAACTGCTAACTAGGTGATATGGCTAAAGATTGCTTTATCAAAGTTTTGCTTCTAGCTACGTGTTTTACCGTAGCCTATGGTCTTGTACGTAAGTATCACACATGTAGAATAATGGCTTCAACCCTTACTCACTATTTTATTTTATAGCTAGCTTCATCAAGATTTGTCAAAGAAACGACCCGAAGTTATCAGAATGTATAATAAATTCGATATACGATCTTTTACCGCGTCTTAGAGTGGGAATCGAAGAATTTGGTATTCCCCTATAGAACCATTTACACTCAGTGATGTACAGCTCAACACAGGGACGGATGCAGCACGAGTTTATGCTAATCTGACTAACATCAAGGCATTTAATGGTTCCAACTTCAAGCTTTTGGAATTGATGTGAGTATACATTTTGATTAAATTCTGGTCTACATGTTCGGTCTGTTGGTATTCTAACAGGCGTATGGTTGCGCCAGGCGAATAATAATTTTCCGTTTCCGTCTTTCAGTGTCCCTTTACAGAATACGAGACCTGCTAACAAAATTTTGGAATTCAAAAAGATATTTCAAGATGTTCCCCTTTATTTATAAACTTTCCCATTTAAATAAATAAATTACCGAAGCAATTTGTCCATTCGGAGGACAACGCTAAAAATTTTATTTTTAAACATTTCGCTGTTTTGAAACGAATTTGAAATTTTGGAAAAGAAGTCGTAAGTGGTTAGGTTTGTACGTAGATTAAGGAATTAATTCGACCTTTTGAGGGGTTAAATAGTCCCTTGTTCGTTGCATCGTACGAATGGGACGTTTTTCGCTTTTTTTTTAGAGAATACTTGCCGTAAGCATAAGTGTTCTAGATCTAGTCCAGTCAATTTAACATAATTCATTGCAAAAGATCCGGTATTTATTATTCTTGGATATGTTGTAGGGACAAGTACCACTAGAGTAAAAATCCAAGTTTGCAGAACCCGAGACCCTGTGGAAGCAGAGGCCAAATGGGTTCCTTCGTTATGTAAAACAACTTCTTTCTTTACGTAGAACGACTGTTCTTGTCTGTAGACTGCTGTTGCAATCATGGTAGCAGAGTAAATGTATTCTGACGACCATGACGTTTCTATGCTGACTCAACCCCGACGGCTTGTGAGCTAAGTATCAGGAGACCTACAGGTATGCAACTTGTTTTCTTTTGTGTGCGTCAATGGCAGATTCCGTATCATCGGTTTTTGTAGTTACGTGACAAGAAATGTCACATTGTAGAACTATTGTTTGTTGCTGCGATTCGATATTATCGTTCTACAGGTGCGATGTACTATTTTTAAACAAGCCTGTCAAACGAACGCACACGTTTATTCGCCTTACGGAGTAGTTTATTTTACAAAAAGTATTAAGTGAAAGTTTAAAAACACTTGACAAAGGCTCTCACTGTTTTTATTTGATACTGATTAATTTGATTTTGTGTAAATACGAGATGCGCACTTTGTAGCTAAATTGTTGGCTGTAAAATAGTAACGTTTAATTTATTTTCCTTTTGCTTGTTTGTACAGAATCCTTTATTTATTTTTATGTGTTAATAGATAATCGTGGGCGAAGTACTTTTTTTTGTTTTCTTGGTATGTAGGCGAATTCTCCCACTCTCCGCATCTGGTAGATAGCCTGGTATCTACTTTTCTTCCGACTACGCTTGGGTACGTAGCAAATGACATAGTATTTAAACGGTGTTTTATTTTTCAACTTAATTTAAATATATCAAATATTTAATACGTGTTTTACGACATTTTAGAAAGAAAGTGATCGCATTTAAGAAACCAAATGCAAAGGAGGCCTATACGGAGTAACTGTCTTTCATGTAAGAGTAATATTCAAAGATTGCTAAACCAGACGGTTTGTCGCTCCTTAATTATTTCAAGGAAATAAATCTTTTCAGGATGTCATTTTGTAACGTAGATTGTTTATATTTCAGCCATTTAATTTATTATTTTATCATTTTTATTTGGAATTCTACCACTATTTTTATAATTTGTTTCGTAGGAACCCATTTCCGCACAACTGTGGTTAATTAAAGCACCCTTAAATTCTCACGGAGTCCCCGACTCTTCACGGCAAATCAAAATTTATTAACGTATCGCCTATTTTACTCGTAACGAAGTAAACGTTACTGGAAAAACAATATTACAGACACCTCTCTCAGATTTTTTTCTGTGTAAGATTAGTCCAGTCAATTTATATAAAAATATTGGGATTTAATGCAAAAGATCCGGTATTTATTATTCTTGGATATGTTGTAGGGACAAAACCACTAGTAAAAATCCAAGTTTGCAGAATCCGAGACCCTGTGGAAGCAGAGTTATAGCTAAAAAACATTAAAATTTTTCCACTTTTTTCAGTTTTTTGTCTATATCTCTTTTCTTGTGCACCTGAGGGGAAAAATGATTATGACCAATTTTGTAGAGGAAAAATTTACTAACATTTCATATCTATAGATTTTTCTGTGCGGGTCATAGTTTTCTAATTACAGAGCATCGAAAATACGATAATTTGGAAGAAATACAAGAAATACACGTTTTACAATAAAAATTTATGCGTTTATTGGATATTTAAAAATATATATTATTAACAAAATATAATAATCTCTAAACACAATACGCTTGAAAGTAAAAACAACATAAAAGTAAATTGAGTCGTATTATACGTGCGTTATCGGTTTCTGTAGAATAGAAGCTATGAAGTAATAATAAATAAAGCTTATTAACTAAACATAGTAATCTTTTTTGTATTTACAATTTAAATTTTTTCGAAGGCCCTGGCATTGAAAAATTCTATTCGTCACTAAAAAATTAACAGGAGTGTGAATGGGACTGGTGTCTGTGATGGTATCTACATCCTCATCTTCGCGACTGTCTTCCAAATCATCAGCACAACTGTTCTGACATGATTGTTCAAGGCAGAAAGTACAAAGTCTGAGCAGTTTAGGCCCGATTTTTTACAACTACAAGGTCCTTGGCACTGTGTTTGCAGCGACATGATATCAATTTCAGCAAGTATTAAAGTGCAGGGTCTTTACTTGCATGAATTGGAGCTAGACCCTGATCAGTGCGCATCCAACCCCAGTCTAAAGGGTTTATTTCAAAAACTAACCACTTTTGTACTGTGTGGTAAGTACGATAGGAGTGGAATCTGGCAGCGTCTTGTGTTGGGGGCAGTCGTGCAAGATTTATTTTGCTCGTTGCAGCACCCTTTCTAAATTGTCGATAACGGAGGTTATCCAAATTCTGTGTGTCCATATCACCTCAAAACAAACAGACGCTATACTTCTCTCCTGCAATGGCAATGTCGTCAGGAGATGAGTTTTGTTTTGTAAATACTGAAGCTAATTCTTTAAGCTGAATATTATTCTGTGGAGTGGTACAGCCCTTTATTTTACCTTGACCAAAAATTGCTGACGTGGTGTCACATCCAGTAACAACATGTAGGAAAAGAACAATCATTGGTGGATTTTTTAATAAACCATATTTAAAAAAAGAACTAGAGTATACAACATCAGCAGACTCACCTCTTCCACGCTTGTATAGATACACGTTGTTCACACTTGTGGCCAAGCCAGTGAGAAGCACTAGTAGATCAATATCTTCCCCAATGATGATGACTTAATTGTAGGCTGAAGCCTTAGAAATTGCTGTGATAACAAAGTCAACATCTGCATCTTCCACTGCCTGCTTTACTTCAATGCTTTGCTGTTCAAATGCGTTATATAGCATTGCTATAAGACGTTATTTGTTGCCCTCATTGGTGAAAAATTTCTCTTGTGGCACTGGGATAATTGGTGCGTTGTCTAATAAAATTATGTCTGCACAAAATTGTACAGTGGATCGACGCGCGCGTTCAGCACTCTTGGTATTTTTTAGGACTGCATCCACTGGGTAACCGTCAAAAATAATGGACACATTATTACCAAAATGCTTCTGTACGTAATTGACATACCTCGTTTTGATTGAACCGACCGAGTCGTTGCGATGCCAGACGACTTTGTGAAGCAGATACTTTCCATCTACTAAGGCAAATGTATTTGTGCCAAATGTCACATTGTTAGGGGCTGCATTAAAAGCTGTGTACATCGAGGATTTCGTTCCATTCGCATGCCTTCGTCTATGAACAATGACAACGGAAAGGGTGCAAGTTCATATTTAAAGTATTCTTCTAACTGCTGTTATATTTCCGTGTACGCGTGTTCAGAGCCACTTCCACAGTTGACAACACGGATACTACCCACGTTCACATTATTGCACAACAACGATATTACGTCATAATTTCGTGTCAAATTGTATCACGTACCAAATATGTTTACAGTGATACAAGATACACCCTAAAAAAGATAAAAAGCACTCACATAAAAATGTGGAACTTTTTACGATTTTGCGGCCATCCTTGCGCAGGAGCCAAGTTGATTTCCATGTATCTCGTTTGGGAGTGGTTTGGGGTTGTTTGGGTGTGGGTTACGTTATGCCATCGTTGAATCCAGATTTAATGTTTTCCCTCTTCTTCTGTTTGTAGGCAGGACGTTGGAATAAGGTGAAGGCAACGATAGACGGTAGAGGTAAAGGGAAACCTACATTCTGAAAGAGAAAATACAAAGGAACGACACAGGTAAACGCCACTGTTCGACGTCTCGTTGGTTAATCATGTCGTGTCACCCACCGCGCACTTGCGCCATCACTCTGCGTCTGCGCATTTCTTTTGCGCCGACGCAACTGTCCGGAATAGCGGCAAAGCACAAGTTTATTCAAAATAATGGCGGGAATTTAGTCACATATTTAAACTGTACATCTCCAAATTTGGAATGTAAGACTGCTTATCAGACTGCTTAATTATGCAGTCTCTCTGAAAAAGTGCAAGCGGATTGATTTCTACTTTCTTGTTGCCTACTTTTACAGTGTTCGTAACGGCTTCAAGACTGGTCACTTTGTCCTTCCTTTGTAAAGCTTACTTCCCCAAAGTTGTTACTAGCGATTCTGTAAATTTCTTCGATTCCAATTTGTTGAGCCATATGGCAGTTTATGTTTTTACTTCCAACAACTCCACTGCTGATCGAAATTATTTTATCAGTATTTAAAAATGGATTATGATTTATAAACCAATTTCTCAATTTTTGCACATCTGCTTCCTCTCTAACAATTCGAGAAAACCTCATATCTACATGTTGCTCAGTAGTATAGCAGAGGCTTCAAGTTTTGCTGCTTCATTGTAGCTTGAAACAAATCCTAATGCTGAGCAAAGTTTGACAAGCAGTTTTGATCCAAATTTTTGATACAGATAAGCGTTGACCCCAGTCAAGATCGAAGAAATGAAAGATCTTGGCCTAACAGCAGGAATTATACAATGTGCCAACGCTACACATTTATTTTTCTATGCAAGCAGTAGACCCTGCTTGTGTTTTAAAAATATACGTTGTGAATTTGGGATAATAGAATTTGCGTCTCGCAAAAAGTCATCAGATGAAGGGTATTCAGAGTTATTGTAGATTTCTGACGGTTCAGCCGCCGCCATAACGACTCTCAGTCGCTCTTCATGGGCATCATTCTTTTTATTTTTATACCATGAATCATTTAATATTTTATGTCCAACATTTTTTAAACACACAACAGTTTTTCTTGCGGACACCTGTACTATAACAATATCCTCACCATACTCTGCTTTTAGACGAGCTTTTACTGTCCTGTAATCAGGAAGATATTCTCATTCTACTACTCCCATTAATTCGTCAAGGTAGAACTGGCATTCTTCACTATTATTTGTAATATACAAGAAAATGTTTTCCATGGCATCGTCAACATTTGTGGTTGGTCTATAACCTCTTTTTTCACTACTTTTTGTAGGTGTCTGGTATTTGGCAGCAACGGTGATACCTTGCATCTGCCACCACTAAATCGTTTACATTTTCAATTCGCTTTATTATGCTCTGGGCAATTTATCTCCTCGTTGTTCAGCAGCTGCTAGTACACTTTTATGCATATACAATTTCTCAACCGAATGAATAGGATTTCGTCGAGAAATTGGACGTCTAGCCTGAAGCTGGATGAAATCTTCATTTATTTTATCTTCACACAAAAAACAAATATTTTTTAATGTTCCTGTCTGTCCACTTCACGATCTAAGGGATTGTTTTGGGAAATGTGGTCCACAATCACCACCACGACGAACAGTGTATTTCTTCCGGCAATTGTCATGGACGTGTACCTGTTTCTTACCTAAAAAAAATAATCTCAGAAACTTATAGATCAGGCCGGGGGGGGGGGGGACTTTTCTTTCAAGATTTTTAAATTTTATTTATTTGCCCATTCTCTAACACGCGACGTTTCGACAAATATACAATCAGTGGGGTTTGAAGATACATACCAGTTCTCTTGAAAACATGGCATGGTTTAGCTTTATTAAAAACGTAAGCTATTAAAATTGTCATATTATTTATAATATATTATTATACTATAATATGTTTAATTATCAAGTTTTGACCGTCGATCTCAAGTGGGAATTGTGCAGGCGAAAAGCGTGTGAGAGATTGAGGATATATTTATGAATATCCAATAAACGCATAAATTTTTATTGTAAAACGTGTATTTCTTCCAAATTATCGTATTTTCGATGCTCTGTAATTAGAAAACTATAGCCCGTAGAGAAAAAGCTATAGACATTAAATGTTAGTAAATTTTCTCCTCTACAAAATTGGTAATAATAATTTTTCTTCTCAGGTGCACAGGACAGGAGATATAGACAAAAAACTGAAAAAAAAAGGAAAAATTTCAATGTTTTTTTAGCTATAACTCTGCTTCCACAGGGTCTCGGATTCTGCAAACTTTGATTTTTACTAGTGGTATTTGTCCCTACAACATATCCAAGAATAATAAATACCGGATCTTTTGCATTAAATCCCAATATTTTTGTATAAATTGACTTGACTAATCATACACAGAAAAAAATCTAAGAGAGAGGTGTCTGTAATATTGTTTTTCCAGTAACGTTTACTTCGTTACGGGTAAAATAGGCGACACGTTAATAAATTTTGATTTGCCGTGAAGAGTCGGGGACTCCATGAGAATTTAAGGGTCCTTTAATTAAGTACAGTTGTGCGGAAATGGGTTCTTACGAAATAAATTATAAAAATTGTGGTAGAATTCCAAATAAAAATGATAAAATAATAAATGAAATGGCTGAAATACAAACAATCTACGTTACAAAATGACATACTGAAAAGATTTACTTCTTTGAAATAATTAAGAGGCGCCAAACCGTCTGATTTAGCAATTCTTTCAATATTACTCCCACATGAAAGACAATTACTCCGTATAAGCCTCTTCTGCATTTGATTTCTTAAATGCGATCATCTTTTTTCCAAAATATCGTAAAACACGTATTAAATTTTTGGCAAAATTAAATGAAGTTGAAAAATAAAACACCGTTTAAATACTATGTCATTTGCTACGTACCCAGACGTAGCCGGAAGAATAGTAGATACCAGGCTATCTACCAGATGCGGAGAGTGGGAGAATTCGCCTTCATACCAAGAAAACAAAAAAATAAAGTACATCACCCACGATTATCTATTGACACATAAAATAAATAAAGGATCTTCTACAAACAAGCAAAGGGAAAATAAATTAAGCGTTACTATTTTACAGCCAACAATTATATTCTACTGACAATTTAGAAATTTAGCTACAAAGTGCGCATCTCGTATTTACACAAAATAAAATTAATCAGTATTAAATAAAAACAGTGAGAGGCTTTGTCAAGTGTTTTTAAACTTTCACCTAATACTTTTTGTAAAATAAACTATTCCGTAAAGCGAATAAACGTGTGCGTTCGTTTGACAAGCATGTTTAAGAATAGTATATCGCACCTGCAGAGCGATAATATCGAATCGCAGCAACAAACAATAGTTCTACAATGTGACATTTCTTGTCACGTAACTACACCAACCGTTGATACGGAATCTGCCGTTAAAGCACACAAAAGAAAACAAGTTGCATACCTGTAGGTATACTGATACTTAGCTCGCAAGCCGTCGAGGTTGAGTCAGCATAGAAACGCCATGGTCGTCAAAATATATTTACTCTGCTACCATAATTGCAGCAGCCGTCTACGGACAAAAATAGTCGTTCTACGTAAAGAAAGAAGTTGTTTTACATAATGAAGGAACTAATTTGGCCTCCAGCTAAAAAAAAAAAGAAGAGAGCATCTGATTAGAATGGGTGTGCGCAGGGAAAACTCACCGAATACACGCAGGACACCTTCTTGTTGTTGAACAGAAAGACGTGCATCGTTTTTTGAAATACACTGACGAATAAAATGTAGAAAACCCTTCGACGCACACGCTGCAAAATCAAATTCAATAATGGTTCAAACAACACGAATTCGAACTGCCAATTCCTAGCTTAATGAAGCAAGTCAAAACTGGAAAACCTGGGCTTATATCGGATCGTGCGCGAACTTATTTCAACCAATCGTTATCTTGGAACAACAGACAAAACGATTATACGGCGATCGTAAGATATACCAAGATAGCAGGTACCTAAAAACAGGATACAACTATTTAATTTTAGCACAATAAACTTTACGCTTCAAAGCAAATAGATTCAAATTGAGGAATTATTCGAAAGCGTATTTATTGCAGAAAATAAAATATACAGGATGTAAACTATTTAATTTTAGCTAGTTGTTAAAGAAAAAGGGACTCGAGTTGAAAAATGTATCGGACCGCGTATTGATTAGTAACCGCTAAACATATACGGGATGTTCATAATAAACATACAAAAATTAAACAGTCGGGGTAAGAAAGCGAAATTACGAGAGTGGGCAGTTAAAAAAAAGAAACACAAAAAGAAATTCGCTTAAGAAAAAAAAATTAAAAGAAAATTCGTTTACGGGAACAAAAACCAAAGAAAAAGAAACACCCCAAAATAAAAAAAAGAAAAACTCTCGTCCGGCTCGGAAGACCAATAATAGAAGAGGAAGCAAAAATGAGGAAGGAAGGGAAACAGGCAACGAGGACTAAGATGGAACTGCCTCAGTACTGCGGGGTCGTCAACGGATGGATGTTTTGCAAGAGAGAAACAAAAGAGGTTATCAACCTCACAAGAAGAAACGGAGCGAGGAAGAAAACCAACAGTGTCGACCCTCACAGGACCCAAAGGTCAAGCTTCAAGTAAACAAAAGGACAACAAAGGAGAACGAGAGGAAGATAGGAAAAACGCTGGTAAAAAAACGGTATACTGCACACTGCGGTAGCCTAAACCGAAGAACCAAAGAAAAGAAAGGCTAACTAGTCTTACAGTCGACTAAGTCGTCGTTTTCGAAGAACAAAAGACGGACTAGAAAGCACCTACCATAGGAGTGGATGGACGAAACACAATCCGGATCGGGGCCGATAGCAAAAAAGACCAGCAAAGGGATAGGGAAAGGAGAGTGAAACGAAAGGAACGATAAAAAAAAATCAAAAAGGGTAACCCAAACGCCAAGTATAAAGCCCAAAGAAAAATAAGAGTCGTATAAAAGAAAATAAAACAGAATCCCAGTGTAGTTATGTATGAGTAGGTGTGTGCGTGTGCGTGAGTGTGTGTGTATATGTGTGTGTGTGTGTGTGTAAGAAGTGTGTGTGTATGTGTTGTGCGTGTATAAAGTGTGCGTACTGTGTTTGACCGCTGTAGTCGCCTCTTACGACAGGCAGGTCGTACTAAAGGGCTATTCTATTCCCGGACCCACACTGGTGCAAGGAGTACAAGGAGAAACCGAAAGAAAGAAGAATCAAGAAGAGAACGGAAGAAAGGAGAACCAAGTAGAACTGTGTTTATGAAGTGTGTGGGTGTATGTGTGTGTGTGTGTGATGTATGTGTGTGTGTGTGTGTGTGTGTATGAAGTATGTGGATAGGATTTGACGTGTATAAAGTGCACGTGTATGTGTTGTACCGCTGTAGTCGCCTCTTACGACAGGCAGGGCGTACCATGGGGCTCTTCTATTCCCAAACCCTCACGGGTGCAAGGAGTACAAGGAGAAAACGAAAGAAAACATAGTAAAACAAGGAAGTATAGCAAAATCGTAACGTCCAAAAATTAAAACCTAAGGAGAGCAAAGTCGGAATAAGAAATGGGGCACGAGAATTAAATATTGGTATTAAGGCGTTTACGCCGCCAGAAGGAGAACAAAACGAGATCAAGGTCATTCATCTCCCGGTTCGGAAGGAGCATAGACAAATTTCTGCCCCTTATGGGCAGTTTTCCGCAAAACAGGGACAACAGGGGATGTAGTAGTTGTAGCACGCGGTATAGGAGGTGGCAAGGGTAGTATAAGAAACTCAAAACGAGTTAAGGAAGAAAGTTATTTGTTGTTAGGGTTGGAGGTAAGAAAGTCAACGGTAGAAAATGAAACATTATGGGTTGTCAGAATATCCACGGTAGAAAGAAAAAAAGTACTGGCTGTACGAGAATCAGCCTGATGAAAAGAAACACAAGCAGAGCACTCGACAGTTAGGTTAGATAAAGGGACAGCTACAAATAAAATTTTAACGACGTTAGATAAAGGACTAAAAGTACCACAGTTATGAACGAAAACAGCATTGGCTGTAGAAGTATCAACCTTAAAAAAAGAAGCAGAATCCGCTAATACTTTGTCAACATCAGATAACAGGACTTCAGCTATGATTTCACTAACCTTAGTTAGAAGAAGAGAAGCAATTAGCATTTTGTCAGCATGAGAAACATAAGTAAAAGTAGGTAACGAAACAGAATCAGGTAAAACTTAGACGACAACAACAGCATACATTATAGCTATGGGTTTACTAACCTCAACAGTACTTTCTCTATCCCTATTAGCAATTATCGTCACTTTAGCTACAGCTGTTCCTGTTATTGTAGAGACAATAGAAAAATCTTGGGTAGAATCGTTTAAGAAAGCGCGAACAAACTCTTGAGAAGCTAGCAGCAAGTCACTAATTCGAAGTATGGGTTGCACTGGTGTTGGAGGAACAGTTTGGGGTGAGAGTGAATAAGTAGGACGAGCAGAAGGAAGAGTAGAATAAAAGCTAAAACTAGAAACGGAGAAAATTTTGTTTGAAGCTATATTTGCCGAAGAAGGGTAGGTTTTGATAGTTGTAGCAGGATCACCCGGATGAGGAACAGAAGAGAACGTAGAATGAGGAGCAGAAGAAATTAAGCATCTAGAGGTGAAGGCAGAATTTGAAGTATGATTCGAAGACCTATTGGTAGGAGAATGACAGTTAGGACAGTTGCAGCGAGAAACTCTCCTATGTCCGCAACCATGGCAATGGAGTACTTGAGGACGAGTACAACGTGTCGAAACATGACCAGGTTTATTGCAGTAAAAGCATACGATATGACGAATAGAAGTAGAACAAGGAGAAAGAACAGTAGAACGTACGGGAGAAGTATTGGATCTACTCGTAGGCGTCAGAGAAATCTTAACAACTCGGTCATGTGAAGCAAAAGTATTTTTCTCTGAAGTAGCAAACTTATAAGCAACCACGATACTAAAGTAACGCTTTAGATTCGAACAAATTTACTGCAGACTCAAATAACTGCAGTTCTGACACATGGTGAGTTCGTCGGAGTTTTTCGAGCCGTTCCAAGAAATCATGTACCGAAAGGGTGTTTGGGAGACCAGGAAATTTCAAGTTCCATTCCCACACAGGAAGACCTGGGTAGGAAGCCGAAAAGGAGTAGCAACTGACTTAGGCACTATAGCAGGGGCTGATTCCGGTTCAGCAGTAACAGTATGTGGGTGGTGACTAGATGATACGGAATTATCGGCAAGAATCTTTGCCGGTTCTAACTTCAGACATTCGTCCTTTAACTCTTGCAAGGACTGGACGGTAGGCAAATGGGTTCTATAAAATGGATCAATGTTACGAAGCAAAACGGACAATTGAATATCTTTACTTAAAGAACCATAGTTCCCAAACAGACCTGTTATACACGAGAAATAGTTAGTAAAGCGTTCGGATAACATTTGCCGTCTCTTACAGATCATATTAAACACCACCGACCTATGATCAGTCATTTTTAGTAAGAATAAAAGGAAATTGGGGGAAAATAACTAAGTAAAGGCTAACCGTAACTCGAAAGAAGCAAAAAAAAAGTATTGCGAATACAGGACAATTTAACACATATCCGACGGATAAACTTCAGAAATACCAATAGGAGCGAACAATAAAATAGAAATTAGAATAGGGCTGTAGAATAAAAGAAAAATCGGAGGAAAAACTAACTCTAGACTTAATGGGGAGAACCAAATACACAGAAAGGAAAAAAAGAAAAAAGAAAAATCTTGGACGCCAGCGTTTTCAACGGACTAGGATTATTGGCAAAAACAAAAGTCGAATAATTTGAAATTAACCCACTAATAATATTGAGCGTAAGGGACGAAACATAAGTAGTATCAGGCCGAGAAAATGAGGGTAACGTAGGCACTTAGGCACTAACAATAAAAAAAGAATCGGATTAAAAATTAACTAAAACAAACTCGGAGCGGAAATTAAGCGAAACAAAATCAAAGCGAACGCTAACCAAAACCAAAATCGAAACAAAAGTTAAGCCAACGTTACACAAAACAAAATCGTAGCACACAAAAGAATTAACTAAACCAAACCCGCAGCCCCACGCCAGTGCGTCATTAATTATGCTACGTACCCAGACGTAGTCGGAAGAAAAGTAGATACCAGGTTAACTACCAGACGCGGCGCGAGGGTGGGGGGATTCGCCTACATACCAAGAAAACAAAAAAATAAAGTACATCGCCCACGATTATCTATTAACACATAAAAGTAAATAAAGGATTTTGTACAAACAAGCAAAAGGAAAATAAGTTAAGCGTTACTATTTTACAGCAAACAATTATATTCTACGAACAATTTAGAAATATAGATACGAAGTGCGCATCTCGTATTTACACAAAATAAAATTAATCAGTATCAAATAAAAACACTGAGAGCCTTTGTCAAGTGTTTTTAAACTTTCACCTAATATTTTTTTGTAAAATAAACTACTCCGTAAAGCAAATAAATGTGTGCGTTCGTTTGACAAGCATGTTTAAAAATAATACATCGCACCTGTAGAGCGATAATATCGAATCGCAGCAACAAACAATAGTTCTACATTGTGACATTTTTTGTCACGTAACTACACCAACCGTTGATACGGAATCTGCCATTAAAGCACACAAAAGAAAACAAGTTGCATACCTGTAGGTATACTGATATTTAGCTCACAAGCCGTTGGGGTTGAGTCAGCATAAAAACCCTATGGTCGTCAGAATATATTTACTCTGCTACCATAATTGCAGCAGCCGTCTACGGACAAAAATAGTCGTTCTACGTAAAGAAAGAAGTTGTTTTACATAATGAAGGAACCCATTTGGCCTCCAGCTAAAAAGAGCATCTGATTAAAATGGGTATGCGCGGGGAAAACTCGCCGAATACACGCAGGGCACCTCTTAGTTGCGGAACAGAAAGACGTGCACCGCTTTTTGAAATACAGTGACGAATAAAATGTAGAAAACCTTTCGACGCACACGCTGCAGAATCAAACTCAATAATGGTTCAAACAACATGAATTCGAACTGCCAATTCTTAGCTTAGCAAAGCGAGTTAGAACTGGAAAACCCGGGTTTATATCAGATCGTGCGCGACCTTATTTTAACCAGTCGTTATCTTGGAACACCAGAGAAAACCATTATACGGTGATGGTAAGATATACTAAGATAGCGGGTACCTAAAAACAGGATATAACTATTTAATTTTAGCACCATAAACTTTGTTTCAAAGCAAATAGATTCAAATTGAGGAATTATTCAAAAGCGTATTTATTGCAGAAAGTAAAATATACAGGATGTAAACTATTTAATTTTAGCATGAACTTGTCGTTGTTAAAGAAAAAGAAATTTGAGTTGAAAATGTATTGGACCGCGTATTGATTAGTAACCCGTAAACATATACGGGATGTTTAAAATAAGTGTAACACATCAAATAACATTGAATCTTAACCTAATCTCTATAAACATGAAGTAATTACAACATAAATACAAATATCTTAAAAAAACTAATTTCTTAACTTCAGTCTGACCAGGTATTATTAAGAAATAATAAAAAATCATATTACACTGTAACCATTTTTTATGCTACATAAGAAATTGTTTCGAAACAACAGTGGTATTAAAACAATACAACAAAAATGAGAAAATTGTCAAATTTAGATGGATTTTCGAATTTTTAATAAGCCCTTAGTTCCATATAGAAAACAACATGCAATTTGTTATTTTCTAGTTTGGTTAAATTATAAGTCTAAGTTCAACATTTTGTACCCACAGTCACATAGCAAACAACTCTGGTATATTGATACCTGGTTGTATAGTCGTAAATAGCAATATAGTTTTTCAAAAGTACGTGTAAACACTTTATTGTTCATGGAATACTTTAAGGTTTTCAACCTTTTTCATACACACGGCTCGTGGGCATTAAGCATTTGCTTTGATAAGATTTCCCCCGGTAGAATTGTCTTTGTACGTCGTATTCTCAATCCGCTCACTTCCACATCATATTCAAGTCAAGCAGAAGTAAAAGTCATTGATGGTGAGAGATTTAGTGGTGACAAATTTAGTGAAAATTCCGTAGGGCCAACAAAATTCTGCAGGGCCAACAAAATTGTGTAGGGGAAACAGAAATTCCGTAAGGCCAACAAGATTCCGTAGGGTTAATATATACCATCGAGCCAAGAAATACCTCCAAGTCTACATGTACCCTCAAACTTACTAGCATCGTTGATGTTCAAGCATATGCGAGCTTACAATCACCCTCGAGCTCACCCGTCACGAACTCAAAAAACAACAAAAAATTTTTAACCGGCTCCAAAGATCAATATACACTACTTGGATGAACTAACAGAAAAATCGTCTCAGAAAACTCAAAAAATGCCAATAAAATGAAACAATTATTTTAATTCGGCTTGATGGACCAATAAACACTAATAGGACGAATCAAAGGAGAATTCGGTTTAGAAAACTCAAGGAAAACCAAAAAACCAAAAAAATATTATCCGGCAGGTAAATCCAATATTCACTAATAGGACGAACTAAAGAGAACTTCGTTTCAGAAAATTAAAGAAAAAGAAAAATCAAAGAAAAAAATTGTTGGTCCGGTTTGAAGGACTAACACTCGGCTCAAGTTAAAAAACGAAAAGGATACAGGAAAGGGGAAAGTATAGGGTAGCAATTACCGTGCATTTACATTTCCAATGCTCCACCCGAAGGTACTACATTGACCAGGAGGCGAGTTATTGTTGCCTGGAAATTTAGAATTTTGCCGAACCCTTGCCGTTCCAGGCAACGTAGGGATTTTTAACGTGCGTGACATTACATTTGATTTTCCAATGCTCCACCCGAAGGTACTACGTTGGCCAGGAAGCGAGTTTTTTTTTACCTGGAAAATTTTGAATTTTGCCGAACTCTTGCTGTTCCAAGCAAGGTAGGGATCTTTAACGTGCGTGACAGCACACACACGGGATCTCCATTTTACCTCTTATCCGAACGAGGGTGTATTTTTGTGAAAAATGCTCGCCTAACATTTTTCAAGCGGTCCGTGTCGGGATTCGAACCCAAGATCTTGGGCGTAGTAGTCACACACATACCACTACGCCACGAAGCCGCCTGGTAGCAATTACCGTGGGAAAGGATGGAATGGCCTCACACTGTAGAAGTATCGAAGGACGGAAATCTCTAGTAACGAAATAATAAAGTTTTCAACCTCAAGGAAAGAAATTGGTTTCGCGTGATAAACCAAAAAGTAAGAAAAAGGAACGACGAAAAAACCAACAGTAAAAGCCAAAACGAGACAATAACTGTCAAGCCTCAAAGTATGACAAGAACGTTAGATAGAAAAATCGAGGTACTTTAAGCTATGGAAAGAAGGAATCGTATTAGACAAACAAGGTAACTAGGCCGAAATGTCAACTAAGGTGTAGTTTCTAAAAAAAAAAAAAACTAGCAAGTACATACCACAGGAAGTGGATCGAAAAATCAAGTCGGTAGGAGGACTCAGTAAGAAAAAGTCAGCCAAAGGAAAGTGAAAGGAATGTGGAACAAAATAAATGAAGAAGCAAAACTGAAACAAGAAAACCCACTAAGAAACAGCACAAAATCCGAAAGAAGAAGACAAAGCGAAGGAGCAGAAAACAACATCCATAAATATGTGTGTAAGTGAGTATGAAGTGTGTGTGTTACGTGTGTGGCGTGCGTGTGTGTATATGTGTTTCGCGTGTATGTATTTTGTGTGTGTGTTTTGAACCGCGTTAGTCGCCTCTTACGACATGCAGATCGTACCGTGGAACTATTATAATCCGGACCCACACGGGGCGGAGTAAAAGAAAAGAAAGTAGACCGAGTAAAACAGGATAGTAAGTAAAAAATCGTAAAGTCAAAGAATCCGGTTTTTAGAAGAACAAAGGCGACATAAGAAATTTGGAACGCAAAGATTAGGTATGAAATTTAAGACGTTTGCAACGAAGCGTGGTTAGGGCCATTAGGATTGTCAGAATAGGCAAGTTTGAGGCCTTTGATGTGCCAAATGCTGTTGGCGCCGGATAGACCGGTAAGTTCGGCAACCCAAGGAGAAACAACTTTCCTGATGGGGTAAGGACAGAAATTTCGGTGCGCGTTTAGCATTGAAATAATGCGTCGGACGAAACAAAAAAATGGCGGCTAAACGGAAAGAAACAGGACGATGACTGAGGTTAAAGCGGTTATGTGTGTTGCAGTAGGTAGTGGAAAGTGTCTTGAGGGAATGGGAACGGATATTTTTGAAGCGTTCGGGATCAGGGGATGAATATTCGAAATCAGGGATATAGATGTCGTTTATCTCGAACAGTTGTCGGGAATAATCGTCAGAGAGGATATGCTCAAGACCAAAACAGTACAAAAAAAGGAGTATAACCAAGGATCTCATGTTTGGACGCTTGGATAGCGCAGGAACCACCTGGAAGAGTGACTTCCCCGTTACGCTAGTTGTCACAGATATAGGAAGTAAGCACGGTTTTGAGAGAGTGGTTTACATGTTTAGCAGGATTGGCTTGGGGATGGTAACTGGCGGTGAAAAGGTTTTGAAATGATAACGGGCACACAAGAAAGTGAACTGACGACTGGGGAATTGTACACCGTTATCTGTGTTAAGGCATAGGGAAACATCAAAAAGTAGGAAGACTTGGTCTTTCAGGATTTTGGATTCGGAACTGTCGTGGCGCTACGCAAGTTACATATCCCCCAAATCTATATATGTACAATTAAATAGGAATTATTAAGAAATTATAAAGGAACTTAAGTTAGATGCAACATTGTAATTCAAGGATAAATAAAGAAAAGGTTATAAAGTTCACAAGCAAGTTGTGAGAACGGATGTAAATACATTATATTCCAGACGTAAGTGATACTGCAGGTGCAGGTTACAGACGGTTGCGAAACCGCAATTATTAAAATTAAGATTATTACTTCGTATTAAATGAATTAAATAAAGAAATAAACAGACATGAGCTCTGCAAGTTCCTACAAACATGTGAAAAGCAGGGACAACATAAATACCCCGGGAGTCCTAAATCAAGACGGTCAGTTTTGAGTATTTCAGCTATTAGATTGTTGTTTGTTTAGACTACTCGCTTAATTTAACTTCAATTACTAATAATTTTGACTTAGTATAAATTTATATAGTTTATCAAAATTTCAACTGTAATTTCTGTTAAATAAATCTGTTACAAGAAGTTTTGAAAGAAATTTTTTTCAAAAAGGCAGCTCCCAAGGCCCAAAACGTAACTCGCATAGGAAAGAAAAAAGAAAACTTAGTAAAGTAGTCGGCCAATACAAGGATATAGCAATGACTACAAGCGGAACAAGGAAGAGGATCTATCATGTTACAGGAAATCAACTACAAGGTATAGTATGGTTTGACTACAGGAGCGAAGAAACTAGGATGAGGTAACTGTTCGATTTTGTAAACCGGACAACGTAGGATGTAGCGAGCGACGTCAGCTCTAAGACAGGTGTAACGTGCATTTTTATAGCTTAACATTTTACGCTTTTTCCCAATTAGCAAATACATGTCTGTAACTACTATTTCTATATTTTATATTTATTAACTCCTTAGGCGAATGCATCGTATTATAATGAGTGGTTTGCATCGTTCTTGTCTTGCCGTTCGTATAGATTTTGTTCCTTATGTGGATATACAAGTCTAGATAATAGACGATAAGAGGTTGTAATAGCAACGAGTTGAATAAACAGATGAGTAGTTGTAGTTTGTTCTTGGTTCCTATATATTAATTACGTTAAAAATACTGCTTCTTCTTTTGCTTTGACAATAGTGAGAATTAATGCGGTATCAATTTTCATGAACAAGCACGGCACGTTTTTTAGTTGTTTTTCTTGTGAAACAAAAGTTGTATATTAACCGTGTTTGGTCGACGCACGTGTGTTTTTAAGGACATTTGACGGACGGTTTTATTGCTTACGCGTGCCTTACTAATTGTTGTTTTGTTGAGTTTCTGTTGGAATTAAAAGTGGTAGAACTTGTTAAACTCGACCTGCACGCGTGTTTTACGGAACATTTGATACTAAATATTTCTACTTAAACAAGCAAGATTTCATCTTAAAATTAAAATTTTATGGTTAGTACAATTTCACTAATGTCCATTTAAAGTAAATCAATTATAAAGTTATTCAACACACACCAAATAAAGAAATTGTTTCGATTTGCTCGGTATGCTGCCTAGTTAATACCAATCAAATATATTATTTAATTCGTTTACTTTCGATGGTCTTTAAAAAATTCTGTCCACATGTACAAAACTAGTTAATTTACCTGAAGTTACTGTACCTCTACTTCAATATTAACAATCCGTCACTACTTTAGTAATCACACAATTCCAACAGGAATTATATTATATTCATTCTAATTCTCCAAATAACGCTTTAAAATTTTGTGCCATACATTTATCTTAAATTTTATACTGGTACAGTTCTGACACCATTGTTATTACCTGTTTCTAAGTGACTCAAAGACAGTTTTACCCAAATTTCATATTAACACCCGAAAAATAACAAAAATTTCATACTTAAACTTCACAATATACGACTAAAACTTCTAAATTTTTGGTATACAATTTAAATGTCCTGTTAAGTAAATCATTTAAGTTCAACAAGTACCAAATGTAACAAATTTTATTTACCTGAAGTAGTCTAAGTGCTAAGTAGCATGTCTATTTAGCTCGTAATATACATCAAAGTATTTTCGGTCTACATTAACCCAATATACGGCTAAACTTTATAATATTTTATCAATAAGCATGTTTAACACCGAAATACAAAATTCAATTCAAGGCTCGTTTTCGTGATTTGTAACGGTTTTACGATGATAGTTCACAGTCTAAGTGCCTATGTTATTATTAACCAATACAAATTTGAAATTAATACGCAAAACTGTATTCGATTTTCAACAAAAGCTAATTTAAATTCTTACAAATCAGTTCCGAGTACTTCTAACGCTCGATTTGAAATAGCTTGTTCTACTTCAGCTCCATTTAAAATACAGAACATTTCTCAATCGTGCACCAAACATGTACGAGAAATGCTTAATTAATTCTACAGAACCGTTGTATTCTACCTTGATATTTGCATCCTATTTTCAACAATCTGACCCTTGTTCTTAACCTGCTTTACTATATGTGTTTGCAAATTGACTATTTCTTTCTTATCGTTAACTTTTATGTCCAATTGATATTGTTTATATTAATTCCGCGGTTATCGCACCTTCTCGTGAATATTAAGCCACAGTTTCTTCAAGATTCTTTGAAACCATTTGTTATCTACCCAATTTTCGCCGTACGTGATATTTAAACTACGCAGGTGTTCAAAATAATATTAATTCTCAGAGCTTTATTTTCTGGTATTATAATCTTGGATTTTCACACTTTTATGCTTATTATTAATAATGGTTTAATTAACTCCAATTAAAATTGACTTCTATCCTTTCATTTTAGCGAATACAAGTTAACTATTAATTATTATGTGTACACTTTGTTTTACTACCGGTTACTTAAAATAGGGTTAATTAATATAAATTTTGCACGTAATTTCCATTTGTTTAGGAATAATTACATTACACGCAGAGCTTTTTAATACTGCTTCTTTTGATATAAAGCGTCTTGTACATGATTTAAATCTCTTATGTTTAATGAAACTAATAAATTTTTATGCTTCACGGTTTTAATAAAGCGTACCTCTTCCCAAAGCTTCTACACGGTGATTAAAATTATTTGATGTGATTATTTAATTTTCTACCCTGGTCTAAATATGAGTAATATATATATATATATATATATATATATATATATAATTATTAAGAAATTATAAAGGAACTTAAGTTAGATGCAACATTGTAATTCAAGGATAAATAAAGAAAAGGTTATAAAGTTCACAAGCAAGTTGTGAGAACGGATGTGAATACATTGTATTCCAGACGTAAGTGATACTGCAGGTGCAGGTTACAGATGGTTAATAAAACGCAATTATTAGAATTAAGATTATTACTTCGTATTAAATGAATTGAGTAAAGAAATAAGCAGCCATGAGCTCTGCAAGTTTCTACAGACATGTGAGGGGCAGGGGCAACATAAATACCCCAGAAGCCCCAAATCAAGTCAGTCAGTCTTGAGTATTTCAGCTTTTACATTGTTGTTTGCTTAGACAACTTGCCCAATTTAACTTCAATTATTAATAATTTCGACTTAGTATAAATTTATATAGTTTGTCAAAATTCCAACTGTAAAATCTGTTAAATAAATTTGTTACAAGAAGTTTTGGAAGAAAATTGTTTTAAAAAGGCAGCTCCCAAGGCCCAAAACGTAACTCGCATAGGAAAGAAAAGAGTCGGCCACTACAAGGATATAGCAATGACTACGAGCAGAACGAGGAAGAGGATCTACCATGTTACAGGAAATCAACTACAAGGAATAGTATGGTTTGGCTCCAGGGACGAAAGCCCCTGGAGGAGGTAACTGTTCAGTTTTGTAAATCGGACAACGTAGGATGTAGCGAGCGACGTCAGCTCTAAGACAGAGCCAGTAACACCTTTGGAGAAAACTGGCAGAAGTTTTGACCCAAATATGAGTACTGTGATGAAAGGATATCAGATATGTACGCATCTCAGAAGGTACTACGATTTGTAAGGTTAAAACGCACGGGTCAGACAGAAACAGAAAAGACAATAAAGTAAGGACCCGTACAAATCACGATTACGTATAAAAAGATCAAGAAAATTTAGAAGACTGGGCTAACTACAATTGCGGAGAGTAGGGTGCTTCACCTAGACAAAGAAAGAACATACCCGTCGAGTTTTTATTTACAATGAAAAAATAGAAATTTCAATTTAATCAAAAGAAATAAATAGAAGTTATATTGTAAAGGAGAATTTTAATGATTGATCCACAAAGTGCGCATTTCGAAACATGTAAAAGCAAATCAGTAAATGTAAAACAAGTTCTATTAAGCATTTGAAAAAAAATAACCAAAAACACTAGCAAAGCTAGTTTTTAAACGGGTATGGTGAACTGGATTCACACAAACATCAACCGCTTATAAATAATAATTCTTGGAATGCAAAAAGAAAACAAGGTCCCACACTGTCACGTGCCGGGACACTTATCTTGCATTTAAGTCATCGGAGGTGAATCAGCAAAACATCGCCACGGTCGGTATCATTTATGGTGCTACCGTTACTGCAACAGTGGTTTACATAAAAGGGCAGTTGGGCCTTCGCCGAAGAATAATTGGGCCTACATAAAAAAGCAATTTGGCCCAACGTAGAAGACACTTGAGTCTACGTTGAGGAGCACTGCCTACTAAAAGAACTAAATATTAATAAGTGCGCAAGAACTTACCAATGCGCAGGGGATATAACCTAGCCAAGGAAGCCTGCATTACCCTTGGAATAACAGAATTAGCCACGGAAAGCAGGATAACAGTGAAAGTCAAATTAGGAAACGAGATGATAATCGATTCAAATATTTGAGTAACATATGTGAGAGCAACACTTCTAAAATCGTTGTAATGCATTAATAGGTAACGAAAACTGGCAAAATCATCTACAATTACCTTGTTAATCACGTTTGTAGCAAACTTACGCTATTCAAACTTTATTACTACTCATAAATAATGCAAACTTATTCTTTAGAAAACAAGAATCGTAGATGATCGAGTATATTTGCTGTATTATCTCAAACAATAAAGATAGATTGAAGTACTTTTAACTTAAACTAAATGCGCTAATAATATTCTACAGAATGTTGAACAAATACTTGTTCAATTGTATTAGGGTGAGTTTTACAGGAACAAATCGGTTTATTAAATTATATAGCGTAATCAGGGTCGGCTCCTTTAATCGGTAGTTACACAAAATATCGAAGCAGGACAGTGGCCATATTTAAAAAGGATCCTAAAACGAATGAATATATTTAGCAGGGTACAATTCAACGTAACAGATTTTCCAATCGTCTGGAGACTCGACAGGGATACAAGTTTTGTGACGACGGGTCAACTACGGATCAGGAAGAGTAACATTTAGGGGAGTTGGGAACCTTATAAGGCATCGAATTGTACCAAGGGTCAGGAGTAGGAAAGGTGTCTTTGAGGGAGGTGATCACAGAAATAAAAATGGGTTCAAGGACAGGAAGAGAACGAGAAAAGGTGTCAGAAACAACATGATTTTAGGTTTTTGCGGTGAATAATAAAAAAGTCATATAGTTGGAAGCAACGGGAGCGGGCTATGAGACCGAAAGGGCTTTGGAGTTTTTGAGTCAAGGGAGGAAATGTTGATCAGTAATGAAGGATGAGTGGAAATTCTCGACGTAATGTCGGAACTTTGCAACCGCCCACAGCACTGCCAGGCATTCCTAGTAACTCAGTATTTGCGTCCAGGCGTGATAAGTGAACGAGTGAGGTAGCTGACGAACTTTCGCCGTCGGGAAAAGACTGGTTTAGTATTGCGCACAAGCTGAAGTAGAAGGCATAAGTTTGGATGATAAAGCGCAAGGTAAAGTCAGGACAGGAAAGGATGGGGGTGGATACCAAATGTTGTTTTAGGGAAAGGTACATAGATTGACAATCGGGGTCCAAGAGAAAGGGGTATTTTTACAGGTAAGGTTAGAAAACGAAGAAGCGAGTGTGCAAAATTCTGGATGAAGTGCCGGTACCAGCTGGCCAATCAGTCGACTGACTTCTGTAACAGAGGAAGGGAGAGGGATCTTAAGGATAGCGGAAACTTTGTCGGGATCAATAAGGAGACCGTGCATTTATATTTCCAATGCTCCACCAGAAGGTACTACATTGGCCAGGAGGCGAGTTTTTTGTTGCCTGGAAATTTAGAATTTTGCCGAATTCTTGCCGTTCCAGGGATCTTTAACGTGCGTGACAACACTCACACACGGGACCTCCATTTTACCTCTCATCCGAACGAGGGCGTAATTTTTGTGAATAATGCTCACCTGTCATTTTTCAAGCAGTCAGCCGTGTCGGGATTTGAACCCAGGACCTTGGGATCCGTAGTCTTACGCTTACTACATTGATCCACGGCGACGCCTCAATAAGGAGACCACCCGATTAACAACGTAACCAAGAAGCGGAGTTCAGGAGGATAGGAATGACATTTGTTTTGGCAGAGCGTAAGGCCAACAAGGAAGAGACAAGAAAGTACTAGGTCGAGGATTCGGAGATGTTCATCGAAGGAATGGGTAGCGATGATGGTATCATTGGGGTAAGCGAAGCAGAATGGTTCCAGGTCAGAACCGATAACCTGATCGATTAGACGTTGGATAGTGGCAGCAGAATTATGAAATCCGAAAGGGGGCGACAAAATTAAAATAAACCACGATAAGATACGGGGAAGGCGGTGATAAGTTTAGATTCGGAAGCGAAAGGGATTTAGCAATAGACGGGACGAATGAAAACGAGTATCATTGAGACAGTTTGGGATAGTGGAGATATAAGCAAGAGGATAAGCATTTGTTTGGGTGACCTTATTGACTTAATGAAAATCCACATAGAAACGATAGGAATCGTCCTTCTTCTTCATCAGAACGATGGAACTAGCTGATAAATTGGAAGACGGTTTCAGGACCCCAAGATGAAGCATCTCGTCGAATTCAGCATGATCAACTTGTAGAAGTGTTGGAGAAAGGGGGCAATAGCACTGCTTAATGGGCTTGGCGGAATATTTAGTTGAAATTCTACAGGATGTGGGACAAACAATTGTTTAAAATTAATAAAGGTTGTCGGACCCGTTAATGACACGCAAAATAACCGTGGGGACCATAAGAAATATGAAAGTTTACATTAAATATGTGCCACATTATTTAAGTACAGGAATGGAACGTAGCAAAGATATACCCTCTTTGTGTGCATACAGGAGGGGAAAAAGAGAAACGTTCACTTTTAGAGTAACTAGCTTTTTATAAGTATTAAATATGTTAATTACTGACTGGTTTATGTAATTGTGCAATTTTTTATATTTATTATTGTGATACAGCTTTTTGTGCTTTCAGACCAAATGTTGCTAAAAACAGATTCCAGTTTAAAGTACGCATGCCCAAAATTCGTCTTGAAGGTAATTATAAAGTTGATACAAAAGTACTATTTCTTGAAGTAATGGGAAATGGTCCCTTCCACGTTAACGTCAGTAAGTATTAAATTTCTTTGCAAAATAAACTAGTAAAGTTGACATTTTTAGCTGACTACTACTTTGATTGCATCCTAAAAGGAAATAAGGTAAAGAGAAATGGCAATGAACATTTACACTTTGAAAAGATGAAGTGTGTGATCTCATATGGCGGTGGAGAGCTGCACTTAAGTAACTTATTTGGAGGAAATCCTGTAATTGAGAAGGCTACAAATGATGTTATTAATGACAATTTGGATTTATTTTTTGTAGCATTGAAGCCTAATTTGATTGATGCTATAACGACGACATTTACAAATATTGCGAATAAAATTACGTATAATTTTGAGTATAATGAATTCTTTCCCTAACTAAAGGATATATATATATATATATATATATATATATATATATATATATACATAGGTAAAAGAATAACCAAAGTAAATGTTTTTTTAATTGTGTACTGTGTATAACAAGAAATATATTTTTATAATTATGCATTTAAAATTATTGACTTTATAAAACATATATCAGCCTAACATGGGGAGGGGGCGGGTCGCTAAATCTAGTCATAATTTTCTGATTCACTGACCCGAAGCACAGGCTTATCCGGGGCCCAGTGATACAGAACCCAAGCTGACAGTGCTCCGATCTGACCAGGTGTTCAAAACTAACCCAGTGACCCGGTAACCCGATGTTCAAGCCTAAGCTGAACGAGAGACGCTGGTTCGCAACAATAAAATAAAATTGTATGTAAAATAACAAATGTGATGAAAAAACTTACCGCATTTAAAAACTATCACAACACTATAACGCACCTGTTTAGAAAGAAGGTTAAAGGAGGGTTAAATAGAAGGAAATAGGGTTGGTATCCGATATTAACGAAGCTACTAAACCGGCGCGAGAGATCTTCTAATAGACTGTATCGAAGCATACTAATTACAACGATCTTTATTGTTGCGATAAGAGTCCCTCCTTTTGTAGATCGACGTATAATAGAGCGCGCCTTGATTACTGAGGAACTTACTATTTATTTACAATGGGCAAAGGCCTTAACACGCGAAATGATCCTGTGAATCGAACTGGCCTAGTGACCCAAAACAATACAGCGATTCAAACCGATCCGACAATAACAACTTGCAGACCTTTATGATGGAACGTAGAAGGAAGTTACTATTTATATGTATGGAGATCTAAATGTTGGAATATACTCGAAATCTCCTATTAAATACGTACTAAAGTTACATCCCTCATGAAAATAAAAGACGCGATATGACATCTGAGAATTATTATGTACAGCGTGAGATAGATTTCGAGTCGTTGGGAGTTTGTTTTTAAAAAGTTTATTTTCAAAAACACCTATCAAATTTGTTTTAATTCTAGAATTACAAAAATGCTTTATATTCTTTGACAACAATTTGAACGCTTATGTTCATTAAACATAAGTAATTGAAAAAATACTCTAAGTTAATATTTAAATAAATTAATAATTACGAATGAGTAGCTTAAACAATCAATAATGTTAAAGTTATGAAGTTCGAAAACTGACTGGCGATCAGGGCTTCTTACATTTAACATGGAGTCTCTGGTTTCATATAATTTTGTGGGAAAGTGCAGCATGTGGTATTTCTATATTGGGTAAAATGTGTTGATTAATATTGTTTAAATTGATTACGTCTGATCGTACATGGTTCTGTCCAACTGAAAATTTGAGTATGTATTTTCTTCATCGTCCTCTTCGTAATTTTTGTAAAGGTTGTCACATTCGTAGTTTTCTCAGTAATTCGCCTCATCGTCTCTACTTGACTTTATATAATTATCTGTACCTTCGGGTATCACTTTATTACTAAAATCTACTTTTTAGTAAAATAGTTCCTCGAAAGTAGAGTTTCATTTCGGTGTATAGCCTGGTTTAATCTGAAATATTTTACTGTTCTGCCTAGTGTTGCCAGATAAAGTGTCTATAGGGGTTGATTTGTAATAATTATTAGAGTTGTTGTTATTATTTGTCATGGGTGCGTTTCTGTTAGGATTTACGCCGAATGTTTGCCATGTTCGATTTGCATTCTGATTGAACTTGGGTGTAAATCTAAGTTTGTTTGATAACCGCTCGAGTATTGCGTTTATATATGTATCTGAAGCCATTTTGGTTTTAATTAAATGTACGTTAGGATCCGGTTCTTCTAATTTAAGATTGGGTAGAATTAAACTTTTCACATTCTGACATCGCATACCAAATTGATGCGGTGATTATTCTCCATTCTTAAGTTTAATAAATCTCTAATTAAACATTTAATATTTCTATGGTCACCAAAATAAGCAATTAATATTTTCCTATAGTCTTCCCAATCATTTAAATCATCCCTACTTGCTATTAAAGTTAAAGTTCTAGCCATTAATTTACTTAAAATTAATCTTAATAACCACATATTTTTCTCAATTTCTTTCTGCTTGTAAAAGCTTTTCAGAAATGTTTCGCACGCGGTTATAAATATACCTAGCAAGGCTTGATTTATATCATATGTTGGAATCGAATCTAAGTATAACCTTAAGTTATCTAAGTTCATCTTGTATAAATTATTTATTCTCTGTTACCTTAGTTTGCACTAAAGTTATTTAAAGAATCACTTACTGCTAAATTGGATAATGTGTAATTATAAACCTCTGTTATAATTTCATCAAGTTCAGGCGTTTGCCGAATAATTGTGTCATTAATAAATTGTACATAAAATGTGTTTAAAAATTCATTTCTTTTCAAATCATACTTACTATTATCAATATGCTATTGAAAAAAAATGGTAACGAAAATAAACTGTCGGCACTCACAATAATTTGATTGTTAATTTCATAACCTTCCATCTGTACTGAATTTGGTCGCTTCTGTACTTCGTTCAATCTTTGTGTTCTGTTCCAGTGAAGAATTGAAATTTACGGTTACTGGTTCTTCGATTTTACAATTGCTAGTGCCCTTTTGGAATCCGTTCCAACTGCGCCAGATAGATTTTGAGTCGTTGGGAGCTTCTTTTTAAAAAGTTTATTTCCAAAAACACGTCTATCAAAATTGTTATAATTCTATAATCACAAAAATGCTTTATTTTCTTTGACAATAACTTGAACGCTTATGTTTATTAAACGTAAGTAATTGAAAAACACTCTACGTTAATATTTAAATAAACCGATAATTAATAATTACGAATGAGTAGCTTGAACACCTAACAATGTTAAAGTTATGAAGTTTGAAGAGTGACTGGCGATCAGGGCTTTAATATGAAGCCTCTGGTCTCACATCATTTTGTGGAAAAATGCAGATCTTGCTGTCTGCTGTTCCTCGATAAATCATACATTGTCTTATTCTAAGTAATAATAAATAAGGCTGCTTTATTGCAGTTCATTGTTTCTTCACCTGTGATATCAGGTTGCATCTGGGTTACAATGTAATCGTTTCCTATTCTTATTTCTGATTTGAACTCTGTTGACACTTAATATATAACCTTCATTTAATACAATGTATCATTCTTTTACTCAGACATAATAATTGCGTTTAATTTTATATACATATTAATATGGGGGATATGTAACTCGTATTCCAAATTAAATCCTCACGGTTAGGACCTTGCATATTATACATGATATAAAGTATGTTTAAATTCGACATTATTCCGCTTTCTAAAAAGAACCCGCATTTGAAAAGAAATTTGATATATCCTAAAACACTTTTAAAATAGCTTTAAAGAATTGACAATTTCAAAATACAATTTTGGTTATAGTTTATTGTTCTTCAAAAAATTACACTTTCTTGAAGCAACTATATCATAACCCCAATCAACAAAAAGAATCTTTTGTTTTTCGACTCTTATAGAACCATTTTCAGGCATTCCTTTTAATAGCATCATGCCTATATTTTATTTCGTATGTTGTGGCTTTTTACTAAAATTAGGGTACATGGCGCGTACACGGTCAGTACTTGCTCTTGATAGAAAGCTCAAGAAAACACCTATTAAAGCAGTCTCATCTTTAATAAGTACAAATACTAAGTATACAAAACTAACTAAATTTAAAAAAAAAAAAAATAAGTAAAAAAGTAAAATACTAAATGTACTTCATAAATCGTTGGAATTGTAGTAAAAAACCGCATTATACCGAATGAAAAATATGAATGGCGCCATTCGAAAAGAAATATTTGAAGATGGTTTTATAGGGATGAAACATCATTGACACTTTTTGTGGTAAGACCAAGATGTAACATAAAAACCTGCTTGAATTAAGTGCAATTTGTTTTAAATACTTTAAAGAACAAAAGTGCATTTTGAAATTGTCAATATATATATAATATATATATATATATATATATATATATATATATATATATAAAATTCCCCTTTTTAGGATTTAAGCCCCTACGATGGGTGCCATTAAAATTGCTGTGATATAGGTTTTTACTAGCCCCACGATTGGGCGTCGATTAAAATTGCTATGAAATAGCCCCTAGGTTGGTGTGACCTTAAAATTGTTGTGGTATGCTCCTTTAAGCCCCACGATTGGTGGATTATTGATGTTGGTGATGAATATCAACCCATTTTAGAATCTTATAATTTCTTGAACTTGTCTTCCACAGCTAGCTCACTGAATGCCCTACTTCACAACAATAAAGATTGTTTAGCCCCTTTTCTTTCTATCTGTTGAAATAATTTAAATAAAGCAATCCAAAATTACACAGTATAATGATTGATAATATGTACAGTTTTATGTTAATTCAAAAATTAGCTTCTGAATAAATTATCCACATTCACCAAATTTAAATTTCCTGAAAGCCAGCAAAAATATGTTTGTAATTACTTTAAAGTACCTTTCGATCGTTCATAGTAGCTTTCCCTATTTTTAAATTCAAAAATGACCTTTTTGTTGACTTTTACAGATATATAATATTTAGCAAATATTAAAATTGAAACAGTCTTTAACTAATAAAAATTTTAAGATCTCTAACCTGCGTTTTCTTTGCTCGTCACTGGAATTGCCTCAGAGTGTCTGTGGTTAGCACCCCTTGATTGTTGCGGCTCGACTTGCTTCACTTGATTGGCCAGAATAATGGATTAATGATTGCTTGTATTTTTTCCCTTGTATTTCGGAAGTAACTTTGAGTACCTTTACGTTTATTTTATATTTTCATGTAATAATTTATTTGGACGTAATTTCAGACGTACATTTAAATGTGCCTTTAAAGTATTTATCCAGACGGACCCCTTTTCGGATCTTTATTTAAATACATTTACTTGCATCTTTATTTAAATACGTTTACTTGGATGTTTACTCGAATACGTTTACTCGAAGCCCTAAATTTGTTAAATATTTAAAATAAAATACAATTAATAGTTTATCTTACGTTTACGCGTAAAACGACCTATTCTTCATTGCACATATTGGCATTTTTAATTTTTTACTTTAAAAATTATTTACGTTCATTAATTGTTACTGGTACGTAATTTTCACTTTAAATCGACGTAATTCGTGTCTTTGTTAAAGATATACTGTCTATTTTCGAATCTCATATCCTATTTTTAAGCTCCACTTTCCAACGTTCTAATTGGCGCCCATCGCGTGTTTATTGATAAACGTTTGTAATTTCTACCTATCTCTGTAGAACCTTGAGATTTCTTAAATTCCCTGGTTTCAAATGTTGTACTTTCATTTAATCTCGCACGTCGACATTCAATATATCATAGCATCTTCTTAGAATTTCCAAATCTCCATTACAACTTTGTCACGTATTTCATATTTGTGTCGTTTATAGTTCAAAGCTTATCGTATAGCGAACCGCCTTCTATTTATTGTTTGTTATTTGAAATATGTTGGATTTTCATGTAAATAGAATATTCCTAGTCACGTATTCATTTTTTAATAATGTCGTATTAGAATGCGTTTACTTATTCATGCGTTTACATTTTTGAGGATATTCTTAAATAGCTAGGATCCCTGGTTATTTATCTTTCCCGATAATGTGTTTATATTGATGCAATTTATTGCATTTAGAACCTTATCTTTTACTCGTTTCTATTTAATTCTGGATTTATAAATTTAACTTAAAACATATTATACGACGTACACATTTGTATTTTAGTAAAATATTATCTAGTTATTGAAAATGAGCTTCTTTCTTATGCATGAAATTAAATATAATTTATATACAGTATGCTCACTATTGACCTTTTGTAAAATAGTCGATTTACTCCTATAATTGGTGAAATTATTTGTTTTTCTTAACGTTAAAATTATTTACATTTATTTTACGACCTCTATGACTTCATCCACTTTAAACTACCCTCTTATCATAGCAATATATATATATATATATATATATATATTACTGATCTCTACTCTCTCTACCCCCTGCCTTTCTTTCTTTCTTTAATTTTTATTTTATTTTACACTTTTTTGTCGCGCCTTTTATGTAATGTGCACACCTAATGCACGCCCCGTACTTGCAACGTTTGGTTGGTTTTTTAATTAAACTGTTTATTACAATGCCTCGACTATTTGAGCTCTTAATTCTCAGGGTGTTCACCTACTTATAGTGAGTTCTGTTATAAGTAGATGTGCAATGCCCAACCAAACTGCACACTCTTTTGTTTTAGTACTAAACTTTTAATCTACTTTTGTATATGCCAAATTTTTATTACGATCAACGTTGCCTTGTGCCAAATAAAATTTACTACCACAAATTTATGACTTTTTTTGACGTTTTAAGATATTTCAGCACTCACCTGGATTATACTTCGTTCTCGGCCTCACTTACTGCTGGCTCAAGATCCTCGTCGCCGTATGCGTCTTTACACGGTTGTACTATCTGATGGAATTTTCGTATCGCCTCCAGGTGTCGTTCTTAAATTTTAGATGCTCCCCAATATCTGAAATAATTAACCCTAATTTAGAATTTGGAATACCCGGTTATGTTACTTCCCCTGTGCTAATTCTTCTGTCCTAATTTCTGCTTTGAATCCTCCACTACCAATTGTTGCTCTCCTAATTTCGCTCCTTGTGTTCTATTTTAATCCGTCCGCCTTTTCGTATTCAATCCAAATCTAATCGCCGTCCTGTTTCAAATTACTCGATGCCACGCTACAAATCTATATCCAAATCAATCTCCGTTCCTTTGTATATCCTCTCGATGTCCTGCTACCTATAAATCTCTATCCAAATCGATCTTCGTTCCTTTAAATAACCACTCGATTTTCCTTCCGCCTTTCCCAATATCGTTCCAAATCTATTCAATTATTCGTCGCTTCGCCGTCGCACTATTACCAATCTTTACACTTTTATTTATCGTCGTCGTTGCTTATTTATCTTTCGCTGCTGCTCTTTACCCTTCTTTACTCAATCAAAAACTATTCAAAATCAAACACTTTTATTAACTGTTAAAATTGTTACACAAATTAGCACAGTTCTATGAAAACACGTCTTTTTACAAAATAATTTCGAAATAATCTCCCTTTGTTTTCTTTCCAAGGCGACCATTATAACATTTCTTGCCTACTAAATCATAAAGTACATAACTAAAATCGTCCAATAATATCCAAACACTACGTTTGTGTCGCACATACCATAATTCATGTCTTTTTACACTTTCATAATTCACATAAAATTCTAGTATTGGTCCTAAATATTTACAGTCCTTCAATCACATTTGACGTTGTTATAACTAATAATTTTGAGCTTACAAATTTTGTCCAAAAGTTGATTCTATTTAAAATAAAAAACCAAAATAAATCACACTTGAACCTGGATGCATGGTTGATAGTAAACATCCATAGACGCATCCGGTTTTTGGACGGCAAATGTACTTTCAATGGCCTATAAAACTCAAACTCGGTATAAACCCTTGAGCACTGTACATCTTACTACGTCATTTAGTCATTTTAATTTACCTTTTGGCACTTATATTTCAACTACCATTTTGAATGGTACTTTAGTATATGTAAAATACGGCAAACATACCTTTTTAACTTATGTGATCAAATATATGGATTATTTTACTTGGCATACACTACCTTGTACTAAACAACCCTTAGAACCCTTGGTAGCTCCCTCAAACATTATAATATATATATTGCTATGATAATAGGGTTATTTAGAGGTATATTGAGTCACAAGGGTCGTACACTACATGTAAATAGCACTAAAGTCAAGAAAACTAAACAATTTTATCATAAAAGGTATGCAATTTGACAATCAAGCAAAAAGCTAATATGAAATACACTGTATATAAATCACAACTAACTTTAATTAATGAAAGGAAGCTCGTTCTTCAACAATCAAATCACATTTAGTAAAAATAACTTGTATGTCATGCAATTCATTTTAAAACAACAATGCACGCATAAAACCGAAAATAAATACCCATGAATAACATTTTAAACGCAATGAGTCTCATTGAAATAAATACGCATCAAGGTAAGGTAATAACCATGCATACTCGCAATAAAAGAATCCCATTCAAAAAAAATATGTTTCGTAAACGCAGGAAGTGAATAAACGCATTCAATTTACGATATCATAAAAATTTGACTACGTGAGCTTTAATTGTAAACACAGAAAATTCGAATGAAATCCAACAGTTTAGGATAACAATACAAGAAAACAAACGTTTGACTACGTTATAAATTAAACCGAAAGTTTGAATAACTTGCTATACAAACAAGCGGATGTGACTTGAGAAAGTACAAAGGTATTAGATTCAGAAGAATACACTATACAAAACTAGATGTCTACGTGATGTACCAAGCTTTGTGACAAAAATTTGGATGGTAACTTTATAGAAAGTCCGAGGGCTTGCATGCTATGGCAAACTACAACGTCTCAATCAATAAGGTAAATTCGGAAAACCAATCATACAAGTAAAGAGGAGGATCCTTTATATAGAACACGAATTTGATAAACAAGCAGTCTTTCTTCATCCAAGGCATGCTTTGTACCAGTTGAGATTAGAATATCACGCGAAGTGAAAATAGTAAATTAAATAATTATAATTATAGTAAAAGTTGTGATAGAAAAATTTGAAATAGCAATACTAGTGCAACTATACGATAGAAGTTTGCCGTTGACTTTGAAACATCTAAACATTCGACAAGAGAACCAACTAAACAGTTTAAATACTCGAACAGATAATCAACTAAATAAACCACTACATAGTCATTTAAGTATTCGTCTAAGTATTGGTCTACATAAGCATCATTGAAGGGAGAAATTAATTAAGTAAATCAACTAAGAGTTAAACTGGGCGAGCTGTACTACAAAATCAACAAGTAAACTCAACTGAAAACAATCCAAGGGTCCTGGGTCAACTACACGCAGTAGCAGTTCAAAGAATTGAAAACACGCAGGAATAATACAGGTCATAAATAAAAACAATTTTTAGTAGCATAAGGCATAATTTCATTTTGAACACTTACATTTTCATATATTAAAGTATTTATTTAAAGGGTCATCAAAATTATTTTAAAAATTACGTAGAGCGATAGGGAAAGGTGATTGAACGTTCAAAGGTGTTTCCAGTTGTAAATAGTGTTACTTTTGCAGACTTTACATTGATTTAAGGGAGTTACAATTTGGGTACAAACAAATTGATATTGTTACTTTGATTCAGGGGTTTATTTTTGAATAGTGAATCACATTATCAAAGTTATAAAGCTGTAAAGTGTATATATTCTTGGTCATTATACAAATTTTGGTTAGTTTCGTTTATATCATTCAAGTAGGAAAGTGCTAGAGAAAAAGGGGGGTAGAAACTTCTTTGTGATTATACCGTCGTGCCCTCTGTGTGGATTGAACTGAACTAGTCAAGACATATAAAACAAATTGTGTTTAAAGTTTAAATTTGAGGTTATTTTGAGATACAAAGCGGTGGCGGGCAGCAGGAAACTGAACGTTAATTACATCGGCGTGCGGCGATATCTCATTTAGATTTGTTAATTTTCCAATTGTCGTTACCAGTCCCGGTGACGTAATTAGAAAACGCATGGGCCAGGAAAGCCTAAGATACAGGTTCAAGTCGTGTCCGGGGCCTAATATTTTCCATCTTTCAATTATCAGCTCGATTTAAAATGATCATTTGGGTTTTGCATAAACACTCTAAGTTATATATATATATATATATATATATATATATATATATATATATATGTCAATATCCTTCATCTTATTAACTATATATATATATATATATATATATATATATATATATATATATAAATTAGAGTGTTTATGCAAAACCCAAATGATCATTTCAAATCGAGCTGATAATTGAAAGATGGAAAATATTAGGCCCCGGACACGACTTGAACCTGTATCTTAGGCTTTCCTGGCCCATGCGTTTTCTAATTACGTCACCGGGACTGGTAACGACAATTGGAAAATTAACAAATCTAAATGAGATCAATTCGCGGCAAGGCGGGATGTCAGTCTCTATATAAAGACCAGAAGGAGGTCATCAAGGACAATCAGTAGTGTAAGTAATTAAGAACAACTGTTCATAGTCTGAGTACTGGGGTTCGTCATGTAAGTTTAATTCTTTAATTTTGATTTTGCTTATTGTGCATAATTATGTCAATTGCTTTATGATGCTGTACAAATGTGTTATACTATTGTTTCAATAAACTGTGCTAATGTTGTCCTTTAATTGTAACTATTATTTCCGTCGGTCCCAACTTTGGGGGTCTTTCCCTAAAGCAAGTCACAGCTTTCGCTGCAAACGCGAGTACTCAGTAAAACTTAAATTGTACCAAGCCATACTGTGACAAAATGGTGGAGTCGCCGTGGCGACAAAAGGATTCTAGTGAATTTTGTATTTGAGGTTTACATGTAGATGCGTATTTAGAAGACAGGAATATATAAGATGGGTTGGGGTTTCTAGATGTAGTTAGTCAGAGCAGGGGCAGGGTGAGAAGGGGTCAGGTTGAATCATTGTGGGGTTGTTATGAAAAACTCCGCCTGCAGCGGGATATATGCGGTATTTATGCTACATCTGCCTTTGTTGTTGCCGGTCTCAAGTCCGGATAAAGCAAGAGAGATCTTCGTTCTTTGCCCGACGTGCTTTGTAGGTACTCCCTTGTACTTCTCTTTGAGTGGAGCAAGCTTTCCCCTCAGGGATCAACAGCTTTCTACTTTTTCACTATCGATCTAATAGAGCCTAATAGAGACGAACCCCAGATTAAGGAAAAAACTGGTATGTCTGTTGTCACCGCCCACACCAAAGGGTTCATCTTCAACAACACTCTCGGGAAATATTACAGTTTTGATCTTGCATAGAATGGCAATCAAGGCAGATCAACAAAAAGGAAAAGAGCAGAAAGACAAGGAAAGCGATACTGAAGAAGAAGAACCGGAACCTTCAATATGACCTATGAAATACTAAAGGAAGTGACAGGGAATACAAGGGATAAAGTAAATCACTATTCAAATTAGTTAAAGAAAACACCAATACAAAGAGGGAATAAAAGAAATCTCGTACATACTAAAAAATATGCGCAGCTCCAAATCCCTAGAAGAGGTCTTAAACTTGGTAAAAGACATCTAAGCAGTCGAAAAACGAGGACACATTTACAACGCAAGAAAAGAGCAAAGAAGAAACATACGTAACAAAGTACAGATGCACTTGGTTGTAAACTTGACAAACACGGTATCCGAGAACAACACGGTTATTACCCCTGCCGACAAAAAGAAAAGAGAAATACGGGATAAAACAACACATACCATTAATATGGCAAAAGAAGAAATAACAGGGACAATCACTAAAGAACTAAGTCAATCCCGAGACAATGCAGAATTGAGCAAAGTGCTTAAAAAACATTAGCTAAGTGGCACATACAAAAAAACCATATTGATAAACAAAAAGGCATGGGCAAAAACCAATAACGACGACATACTAGTCTTGGCAGGTTGTGAAAACCTAGAAAAAACTAAACTTTGGGAAAATTAGAGAGCACCTACACTCAGATAAATAAAATGAATGGGAAAAACCTGTCAAACCTGCAAGGATAACTTGTGTTAAAAACTATTATATAATTATAAATGCCGATGGAGTACAAGAAGAAACAGAAAACAGAAGTTTGCTGATACTTGGCACCATTGGAAAAACGAGTGAAGAACAATAAATATCTGGTCTGATAGATGCGATGGATACACGAAAACAAAGTATAATAGAACGACGAAAAAACAGTTTAATACGTCCAAAACGTAGGTGTTTTCCGGAAAATACTCGACTGGGTCCTTTAGGATGCGGATATTGGCAAGAAAGTCAGTTGAGATGAAAATCTGCAGGATGAAACACTGCACCAGAATGAGGAAGTAGAGGGAAAATGGACAACTTCTACTAAAAGACAAAAGCCACAAACGAGCGACACCATAATAATCAGGAAAAACCAACATGAAATGGTTCAAGAGATGAAGAAGGAAGTCAATATACAAGAGTATGGTGTAGAAATGAAAACAATACAGAAGAACATATGATGCTAAAGTTCAAAGGTAACCTAGAAAGAAATAACGTCTTTAAGAAAACAGATTGCAAATCTATCGTTATATAAGACATTGAAGCGTCTATACCAGAAGCGGGAATTGAAGAGGCCATAAACCATACCAGAGTCATACATCAACCACAGATAAAAATGTCCAAAAAACTGAACTGGCAGAGATTACAGTATGTCTTCGTCACGCTTCTAAAGGGGAAACCAATGAATATATTCAAGCTGGACGAACTGCAGAGTTCAGGAATTAATAGAACCGGTCTGGTGTTGCTGATGTGCAGAATATGGCCACTACGCAAGCACCTGCAAAAAAAGAATGTAAGGAACCCACCTGCTATAAATGCGGAGAGAAGAGTCACGTAGCCAAGACCTGCAATGTTTCACGCAAGTGCAATACGTGCAAAACTGACACAAAGCAAACGAGATGGGCTGTCTGGAATATAGGACACTGGTGACGAAGATGCGGAAAAAGAAAAGGAAGTTAACTCGAATCAACAATGAATCGCAAATGCAAACAAGCAGATAAAAAGACTACCAAACACAGGCGGAACTAAACCAAAATCATACAAATCAACTTCGACCGACACAGAACGGCAGACCACCTGTTGATGCGAGTAGTAGCCGAACAAAGGGCTTAATAAAGCGACATCCAATAAATACATTACAGATTTACTCTGAAACTGTCCCATCCTTGCGAACAGAGGAGTTGGTATCCACAAGGGAACTAGCTTTGTCTGCGTTGAGCTTAAAGACTACTGCATAATTTCTACCAATTTCTCCCCCAATAACAATATAGATAACTTCAATGACTAGTTACGGCACATTGAATGAATATAAGACATATAAAGAAGAAGGAGTTCCTCATAGGAGATGATCTGAACGCAAAAAGCATTATTTTCGGATCTAAAGTGAATAATGAAAGAGGCTATATTATGGCAGACTGGGTAGAAGTAAATGATCTGGTGATAAATAAGAGCGATACACCGACGTTCAGTAACGCTAACGGGAAATCTTCGCATCCCGAGAATAGTAGGCCGAATAACAGGCTAGACAGTTGACGACCAGGCTGAAAGCATGATGGGCATAGGCATATTAAATACAATTTTTGCGACCATCCCAATAATAACAATACCTTCAGCGAGGTCACTTTCCAAAACAATGCTCCGATGAGGGCGTGGAATATAACAGTCACCAGCTGCCAAAACTTTGAAGAAACACCAGAATGTAAGCACTCCAGAAAGATACAGTGGCGAGGAAGCTGCAGCCAAATTATGCGAACATATACAGCCCCAATGCTAAAAAATATTAACATCCAAGAAGGCAATTACCACCTCACGATCGTCAGTCTACTGGTGGACTGCCGAAATTGCAGACCTCCGGAAAAATTGCATAAAATGTCCAAAAACAGTAATCAGGTCCAAAATAGCTGCAAACACCAATGGAAATCAGAAAAATGCTAGCGTCAATTATAGAGCAATTAAGAGGGCGTTGAAAAAACAGATTAATTAACAAAAATGTGGAAAATATTATGCGACGAACTTGACGACGACGGCTGGGACTCGGATACAAAAGCTTTGCTAGGAAATTAAATATCCGACCTCGTGTAAAACTCTTTCCAAAATGCTCTAGAAAAATACAGATTTTGTTTCTACAACACGAACCAAGCGCGTATGCACCTTTGGAGGCCTAAGAAGGCACTATTATTTCGTTTACACCAGAAGACCTGAAGATAGTCTACGAGAACATCAAAACAAAAAAAAACTACTGGCCGGGATCTTATACCACATGAAATCTTAAACATAGCAATTAGGAAATACCCCGACTTCATGCTGCAGGTTGTGAATAAGTGCCTAATAGAGGATATATTCTGGAATAGGTAGAAAACCGCGCGGCCCATATTGATAGAGAAGCAAATGGAACTACCTAACGATAATGCAACATATAAATCCATGTTTTCTTGACACGGCCGGAAAGCTAAATGGAATCACTAATCAAGATCCGACTGAAGCAGGAGAACAAAGGTATAATCCACGAGCAACTACGTGAATTTAGAAAACCCCGATGTTATCAGCTGTTGACGCGGTCGCTAAACCATCGAAAGCATAAGAAAAAAATATTCAAAGGCAGAAAGCTGTGCGTGATAGTTAGGATTGATTTATAGAACGCTTTCAACTCAGCCACATGGACAACGATCATAGAAGCACCAGAAAACGCCCAGATAAGTGACTACATCACAAAAATAATAAAGTCAGATCTATACGACAGATGTATGAACACTGATGGCGGAAGTCTAACGTCAATAACAGCTGGAATACCCTCCTACATTTGATTTTCCAATGCTGCACACTAAGGTACTACATTGGCCAGGAAGCGAGCTTTTTGTGCTGGAAATTTTGAATTTTCCCGAACCCTTGATGTTTGAAGTAAGGTAGGGATTTTTAACGTGCGTGACAACACTCACACACGGGACCTCCGTTTTACCTCTCATCCGAAAGAGGGTGTATTTTTGTGAAAAATGCTCGCCTATGGAATTTGAACTCGGGACCTAGAGCATAGTGGTCACACGCATACCAACTACACCACGAAGTCGCCACAACTGGAGTACCGCATGATTCCGTTATCGGCCCACGCTGTGGAATGTTCTACGATCAGGTATTAAGAACCGATGGAAGGGATGGCGTTACACTTGTCGCCTATGCAGGAATCTGGAAGTCATTGACATGACAAAAACTGTACGTGAATTAACAACTTTAACAGGACACGCGTTAGTAAAGATACAGCACATAAGCATCGAACTAGCTGCACACAAAACAGAAGCCGTGATTTTATACGGCAAGAGGCGTATGAGCAGTCCTGGACATAGGTGGTGCCAGAAAAACCAGACAAAATGCGATCAGGTATATGAGAGTGGACTTGGATTACAACCTTCGTATGACGAAGCATATGATCAAGACTTACGAGAAAGCTAATAACTTGTTACGTTCATTTTCGGCGGTATTTGGTTATTTCGTTTACATCGATTCCGTTTCTACTCCTTCATACGTCGACAACATCCTGTTACAATAAGTACGCTTTCTACTAATTTTCATTTTAAATTTATTTATTTCGAAACGTAAAGTTTATGTTAAAATTAAATAGTCAATACCTTGTTTTAGGTATTCGTTAACTTGTTATACATTACGACCGCGTATAATTGATTCTTATGTGATTTCCATCTAAAGACTCTTTTAAATAGCGTATTTTATTATTTGATAAAGCTTGAGTTGAGTTTTCTAATCTCCGTTTTGGTAATTGAAATATCCCGCCTACTAATCGACTGAGCCAGGCCATTTTCTTTCGTTGGTTTTTTTTGTTAGGCTACGTCGATGTACGTAGCATAAATTTTGACGCCTTGGCGTGGGGTTCTGTTTTTTTTATTAACTTTTGCTCCGAGTGTTTTAGTTAACTTTGGCCCCGATTTTGTCTTGGGTAATGTATGCTCTGATTTGGTTTCGTTTAATTTCTGGCCCAATTTTTGTTTTGCTTTTGGCCTGATTTTTTTTGTACTGCCCAAGTTACTACGTTATCCGTTTTCTCGGCCTGATACTACTTATGTCCTCTTCCCTTACGATCGAACTTGTATTTATTTCTTTTCTTTATTTCTTGTGTGGGTTCGATATTTTTAGATTTTAGTTTGGTTTTCGTCCGTGACCGCTAAATATCCTTGGTTGGCTCATTTCAGATTATTAGACTTGTGTTTTCGCCAATAATCCTAGTCCATTGAAAACGCTGGCGCCAAAATTTTGTCTTTCTCCCCCCCCCCCCCCGGTACATTTTGTTCTCCTCGTCAAGTCTAGAGTTGGTTCCTTCCTTCGATTTTTCTTTTATTCTACAGCCCTATTCTAATTTCTATTTTGTTGTTTCGCTCCTATTGGTGTTCCTGAAGTTTATCCGTCGGATATGTTTTAAAGTGTCATGTATTCACAATAATTTTTTTCTTGAGCCTTCATTGAGTTACGGTTAGCCTTTATTTAGTTACTATCTCCCAATTTCTTTTTATTCGTATTCAAGATGACTGATATGGCGACAAGGCTGTATAATAGTATCTGCAATAGACAGTAGGAGGCATCAGAAAGTATTACTGACTATTTTACGTGTATGACGACACTGTTCCAGTGGTATGGATCTTTCAAGGAGGTTTATCAATTATCTATTGTGCTTCGTAACCTCGCTCCGTTCTATCGAGCCCATTTGCCTACCATCCGCTCCTTATAAGAGTTAAACGACGAATGTCTGAAATTAGAACCGACAAAGATTCTGGCCGATAATTCCGTATCATCTAGTCAAGAACCACCTACTGTTACTGCTGAACCGGGTCTTGCTTATAAGTCTACTACTATTGAAGAAAATACTTTTACTTCACATGACCGAGTTGTTAAGGTTTTTTTCTACGCCTACGGGTAGATCCCATGCTTCTTTCGTACGTTCTACTGTTCTTCTTCCTACTTTTACCTCTACTCGTCAGGTCGTATGCTTTAATTGCGACGAACCTGGTCATGTTTCGACACATTGTGCCCGTCCATTGTTATGGTTGTTGATATAAGGGAGTTTCTTGCCGTAACTGTCCGAACTGTCATCCTACTACTAATAGGTTTTCAAATAATCCTTCTAACTCGTCCTCACCTTTAGGTGTCTAATTTCTTCTGCTTCTCACTCTACGTTCTCTTCTGTATTTCATCCAGATCACCTTGCTACTACTATCAATACACACTCTTCTTCTGCAAATATAGCTTCGAACAAAATTTCTTCCGTCTCTAGTTCTACATCCTTTTCTACCTCTCCTTTCTGCTCACCCTACTACCATCACCTTGTACCCTTTTCAGGCATATGAGCTGCTGAACTGTAATATTGTTTTTTACGGCTATCACGCCTCTACTTACCAAACTTCTACTAACAGGAACCAAATTTCTTCTGTCCTTCGCGAATCAAAAGATGATCAAATGGATCCAACGTGTTCACTTCCACCCCAAACTGTGCCTCAACCACCCTTACAACCTATGCTTCGAATTAGTGACTTGCAGCTAGCTTCTCAAGAGTTTGTTCCCGCTTTCTTAAACGATTCTACCCAAGAAATTCCCGTAGTGTCTGCAAACAGAAATGTCGGTGAAGTGACGATACTTCTAATTTAGTCTGCGAAGTTCCTCTTGAAGTCCATGAACCGGTATCTTTAATGCCTCTTCCCGTTTTTGTTAAAATTTTACCTGTTCCTGCTTTCTTAACTGCTTCGACTTAAGAAATTTCTGTCGTGCCGGCAATAACAGCCGTAGCTGATGTAAAGATATTTTTTAATACGGATAGAGGAGGTCCTGTGGGAGTTAGTGAAGCAGTATCTGTGATGCCTGTTGCTGTTGTCGTCAAAGTTTTACCTGATCCTGTTTCGTTATCTACTATTGTGAGGGAACGAGTTCCTATTGTGGCTGAAGTTCTGCCTGTTCCTACTCCGTTGTCGGACGTTGACGAAACGGTACCCCTGCTTTTACTCATTTTTCTGATGTTGACAAAATTCTTTCTGATTGTGTTTCTTTATCTAATGCTGACAACCTTCTACTTGTTTCTATTCTTTTAGCTAAGGTTAACGAACTTCTAGCTGATGTTCCTTTCTACTGTTGTTGAAGTTCTCCCGGATGCTGTTTGTTGTTGTAAGGTTGATGCAATTCTACCGGGTCCTGTTCTTTTAGGTAATGTTACCGAAGTGATATCGGATTCTGTTCCTAAAGTTGGTGTTCCTACAGCCAATGCTGTTTCCTTTCCTAACTGTGATACTTCTAGTCTTTCATTTAACGTCGATGAAATTTTATCTGCTTCTGTCCCCTTCTCCAACGTAACTGAAGTGTGCTCTAGTTGTGTTTCTTTTCGTAAGGTTGATACTATTAAAGCTCATACTTTCTTACCACAAATTCTATAAACAAATAACCTTCTTTCATAACGTGTTGTGAGTTCCATAAATTACGACAACCACTACTATCCCCACCCTCGCCACCACTTTCTCAACCTCGTGCACCCCCTGCTATTCCTGTTTGACAGAAAGCTGCCCAACAGAAGCAGACATAATTCTATGCTTTTTCCGAACCTGAGGATGTATGTCGGCAAAGTCCTAATGTCCTTGATTTCGTTTCGTTTTCCTTCTGGCGGCGCAAACGCTTGAAACCCAAAATCTAGTCCTCGCGTTCCAAATTCTTATGCGGACCTTGCTCCCCTTAGGACTTGATTTCTGGATTTTACGATTCCTTTTGATTCCCTGTTTTGATTGGTTTTCTTTCTTTTTCTTTCACCTCGTGTGGGTCCGGGAATAGAATAACTCCATTCTACGACCTGCCTGTCGTAAGAGGCGACTAAAGCGGTCTAACACATACACACACGCACGTACATACACATACGCCCAACACACACACGCACACACGCTCGTACACGCACACACATACTCACACATAACTACACTGGGATTCGGTTTGATTTTCTTTTCGTACTGGTTTCTTGTGTTTGGTTTTGGAAACGGGGTTTGTCTTCTTCTTGAAGTTTGGATGCTGTTATAATATGGGTTTTGTTTGTTTTAGTTTACTTCCTTGTTACTTTAGATCCACTTTCCTTTCCCTATCCTTTTGCTGGTCTTCTTTGTTGTCAGTCCCTATACCAATTATGTTTCGTCTATCCGCTCCTGTGGTAGGTGCTTTCTAGACAATTTCTTTCTTTCTTCGGAAACCTCAACTTAGTCAATTTTAGAACTAGTTAGCATTTCTTTTCTTTGGTTCTTTGGTTGTTGCGATTTTTGGGTACTACAGTTTAAAGTAATTTCAATGTTTTGTCTATCCAGCATTCTTGTTGTTCCCGAGCATACTTTGGGGTTTGACACTTTTGTCATTTTGGCTGTTACTGTTGATTTTCTTCCTCGCTTCTTTTCTTTACTTTTGGTTTTTCTGCAGAAAACCAACTTTGTTTTCAGGTCAAAGACCTTGCTGTTTCTTTTCTAAAAAAACATCCGTCTTTAGATGACTTTGCCAGTATTGACGCTTTTCGACCTTTACCTTTGTTCCGTGCTACTACCTATCTATTTTTCCCTGTTTCCCTCCGATTTTTATTTTTTTCATCCGGTGCTTTTGTTCTACGAACCGGGTGAGAATTCCTTTTTTTTTATTTCGGAGCGCTTTCTTTTGGGTTTATTTTTCTATATTTGTTCTGTTAAGCAAATTCTTTTCTTCTTTCTCTTTCTATTATTATATATTGGTTCTTCGAGCCGGATGAGAGTAATCTTTTTTGTGTGTTTCTTTTTTTGGATTCTTTTGTTTTCGTAAATGAATTTTTTTTAGTTTTAAGCTAATTTTTTTTGCGTATGGTTTTTTTCTTTCGGAACTGCTCATTCTCGTATTTTGGCTTTCCTACCCCGACCTGTTAATTTTGCTGGGGAGGAATTTGTTACGTTTATTTTCGGCGGTGTTTGGTTATTTTATTTACATCGATTTCGTTTCTACTCTTTCATACGTCGACAACATCCTGTTTACAATAAGTACGCTTTCTACTTATTTTCATTTTAAACTTATTTATTTCGAAACGTGAAGTTTATACTAAAATTAAATAGTCAATATCTTGTTTTAGGTATCCGTTAACTTGTTACACATTACGACCGCGCATAATTGATTCTTATGTGATTTCCATCTAAAGACTTGTTGAAATAGTGTATTCTATTATTTGATAAAGCTTGAGTCGAGATTTCTAATTTCCTTTTTGGTAATTGAAATACCCCGCCTACTCATCGACTGAACTCGGCCATTTTCTTTCATTGGGTTTTTTGTTAGGCTACGTCGATGCACGTAGCAAACTTAATTAGAAAACTCGTAAGGATAATGCCAACTATCGAAGGCACTAAGGAAAAACCTAAAAAGCACTATCTATAGCCATACATGCCTCACCCATGTGAGAAACTGCGTTGAAATACAAACAATACGAAAAAATACTCGACTGTTTTGGTGATAACTGGAGTTCCTGCTATTAAGCTACATGCTGCAGCACGTACTAAAGTGTACAAACACGGACCCACTTACAAAAAGGAAGCCAAAGAAGCAATGTATCGTGCATGACAATCCATATGGATTGATTACAAAGGGAGCACAAATTTTTTTGCAAAAGACATTAAAGCGTGCGCGGAGCGAAAATGGGAAGAAGTCAACTATCACATGACGCAGGCCATTGCTAGGTATAAAGTCCTCTACATCTACCTAAAAAGGATCGGGAAGAAGGGCAACAAAAAATGCTGGTACTGCGAACCATAAGATAATGCAATGGATACAATTTTTATATGCCGCAAGTAACATCTAGTCAGAAAGGAAATTGCGGGATCTGAGGCAAGAAAATCAGCTGCACAAATGTAAGCAGCATTTTTCTAGAAAGCGAGGCACGCTAGGACACAGTAAACATCATGATCTATAACAATATAAACCAAAACCTTCGGCAGAAATTACACCAAGAATTGTAGACAAAATGAGACTAAGAAATCCAGACAGATAGAGACAAAGATCCGACAACCCTCGCAAACACTCGGAGGTAATGCGATTCCTGAGTGCTTCTCTACAGTAGCGAGAGGAGAGCAATTGCTTTATTTCGCCAGTATAACTTCTTGTTGGGGGCCCAGGGATTAGACTGAAGTCTAATCCCTGGCTCGACTCTAGCAGGACTCCATCCAAATACAAAACTACCCGATACATAGGATTCTCTTCGCGGCGAGGGTCTTCCCCATGATAAGGGTGCTCCGAAACTGCAAGGTAAAAGGGCGAATTATCACGGGGGCATCGGAAGATTTCCAACACTCTATAAATAAAAAATCAGGTATTACGGATTTTGCGATGTCCTGTCAAGAATTAGATCGTTGCTCTGTGGGAGAAGGAAATGTGCGGTGAGACGTTGGAAATGCCAAGGAGGATGTCATATGTATATCTGCCTGTAGAGGACGAAGACTAGTGTTGTTACTAGGAGAGGTTCAGAGAATTTAGGATTCTGAATTTGATTCAGTTTTGGATAAGGTCAGATACTTATTGGGGTTTATTGTTCAGTCGTGAAGGGTTATTGGATGCTGTTGTTTTAGATCGCAAGTTTGTTTGGCTTAGTTTAGGAAAGTTTGCAATAGGGGTATTTGTAGCAACGTGTGCAAAGCGGCGTGGATGTGGGTCGGTATGGTCTTGAGGAGTATAAAAAGAATGTTTAAGAAGGTATTTAAGCAGCGTCTGGAGGATGGGCGTGTTAAGGGAAGCAAAGAGTCGCCGGCACAACGAATGATTAGAAATATGACATGGTGAAGAATATACCTGCGTGTGGACATATAGATTTCGGAACTAGAGATCTAACACTTTCACTGGTATATTCGACGCTACTACCCATATATTTCCAGGACCGGGCCCCACCATATCGAGGAATAAATTGGACGCCGTCTTGTTCACGGACTCACTTCGTAAATTAGTCATCGAGTACCTCACCTTTATGTAATAATTGTTTGTTATTGTACTTTATTAAATAAACTTTCCTATTTTTGTCCATTAACGTATTATATTCTTTTAGTACTTAACGTCCTTACATGTGATTTTCCAATGCTCCACCCGAAGGTACTACATTGGCCAGGAAGCGAGTTTTTTTTACCTGGAAAATCTGGAACTTTGCCGAACCCTTGCTGTTCAAGCAAGGTAGGGATCTTTAACGTGCGTGACAACACTCACACACGATACCTCCATTTTACCTCTCATCCAAACGAGGGTGTATTTTTGTGAAAAATGCTCGCCTAACATTTTTCAAGCGGAGCGTGTCGGGGTTCGAACCCAGGACCTTGGGCGTAGTAGTCACACACATACCACTACGCCATGGAGCCGCCTAGTACTTAACGTCCGTTTACCTGCGGCAACCAATATCCCCAACACTTAGACATTTGCCGAACTAACTGTTTTCTTATAAATCCTTTCGCACAATCTTTGGAGCATTCTCCAGGCCTGTGTCGTAGCTCATTAATAAGTTTATAAGTGCTTTTTTCAGAACATTCCCTCTTGGAAATTGTGCGGTTGGCTGTTAACGGTTGTCTGATGTTCTTCAGCTAATCAGAAGGACCTGTTTTGGCATAGGTAAGAGCGCCATAACGTTCCCAAGAAGTTCCCAATAGTGCATTGGTAATTTTTTATCGTTGTATTGACATGTGAAGGTGTGCAAAAGTAGGCTTCTTTTTATTTCCTTTTTCTGTCTGATTATCTTGTACCTGGGGTCCCTTCTGCATGAGAACCGACTGGCCAGGGACCACCATACCCACTGAGATTGTGGTCAAAACATGGGAGTTACTGTAACTAGGCCTTAATTAAATTTAAATACCGATATTCCTTTGTTTATAGATATTAGGATTAATTTTTTAAAAAGTAACAAATTGTTCCTACTAAAAGCACCACCATAGAACGTATTGAGTTCTTCGTTTAATAAACAATTTTTGCAAACTTTGAGCTATTTGTTTTTTCGTATAGAATCTGTTTAAAGTTAGGGGTGGGAGGTCCCGTGGGCTACTTTGGTTAAGACCCCCTTATTAAATAACAGACATCTAGTGTTGACTCTATCACCACATGCAGAGCACTGAACAGACTGAGAATTTGCAGTTGACTATATCAGAGTACACGAACAGGAAATAAAACAAACCAAAGAATTGCGAGAAATTCCAACTAAGTTTTGGTGCTACCCAAAACTCTGTACTTTCAATGGTGAAACTAAAATTTGGAGATTCTTTCACAATCAAAAATCGAACAACGCATTTCATTGGTTAAAGACATGCGTAACGTTTTTCAACACAGGAAGAATAGGAAATGGAAGTGTATAAATGAAAATGCAAATTCTGCAGAAGACATTTGTAGTACTCACCACAGCCTAGGAATCCTCTCCTTACCGTGCTCCCCATAGCAACGCTCTCCATAGCCTGCTATAATTCGAAACGCAGCACTCATTATAGCCTGCGTACTCTCCGAACGCTACACTGTCCGCCGCCGTACCTGGGGCCGTCATGATAGTTCATTAGTCTAAATCAAACAACCAACATATGAGTAGTAAGCCTCGTTCTGTACATTAAGCAGCCCGAAAACAAGCGCAGAACGCCCTTCGACGTGCGATCCGTTCCATACGACCGCATCCGAGGCTTCTGTCGCCTCTACCGCCGTCGCCGAAAGAAATCATTCAATCTACTACAAACACATCCAGAGAAGTAGATTACTGTAGTATCGCCGACTGCATCTGCCAGGTCTACCTTCGGGACAACACCCTCGTAGAGTTTGACTGAGTTGTACTATACTAGACCTAAGGCACCACGTCCACGACGTCAGCTGAAGTGTACCGAAGATCGCCGAAGACGTCTGGGCCTTCCAAACTTGTAATTAATTGGTATTCACCACCGTTCAAGTTATTAATGGGCTTTACAATTCAATTCCGAAGGCTTCCGAGGAGTACCGAAGACTTCTGAACCCTTTATACTTGTAAATATTGTAAATTAGTAGTTTTTAATTTCAAATATTTGCTATTCACGTTATTATTGAACTTCACAATTCAATTCCGAAGCCTTCCGAGGAGTTCCGAAGACAACCGAAGACTTCCGAACTCTCCATATGTGTAAATATTGTAAATTAGTAGTTTTAATTTCAAATCATAACTCTTGTGGCTGAACATTGTGACAAAAGGAAGAAAAGGCACCTTCCGAACAATCCCGAAGACCATCAAAGCCGTTTTCGCCGTCTTCAAACTATATAGACATTCATTTAATAAGTGTTTGAGTTTATTTTGGTGTTCACAAGCAAGCATCAAGCTTCCGAAGAGTTCTGAAGACAACCGAATACTTCCGAACTACTTCAAGAATTAAAATCAGTCAATTTCACTTTAATTTTATGTATCTTTTGGAACTTATAATTACTTTTGTTTATGTTATTAAACAATTAATCAAGCCTAGCCTACTTGTTTTAAGACGCCTCCCACTCGAACGATAACACTAGCGGAAATTGATATTTTAACCTTATAAATTAACCTGTTAACGTCCTGTTTACTTTTTTTTCGTAAACCTGAATCTTTATTTAAATAGTAAGCTATGTATTTCATAGGAAAAAACATGTAATTATACTCAATCATATGGAAAGTTTTCATTTATTATTTGTACGCCAAATGTCAATACTGGAGGTCGATTGCTTTAAACACGTCGCGTTTATACTTGTATTTAATTTTTTGCTATTAGTTTACTCAATCATATTGTATGGGTCAATGTATCGACAACTTTTAAGAACAGAACAATGACTCTGGTCATAAAATAGTTCATACTATTTTTTGTTAACTTAAAATATTTACTGTGACTGACCCGAGCAATTTTTTTATACTACAAGCTATAAATACGATACATCTATTAAATAATTATTAGCGAAATGTATTTTTTTATCCAGATTCTTGAAAAGTTTGTATAGAACCTAATAAATTTATTTAATCCAATTTTCCATAAAAAATTCAAACCTTTTTGTATTTTTGAAATCGGACCAACCCCTGCAGACCTACAGCTCTCTTAAGATCCGAATCCTAAGATTTTTGTTCATCTTCATTTAACTCAATTTGCTATGTGATGAACTGACGTTAGTCTTCTGAATAATTTTAACTCTACAAAGGGTAGAGTGCCGTAATTGTAAATCAGTGCAGCGGCTAGCTAACAATGGTGCGAGGTGAGTTCTATAAAAGCAAATATACTGCTTTTAGGGGTATACTAATACACTTTTACCAAATACGTTTATACTTACCTTGAAAAGTCATTAAACTCTTTTTGTGTAATAAAGTCTTTGAACGCCAACCCACTTGAAGAAAGCCCTAAATAAAAATCACTTGGTGAGAGGGTTGTTGTGAGAGACGGTTTATCGGTTATCGCTGCAGTTAGAGGTTGATGGAGCCACTTCATTCTACAATTTAAAATAAACACAAATAATGAAAACACCTCCACGTCTTGTACACCAAACCTATATTAGCAAACATGACTATCACAGTAAATAATAATACAGGATACTTATGATCTACTCCTAATTGTCCAAATATGCATATAGCTAAAAACTCGAAACCATTAATGATGGAAATTCAACGAATTTTATTATTACATATAAATTTTATCTACTATAATGAACTTTTCCGTATGAACATCTGTGTCTAATACACGCTTTCAATAAGCGTGCACCAACGTAATAGTCTTTCTTTATAGTAAGTTTCACATATTCTTATTATTATCACCGGTCACAATTATTGGATACAAGACAGCATATAATGTTTATAAAATGACAAGAAAAAACTCACTTATAATTTTAGGTATGTTTTCAACCACGCCCTGTCGACCTTTCGGTGTAGGAATAGTTGCAAGTAAATTAATTACTCGAATTTGGTGTTGAATAAAAGTACTCAACAGAGTCCACTTTTATCTTAATGGTATTCTCATATACCCTAAATTTGACTTTCCAAGGCTCCACCCAAAGGTACAACGTTGGACAGGAAAGGAGTTTGGTGTTTTTATATCTGCGTTTTTACTCGCGTATGAAAAACTGTTTACTAACAGTTCCGGGGTTTAATACGGTCACGTTAACTGCTTAATTATCAATCTTGCCCCGCACGGCGATGGTTGCGCAAATCGAATTCGCAGCTTCGTTCTATTGTTTTGCCTTAAATGACTGAAGATGATGTCATCTTTTATTATCCGTGGGTTTTAAAGCTTCAACGCTCCAGGGTTGTTGCACGATTTGTCGTTCTCACGGGGTGATGCGTCGAAACTGCTCTATTTTTGATGTAAATGCCGTATTGTCCGAGTAAACGACCATATTCTCCTACGTTTTTACATTTGATACCGAATGCTGTGGCATTTGTTTATGTTTCCAATACATTTTTATGGATGTACTAAATGCGGCGGCTGCATAACGTAGTTTGTGTAAGTGTGACGGCTATGTCCAAGTTCTCAGGTTTGAATTCCCACACCGTCGGCGCTTGTAAAACTTTAGGCAAACATTTTTCACAAAAATACGCCCTTGTTCGGATGAGAGGTAAAATGGAGTATCCGTGTGTGAGTGTTGTTATGCACGTTAGAGATCCCTACCTTGCTTGGAATAGCAATGGTTCGGCATGGAGCATTGCAAAAGAGCCAAATGTAAAGGATGTACTGTATGAGTATATGGTTATTGGGATGCGTCGGTCAGATCCAGATTCCATGATTAATAATTTTATGAATGCGTGTGAATTTGTACAAATAATTATGTTGTCGGTTATTTCCCAAGTGTCGATCTGTAATTTTTTCTAAATTCCATACAAAGCGGTGTTAAGTACAGACTTTTCTTACTGTTTGTATATAATGTACAAGGTGCTCTACTATTTATCCTAATTTAAGATTAGATATCAATAGCAACGTATTTGAATGTAATCCACTAAAACTTCTAAACTTCATAACCTGCTTTCGTGCTAAAAACTAAAATTAAAAAGCTCATTTCTACTAATTAACGTTTTCTTACATAACGCGCTAGAGCTACAAATTACTAGAGCTTAAGCCACGTGCTTTGTAGAAGCTATTTTCCGAGGAAATTAAATCTCTTGGAATTTTCCAAATCGGATCAACTCAACTCAGCTACAATCCCTTAAAAACTTAAACCCCATTACTCTTCTCCTAAATTTAAATCGATTCTTAGTCTTTTTAGATAATTACGACACATTTTTATGGCAGTTGTGTGGCGATTTTTACCTAAAGACAGACTTCAACCACCAAAATGCATGTGTGGGTTTTTTTCTCAAAATCTGAGGAATTAATTAGTTATCAGAAAAACTCTTAACCTGAGCAAGCGTCAAAAGGTTTTCAGTGTTTTCAGGCGTTGACTTTGAATTTTGACAATAGATTTATAGCAAGATTTTGGAACTGACTGTAGCTTAAAACTCTGAAATATTTTTGATTGCTTAAGAGAAAGGAAATATATTTTAAGAAATTTAATAAAACGAATTGACCCCCTTTTATAACTTTTCGGTGAATATATTTTAGAAATGAAAAAGGCTCAAATACTTTTGTAAATTTTCGATTGCTTAAGAAAAAAGAGATACTTTTGTATTGTATAGGTAATAAACAGAGTTTTCTATGCTTTCAGTTATCATTTTTCGTTTACTTTTCAACGTCATCTATCTTTCACTGTTATAAAGGGTATATTTTGGCTCTTGTACTTGAGCTAGGATGCTCTACGTTTGTTATTATTAATTTACAGAAAATAAAATAAATATTTTTACACCGGAAAAACTACCATATCGTTGTGTCTACTAGGGGTTGTTTTAAAATCGTTCAATTGAATTTTTATTTTATACTGGGAACCCACAGCTTCTTTCCGAAGCATTCCTTCAAGCTATTAATTAGTGATGCGCAAGACTCCTTAGCTTTCTGCAAGATAAAATACACTTTTCTTCTGTGCTTCACTTATTAAATTTCGGCAGTAATAGGTTCTGTTCTACTGTCTAATTTTTCTAATCTAGAACATTTAGAAAAATTCTAGGAGTTTAGGTTTTAAAAGAGCTGTAATTCAGCAGGAGTTGGTCAGGTTTGAAAAATTCAAAATGATTTACATTCTACAGAAAAGAGGATGCGTGTCGTAGGTCCCTGAAAATCTAACAGGAATCGAAATAAAGAACAAAGAGCAAAGATTAAGGTGGATTGTTAGTCGGTGTCTACTTCGATACATTTAGTTTGAACTTTTTGTTGTTTGTTTTTGTTAAAAAACGTTTTATTGCTCCATTTTTTTGTGCTACTAAAGTCGACATTGAAAACTAACTTTTAAAGTAAAATATATAAAAACTAAATTTCTATAGTCAAGCAAAATAATATTTTCATATTACTTATAAATTTAATTCTAGTGAAACTCTAGTGACTAGAGACGGTATTAATTTAGCGGGTTGTGCTCAAGCGAAGTTGTGATCATATCGGAAAACCAACTTTTGCTATAATGTTTTTTAGTTAGACAATATGTGTTTCAAGATTCTCCCTGAAACTCAGCAAGTTGATTAAGTTTAGTGGTGCAAACTGGGCGAAATCAAACTTGGTGATAGAAAACGCCACCTAGCTTATAGGCTTCGATGCTCTGCCCATATTCTTGTGCTAAGGAGAATGCTGTGATATTTTCGGGTTCTAGACGTCATCCCCGCTTTAAAATATGTAAAGCAGTACCATATGTCGTTGCGGATGTTCTTTTCCCATTTGCTCAACAAACAAATACAAATTCGCCTCGTAAAAAATTAAGTATCGTTTTAACGTATATAAAAAACAACCAACAATAAAAATCGGTTAGGTTATGTATAGAACATAGGTATTTCGCTGTTTTTCGTACTTCCAGTTTTTTTCTGCAATAAAATATTCAGAAACATTTCTTTTAATCGGAATTTAAAGAATTAGTGGAACTTACGTAGCTCTAGGTAGCCGAGACAAGCTATTGATGACAACTTATATCTGTGTATGCAAATCACGTTTCCAAAAACGATGTAAATTACGTGAGAGTACAAATAAATAGAATTTAAGTACTTGCTAGTTATAACAACAAAGAAATTAAAAATCTTTAATTCTGGTTAACGAGGTATGAATGCAATGCGTTCCTGATTTTATGCAATCGTCTTGTGAAATCTTGCATATCACCGCTTTCAATGTCACGGTTACAAGGATTTGTGGTGGTATAAATTTGGTCTACTTATTTTTTCGGTGCATAAAAATGCCTACAAACTAAAATGTTATTTTTATCCGTGTTTTATACCTTTAATGTCATGAGTTGTAAAGCATCGGCGTTAATATTAAATGGAAATCAGATGCAAAAATAGGCAAATTAATCTTAAACGACAAAAATTAGTATTGGCGTAACCTGTATAATTCCGATTACATGTTTACTTCGTAAAATATTTTAATCAAAATTTTAGTTGTATTAAAATCATAAACTTAAAACTACAAAAGCATTGCTTAATTTCTGTTAAATACATATTGGAACGGAACTTAGGTACATAAATCATTTTAAAACCACAAAAGATAAACAAAGTATTTATTGCAGTAAGATTTCACAGAAACGTTATGTCATTTTAAAGAAGCTTTTAAAGTAAAGAAATAAATAACGATGGAATTATTAATAGGCATGTTGCTATCATAATTATCCTAAATATAAAAAAGCTTTTTAGAGATTTCAGTTAAATGGAATAAAGTCCATATTACATAGCTACAATGCCAAGTAACCCTAGACCATAGCAGAAATATATTTCATACATTGTAGTAATTATTTAAAACACAGACACACCAGTAGTATTACAAGGCGGTTTCTGAAATCGACCGGTTTTGCAAACGTTTTGTTGGTGTTAGAAGGTTGTGGGAGCGTAGCGCTGGTGATCCGGTGGCGAGTGTCTTTATTGATCGATAGTTTGCTTAATGTTGAATGGGGCTTCGCCCTTGTGGAGGCGCGGACTCGTGTCTTTATTGGTCCCTTCTTTGCTTGATGAGGAACAGGAACGAGGCTTTGCCTTCGTTTTTACTTTCGTCGCAGTGCTCCACTAGTTAATTGAATACTTGAGAGATTTTATATTAAGCAAAAATAAACGTAATAATTTTCAAATGATGAATGCGGAACGGGGCTCCCTAGGATTTCGGAAATTTAGAAGATAAAGCGCGGTAAAGAATTTAGATGATGATGTAATCATTTTCCTAACGTGTTCTGAACGGAGCTGTTCCTTATTAGGTAATTAAATACCTAAGAACAAAGATTTTAGGTTAAGCAAAAACGTGCACGTGATGATGAATTTAGCAGTACTAGGGCTTCGCCCTGAGAGCCTCCGCTTTAAGAATTATTCTTGTATTAAACATAATGTTTAGAAAGAACAGCAGAATTATACGACTAGTAACATAATGGTTTTAATTTAATATAAAATGTACGTATATATGCAAATCATGCAAAAATGGTATGCCGTTATTTAGTTCATGGGAAAAAAACGGAGGTTATATTTTTACATTTAGTTGCATTACAAAAATAATCTATACAATTACACGGAATTCGCAGCCGGATCTAGCATACGACCTAGTCTTTTTTATCCTAATTATAGTCTGAATTTGAAATAAAATGTAGATATGTATGTATGCAAATCATGTAAAAAAGTATGCCGTTATTTTGTTCATGAAGAAAAACCGAGGTTGCAACATACATCCGGTTGTGGTGTATTAATGTGAAAAATCTTGATAAATCACTGATGTGATCATCATATATAACTTTAACCTCGGGGGACCCGCAGTGCTTCGCCCCCAAGATCCTCGGTTTCAAGAATTCTTTTGTTCGTGCGAATTTGAGAGTATTCGCCATCGTCGGCGTGATGTGATAGAGAGGGTAGCGTTTCTTCGGCGGGTGCTGAATGGGGTTGAGCTCCGTTTGATAATTTAATAGTTGAGAATGAAGGTTAGGGTATTTTTGAAGTTGAAAAGAACACACACACACTAGGTATACTATAGTGTTTAATGTTTCTCCTTTAAATAACTATAGATTCTACCTTGCCAGGGAGGCGCAGCGCTAGGGCTTCATCCCGAGTGCCTCTGTTTCAAGAATCGTTTAGTATTAAAAACAAAACACATAATGTTTAAAGCTAAAAGAAGACTTCAATATTTTAGTTTTAAAAAATTATTCTTAATTGACTTTTAAAATATATATATATATATATATATATATATATATAAAACAGGTTCTATGTAGTGTATTAATTTGAAGAATTTATATGAATAATTGATGTAATCATCATGTATAACTCTTATAATTCGTAGGTGTAGCAATAGATTTTTAGGTCACCCTTAAGAACAGAGCTTAATAAAAACTTTTATTAGCACCAATCACAATCAGTAAATAAGAATTATAAATACATACCCTTTTTATATATTTCTTATATATTAATGACGAAAAAATTAGTGCACTTAAAGCTGATGATTATTATAAATAACCACAGGTGTTGGTTCTGAAATATTTTCAACTAATGTTGATTGTGCGAAAGGATATTCTTTTTTGTTGATTTTTGTTTTATGTGAATACTGGAATTGAGGTTAAAAATTAGTTTAAGGTGACTAAGGAGATAATTATTTTTGCAAAAAATTTTGTACTGTGTAATCCCTCCGGGATATATGGGATAAATTTTCGCGGGTTGGTTTTCCTTTTTGTAACATGTTTTCTTAAAGGTTTTGTTAATACATTTTCTCTCTTAAGGTTTTCTTTCTTTGTAACCCACTCCACTCTACGACTTTTAGCTAGCACGGCATTTTTTCGATTTTCTGTTGCGGTATTCGCTGCTGAGTATTTTCGTTGCGTACGTTTGTTTTTTGTCCGCACAGAATAACGTAACATCCTAAAATACAGCGCTAGACATTTTGTGTTTCAAATACTTAACCCATTTACAGTTCTAGTCACCATTACCGTAGCCTAATTAATATCTATCACGGTCAGTAGGTTGAAAACTCTGTGTTTGGACCTTCCTTCGTTCGATTTTTTTCTTTAAAATATAATATATAATTAGAATATATATGTAAACAAATTGAATTATTAAAACTTAAGTTAGATGCAACAAGGAATAATTGAAGGACATAATAAAAAGTTTAATGAAAGTTCAACAAGCCAGACAGTGAGAACGGAAACAGACATTGTATTCCAGACGTAACGTGATACTGCAGGTGCGGGCCACAGTGGGTTATAAGACAGCAATTATTAGAATTAGGATTGTTACATTGTATTAAATACAGAAATAGGCAGACATGAGCTCTGCAGTTCCCACAAGCAATGTGAGGGACAAGGATAGCATAAATACCCTGGAGAGTCCAAGATGGCCAGTCAGTCTAGAGCTTCTCAACTTTAACATTGTTATCAGTTTAGCTACTCACCATAATTTAAGTTTAATTAATTAAAAGTGAATTTCAACTTAGAATTATTTCGATATTATGCGTTACTGCATATAACGAACTTGTAAATTAAAAATCAATTGCAATTCAGTATAAAAATAAATTTGCTAGAAGAAGTTTTTTGGAAAAGGTTTTTAAAAAGTCGCTCTAAGAGGCCCAAAACCGCTCTATAATTTTCAATAAATAATATGTAAGGTATTATGAATAGAAATGTGATCTAGGTATTCCCAGGAATGTTTTAGGGTAGATAGCTCTTTATTATCGTGTAATTTTGTGGTAAAACTGTTCTTACGGGTTGTGGAACAAACACATGACGTTTTCCGGCCAATGAGGATGCGAAACCTACTAGCGGTAATGGATTTTTAAGTTGTTGGAAGCGGCGTCAAGATAGCATTCTTGATATGACCACTTATCTTGAACGACGTGTGCAAAAGTGCATATTTATTTAATCAATAAATGTGCGTAACGTACAAGCGATAATAGGTTTTCAAGTTGGAAGCGGCGTCAAAATTGCATTCTTGATGTGACCACTTATCTTGGAACGACGTGTGCGAGAGTACATATAGGTCTGTGATGAAGTAACCAGTCGATTCCTACCTGATTTCCGGTTTATAAGCTGATTTGTGTTCCAGCTTTGTTGGAGGAATTTGACCTAGAACGACAAAATGCGCCCAAATCGAATAACTGAGATAAACAATTATTATTTGGTAGTCAATCTGCTAAAATGCATTAAACTAGAAGGCAAGCAGTGTTAATTAATTATTTACTTTGCTTAATGTAAAACGTGAAATATACAAGGGTTGTTTTTGTTCAAGTTCTGTTTGTTTTTTCAAGTATACAACGTAGTCGCGGAAAGCGGGACTGCGCGTTGTACGGTGGTGCAGCTTCCTCACAACTACCGACGCCATTGCCGACTCGTATCCACCAGTCGTTGCCGAACTTCAGGTTAGTAACAATGGCCGCTACGATCAATTCTCCAGTTGGGTTCCAAAAATGTTGAGTGAGGAGAACGACGGCGTCAACCCTAACTTTTCTCACACGTTATGACACCTAAAAGATGCAGTTTTTTAAAGTTTATTGTTACTGGGGATGAGACTTGGGTCCTGTATGACAATCCGGAGACCAAAGAACACTTAAAGCAATGGATGCGCACGCACTCCTCCAGAAAGCCCAAAAAATTCAAACAGAGTTTAACAAAGCGGAAAACAATGGCTACAGTTTGTTTGTTTTCATTAAACAGGCAACAACAATAACAAAGAAATCTTACTGTGAGACCCTACGTTATCTTTGGAGAGCGAAACAAAACAAACCAAGAGGCATGCTCTCATCTGACGTGGTCTTGTTCCACGATAACGCACGACTGCATAGTGCCAATGTGACTAAGAGACTTCTCCAACACTTCAAGTGGGAAGTTTTTGACCACCCACCCATCTTACAGCCTTGATTTAGCACCCAGTGGCTATCACCTCTTTCGAGAAATGAAGGCAGGGTTAGATGGGCAACGCTTCGCTAAAAACGAAAAGCTTCAAGATACTGTAAGAATCTACCTGAGCTCACTGGCTGCAGATTTCTTCGAATAGGTTATACGAAAGCTAGTCTCTCGTTATGACAAACCTAGGTTAGACTACTACACACTTATAACTAGAGAAAGATGTAGGCTTTAGAAATTTCAGGGAAATGTGTATGCTAGCGCAGAATAGAAATCAATGGAGGTACGCGTCCAACCAGTCCCAATATGGAAACACTAAAGATGAAAAAAAAACTATACTTAAACATGATGATTATTATAAGTAAGTACAGGTATTGGTTGTGCAATATTCTCGAATAATGTTAATTGTGTGAAAGGATTTACTGGATAACAATTAATTTGGCAAATGTCTAAGTGCTAGGGGATCTTGGCAGTCACAGGCTGCTTAACCCTCCTCACATACCACTGAGTCTCGGTGAAATAGGGCATATAATTAGAAAACAATAAAAGGGGAACCGAGCTGTATATAGACTTTGTGGGAATTTCAGGGAAGTCTGTAGGTTATGTAGGCTGTGTACGCGTCAAACGAGTTTCGAGACGGAAAACCTAATGACGAAAAAATAAGCGCACATACATCTACATCTACAGGTGTTGGTTGTGAAATATCTGCAACTAATGTTGATTGTGCGAAAGGATATATTGGAAAAAATATTAAATCGGCAAATGTTCAGGTGTTGGAGGAAATTGGCAGCCACAGGCTCTTAACTCCCCTTTACAACCTCACATGTGACTTTCCAATGCTCCACCCGAAGGTACTACATTGGCCAGCAAGCGAGTTTTTTTTACTTGAAAAATTTGGAATTTTGCTGAACCCTTGCTGTTTCAAGCAAGGTAGGGATCCTTAACGTGCGTGACAACACTCACACACGCAAACCTCCATTCTACCTTTCATCCGAACGAGGGCGTATTTTTGTGAAAAATGCTCGCCTGACATTTTTCATGCGGACCGTGTCGGGATTGAAACCCGAAACCTTGGGCGTAGTAGTAACACATACCACTACTGCGTTTTGCTTCATAACCTTGATCCATTTTATAGAACCCATTTGCCTACCGTCCATTCCTTGCACGAATTAAAGAATAAATGTCTGAAAATAGAACCGGCAAAGATTCTGGCTGATAATTTCGTATCACCTAGTCACGACCAACATACTGTTACTGCTGAACCGGAATTAGCCCCTGCTACAGTGCCTAAGTCAGTCGCTACTCGTTTTTCGGCTTCCTACCAAGATCTTCCTGCGTGGGAGTGGAATTTGAAATTTTCTGGTGACCCAAACACTCTTACCGTACCTGATTTTTTAGGACGGGTCGAAGAACTCCGACGAACCCAACAAATGTCAGAATTACAGTTATTTGAGTCTGCAGTGGACCTGTTCGAGGCTAAAGCGTTACTGTGGTATCGTGGTAACCGGCATAGATTTTCTGATTGGAAGTCGTTGTCCAATTTACTGATTTAATATTTTAAACCACCGGATTTGGCTTATAAGTTTGCTACTACCGAGGAAAATACTTATGCTTCACATGACCGAGTTGTTAAGATTTCCCCTACGCCTACGGGTAGATCCGATACTTCTTCCGTTCTTTTTACTGTTCTTCTTTCTAATTCTGCTTCTACTCGTCAGGTCATGCTTTAAGTGCGATAAACCTGGTCATGTTTCGTCACGTTGTACTCGTCCTAAAGTACTCCATTGTTATGGTTGCGGATATAGGGGAGTTTCTCGCCGTAACTGTTCGAACTGTCATCCTACTACTAATGGGTCTTCAAATAATACTTCGACTTCTATTCTCAGCTCTAGGAGCCAAACTTCTTCTCCTTCTAATTATACATTCTCTTCTGTACCTCATCCAGGTTATCCTGCTACAACTATCAAAACCTACTCTTCTTCGGCAAATATAGCTTCGAACAAACTTTCTTCCGTTTCTAGTTCTACATCCTATTCTACTCCTTTTGCTTACCCAACTTATTCACTTCCACCCCAAACTGAACCTCCAACACTAGTGCAACCCATACTTCGAATTAGTGACTTGCAGCTAGCTTCTCAAGAGTTTGTTCCGGTTTTCTTAAATGATTCTAGTCAAAAAATTGCTGTCGTACCTACATTAACAGCTGCAGCTAAAGTGACGATAACTTCTAATTTAGTCGGCGAAGGTCCTGTTGAAGTTAGGGAACCCGTAGCTATAATGTCTGTTGCTGTCGTCGTTCAAGTTTAACCTGATCCTGTTTTGTTAGCTACTATTGTTAAGGAATCAATTCCTATTGTGGCTGAAGTTTTGTCTGTTTCTACTCCGTTGTCTAACAGTGATGAAGTCTTTCTTGATTCTACTCCTTTATCGGACGTTGATGAAACGTTACCTACTCTTACCTATTTTTCTCAACTTATAACTGATTCTGTTCCTTTATGAAACATGGTTGAAGTGTATCGTATTCTGCTCCTTTTTCTTAGGTGGATACTCCTATAGCCAATGCTGTTTTCTTTCCTAACTGTGATACTTCTAGCCCTTTATCTATCGTCGTTGAAATTTTATCTACTTCTGTCCCTCTATCTCAAGTAACTGAAGTGTGCTCTGCTTGTGTTTCTTTTCGTAAAGTTGGTTCTTTTACAGCCAATACTTTTTATTTTTCTACTGTTGACTTTCTTACCGCCAATTCTAAAGACAAACAACGTCCTTCTAGGACGCGTTTTAAGTTTTCTAAACTACCCTTGCCACCTCCTATACCGCGTGCTAAAACTACTACACCCGCTGCTATTCCTGTTTTGCGGAAAACTGCCCATAAGAGGCAGAAATTCGTCTATACTGATTCAGAACCTGAAGATGTTGGCCGACGAAATCCTAATGTCCTTGATCTCGTTTTTTTTTGCTGGCGGCGCAAACGTCTTAAGGCCAATACCTAGTCCTCGTGCCTTAGATTATTATGCCGATTTTGCTCCCCTTAGGCTTTGATTTCTGGACTTAAAAAATTTCTTTTTATTTTACTTCCCTGTTTTGCTGGGTTTCCTTTCTTTTTCTTTCACCCCGTGTGGGTGTGGGAATAGAATAGTCCCACGGTGCAACTTGTCTGTCGTAAGAGGCGACTACAACGCTTCAACACACACACATACACACACTTTATACACGTCCAATCTTTATCCACACACTTCATTCACACACACAAACACGCACAAACTTCATAAACACACAGTTCTACTTGGTTCCCCTTTCCCACCCGAGTGGGCCGGGAATAGAAAAGTCCCATGGTACGACCTACCTGTCGAGGCGACTACAGCGGTCCAACACATACACACACGCACACCACACACACTACACACACACACACACTCGTACGTCAACACACACACACACGTACGCACGCACACGCACACACATACTCATGCATAACTACACTGGGATTCTGTTTTATTTTCTCTTGTGCGATTCTTCAGTTTTTTGTGGTTTTTGTACTTGGCGCTTGGTATTATTCTGTTTGGTTCCTTTTTTCTTTTTTTCCTCGCACATTTCGTTTCACATTCTCCTCCTTTTTCCTTTGGTTGGTCTTCTTTGCTGTCGGTTTCTATACGGATTGTGTTTCGTCCTTCCGCTCCTGTGGTTGGTGTTTTCTAGTCCGTTTTTCTTTTCTTCGGAAACCACGACTTACTCGACTTTAGGGCTAGTTAGCATTTCTTTTCTTTGGATCTTCGGTTGTTGCGACTTCGGTTACCGCAGTTTATAGTACATCGTTTCTTTTACCAACGCTTTTCCTCTCTTCTTCGCGTTCTCCCTTGTTGCTCCGTTACATACTTGAGGCTTGATTCTTGGGCCTGTTTTGGTTGTCACTGCTCGGTTTCATTCTCGCTTTCTTTTTTTCCGTTTTTGGTTTCTTCGCGGAAAACCAATCCTGTTCTGGAGATTGATAACTTAATGTTTCTTTCTGAGATACATCCGTCCTTTGACGACTCTGCAGTGTCAATGCCGTTTCATCTTAGTCCTCGTTGATGGTTTATTACCAGTCCTCTCTTTTTTGTCTCTATTCGAGCCGGATGGGAGTTTTTTGAGTGGTTCTTTTTTTTGTTTATTTTGTTTTCGTAAACGAACTTTCTTTTAGTTTTAAGCGAATTTTCTTTTGAGTTTGTTTTTTTCTTCCTCCTTTCGGTACTGCTAACTCCCGCACTTTAGCTTTCCTACCCCGACGTGTTAATTTTGCTGGGGGGAGGGGGGATTAGTTATGCTTATTTTCGGCGGTATTTGGTTATTTATTTACATCGATTCCGTTTCTACTTGTAAATCCTCCAATAACATCCTATATATTTTACCTGTTTATAATAAATACGCTTGCAAATAATCCACTCTAAAACGACGAGTTTACGCTATAAATTTTATAGTTGGCACCTTGTTTTGAGTATCTGTTGACTGGCTATACATAACTATAGCGGAACATTAATCCGTATACTGCTACGACCGGAAGACTCGATGAAATAGTGTTTTGTATTATTTGATAAAGCTTCGGTCGAGTTTTCTAATCTTCTTTTTGGTATGTTGATAACGAGAGATTGAAGCTTGAATTCTTGTTATTTAAACAATTTTAATTTGATTCTGCAGTTAGTCCTTACATGTTGTATTTTCTAAATTACTTACTTCAAGAGCGATGCACGTTTTTTTATAAGAAGTGTAGATCTTGACTGCATGGGTGAGTTCTCTTGCGTTATTAATGTTAGTAAGACTCTTTTCAGCTCTTAGCTGAAAACCAAATTGCTTGTTATGTAGGCCCGATTATTTTTTGACGTAGAACAACTGCTCTTGCGTGCAGACCGCTGTTGCAATTACGGTAGCAGCATGGTTGTTGCTGACTACTGCGGCGATGCTGTGCTGATCCGCTTCCGCTGGATGGCAAGATAAGTATCCCGGCACATGTATGTAACTTTTTTTTTTAATATACTAAGGAATAAACCCAATTCGAATCGTGCTGACGAACAAAACACTTTTTTTAAAACCCAATACGCTAATGTTTCGTATGGTAAAGTCCTTACTAGAAAGCTTTTTAAATTTAGTGCTTTTTTTTACTTAACCCATTTGCTTATATGAAAGTGTCAGCATTATTCTTTTTACTGGTTAGATTTATTACATGTTAGCTACGAAATACGCACTTCGTGGAACAATTATTGAATTTGGCCATAGAGTAAAATTGCTTTTTTTAAATAGTAATTTTATTTAATTTTTTTAACGGTTTCGACAGAAATTTTTATTTTTTTTATTGTAAATAGAAAATTGTTGGCAAAGTATTTTTTGTGTTGCTAGGAATCCCCTCTCACCGCCTTTGTAGTTAGCTCGGTATTTTTATTTGACCCGAACGCTGCATAACGTAACAAATACAATTTTGTAAATGGTTGTTATTCAGATAGAAGCTGATGGTAAGTGACAGCAGAAATATGAAGAACTCACCCAAGTAAGGATAATACTTAGTATAACTCAAACGAATACTTCAAAAATATTTTAGATCTGGTCACTTGTAGTATTGGGCGATTTTAGTGCCGGTCCTTTGTACTCGACTGCACGTTTGCTATACTGGTCCACTGCACTTGCCTGATCTGCAGAATAATTTGGATGCTTGTACTGGCCCACTGTGACTTTCTTTTGGTTACTAAAACTGATTTTATTTACAAATTCCTGTATTCATATCCGGCTCGAAGATCCATGTTGAGATGTAACAGCAATTATAAAAATTTCTGCTAAAACTGGAATGTATATGCAACATCGTGGCGTTGCACAGTAGTATTGGTCTACAATCGCAGATTAAGTTTTATGTGTTATAATGAAGTAACCAGAACCTGTTGAAGTCAGTATATTGAAACCATTTAAAACATTAATTATTAAATTATGTAGCAACAAGGCTAATGCAACCATGTTCTACATTTTGAAAATAGACTGTCGCCTTTCTACATCTTACTACCACATCGAGTACAATTGCAACTGGCAGAAAACATGAAATTCACATCAAAAGAACAATAAAATTTGCAATAATGTATTAAAATAGTTACGTTCGATGTGATTTAAATTATTAGAACTAGTTGTTGAAATAAATACTCTTACATTTACATAAATTAGATATTAAGAGGTAGTGAAAAATAAATTTACATTGCTTTCGGTGTTAATATACATCGTCGTTTTAGGAAATCGCTGCAGTAAAATCGTTAGCGATTAGCTTGGAATAAATTATCTACTATTGAACAGACTTGCAATCAATTAGTAAAATAGAGTACGTTAGAATATTCTTTTTAAGCGTAAACATGGTCTTTTTGTTTTAAATTAAATTATGAAAGTGAAACATGACCTTGACTAAGAGGGGGACTCTGGTTGCACACCATTAAGTTATCAAGAAAAGACCACTAAGCGAAAGGTAATCGGTCAAAACAGTCATTTACAGATTTTTCGACATCTTCCAAAAAGGAATACATTAAAAACCACGTGTATCGAATTATTCCTTTACAAAAACCCCTAATCGTTACTAGGTATAGTTCCTACAAAAAGCTAATTATTTGTTCGAAAGAGAACAAGTTGGAGTAAACAGCCAAGGACAACAGCCAAGAAAATTTATATAAACCCTTCCAAAAGCCATCTAGTACTACATATTTATACCAGATCTCGAAACCGGTAGTACATCCAACAATGCGAAATATTCTTACCTTCCTCTTAGTTGCACTTTGTTCCATACCTCCCGGTACTAAATGCAAAGTTCGTAAGTACTTAAAATTCTTCAATGCCTTTTTCTAATTACTTAATTTTAGCAAGTTACTTTAAGGTTTGCCATAGAAGTGATCCACAAGTTGGAAGTTGTATTACAAAAGCAGTTTATGACCTACTTCCACGTTTAAGGGTTGGAATTCTAGAATATGATATCCCTAAAATTGAGCCACTACATGTGCGTAATGTTAGTTTTACCACAGGAACTGATGCTGCACGTGTCAATGCCAATTTGTCGGACGTTACGGTTTATGGAGCATCTGCGTTTAAAATTCTAAACGTAACGTAAGTAAAAATAATTTTACATTTGTAGACCGAGGAAGTAACAGTCATTGCCTTTTATTTCCGTGTGAATTATATAAATTAATTGACCTTGTAAGGGAGTTTTTGATATGAACCTCGTGAGACCTAATCATGCGGTCATTCTTTTACTTCGTCGTTTCCATATACGAGAACGTTGTTTTATCTAAATAGGGACTTATTGTATGCTTAACCTCGCGATGAAGAACAAACAGCTGGTCTTCTCCTTTTAACTTAAGCATTAACATATTAAAATTCAACAAGTAATAAATATTATCGACAGACAACATTGATCGAAAAAGTACATTTACACCATTAGTCTATCAGCTCGTACGTTCTTAAAGCTATCAAAAATCATTAAAATTTAAGTACTCAGTTCTTCTGGCGTTCCAATATATTCTTCTGTTTTAATTAAAATTGGCTTGTTATAAACCTTTTATTTAAAATTGAGAATCTAAGTTTTATGAAAGTGTTAAGCAATTGCTATCCTTTGACAAGGTTCAATGAATTAACACAAATGTTCTATAATTAGTCAAACGTCTGAGAATCTATGGTATTTGCACGTTACAAATTAGTAATAATAAACAATGATTTAAAATCAATTAAGAATCCTTTCTAAAGTTATTGAACTTTATGGGTATTGGAGGTGAATATGTCAGGTAGAAATTATGCATCGACAAAGAGCTATTAGTTACCTTGAATACTTTGGAGTCAACGCATTCAATAACTTCGAGAGTGTGAAATAAGCTAATCATCTTCTGAATCTAGGTACCTAAAATAGGCTTAAACGATTATTTGGAATAAAAAGGGCTGTTTTCACCTATATGAGAAAAGAAATGCAATAATAGAAATTAGAATTTTGGGTTTATCAATTCGGTGGGACCTCATTTTAGTAAACTGGCAATTTCTATAAGAGTAGATGTAGTTCGACTGGAAATCGTCTGCTAAATCCGAAGAGATACATTATTTTTAAGACAAGCCCTTTAGGCTAAGTAAATTATCTTCATATTCTTCTGGACAATCTTAGATATGCCTACTTTTTGTTTTAATTGTGAAAGGGTTTTGGTTTTAATAGAATGAGCGAAGGTAGTGTCATAAAAATGAAAAATGTTGAGTTAATTAGAATATTTTGAAATTTGTGAATGTGAAATAAAATGTTGCTGTAATATTTGTATCAGCATTTTCAGCACGTATCCTAGTTTTAGAATGAAAAAAAAATTTTTGTTTTCGACAGATATCTTTATTCCCATACTATATCTATAACCTCTTTGTTATTAACTTGATCTGTCCATGGTATCATCCTACTACAGCTGAAGCATAGTACTCCAAAAGGTTTCTACCGTTTTTCTGTCTGCTTCTCCTACTGCTCTTATTTTATAGACGTATTGTGCGGTGCTCCACACATATGCTTTTAACAATTTTCTCCTTGTTTCTATGTTTGTTGTCTTTGAACATAGCCGCTGTTCTTTCTTGTTAAATGCAGATCGGTTCCCCCTCCATTGTTTATAAATATATACATTATTTCCCCGATATTCAGTAATATGTGAAAGAAGTTAAGCAACCTGCGGCTACCAAGATCCTCCAACATTTAAACATTTGCCGAATTAATAGTTTTCTAATATATCCTATAGCCCAATCAACCTCAGTTGAAAATGTTTCAAAACCAACATTTGTAGTTGTTTATAATAATCATTCGATTTATATACAATTATTTTTTATTTTTTTTTCGTTATTAGGTTCCCGTCTTGAAACTGGTTGGACGCGTATCTTCATTTATTTTATTCATCAAGATTCAGTCGTATATGAAGGGAGTTACGCAGCCAGTGGCTATCAAAGATCCCCCAAGACCTAGACATTTGCCGAATTAATAGTTTTGCAGTAAATCCTTTCGTACAATTAACATTGGTTGAGAGTATTGCAAAATCATACCTGTAGTTGCTTAAATAATCATCAGGCTTAAGCACAGTTATTTTTTTTGTTATTAGGTTTTCTATCTTCGAATTGTTTAAACGCGTACTCCAATTAATTTCTATTCTGCGCTAACCTGCACATTTCTCTGAAATTCCCAGTCTACTATCTGTGCGCAATAGTCTAACCTAGGTCTACGTCTACCTCTCTTTTTTCCTATATCTGCTTCTAATATATTCCGTACTATTCTCTCATGCCTTAATATGTAGCCTTATCATCCTATTTTTGACTGTTTTCCACATACTTTTTTCTTCCCATACCATTTCTAGTACCTATTTGTTCTTAACTTGTCTGTCCATGATAACTCCATCATACGTTTGTAGCACCACATTTCAAGAACTTCTATCTTTTTCTTGTGCGCTTCTCCTACTGTCCAGGTTTTACAGCCGTATAGTTCTGTGCTCCACACATATGTTTTAAGCAATGTTTTCCTTGTTTCTATGTCTGTTGTTTTTAAATACAGTAGTTGCCTTTTCTTGTTAAATGCAGCATGACCTTGTGCCAATCTTTGTTTTATATCTTTTGCGCTTTGCCCATCTTGCGTTATTTGACTTCCTAGGTAGCAGAAATCCTTAACCTCTTGTAAGTTCTCCTTACCTAATTTGTATTCTGGTTTTTAATTTATTTTCCTTTTCATACTAGTATTTTAGTTTTAGTTTTGTTAATTTTCATACCGTATCTCTCTGTTAGAACTGTTTCCATTTCATTAAGAGCAGCTTCTAGATCTACTTTACTAGATGCTAATACCGCTATATCATCTACAAATCTAAGCATATAGATCTTTTGTCTCAGCATAATAATTCCAAATGTCTTCTTGCATTTGATAGTATTCATTGCCTCTTCGACGAACAAGTTAAAAATTAATGGGAATAGAGCACATCCCTGTCTCATTCCTTTCCTAATATTTACTTTTTTGCGTTTCTGCCCTAGTTCTATTACCGCTGTTTGCTTTTTGTATAAGCAATGTACTATCAGTCAATCCCTAAAACTCATTCTAATCTTTTTGAGTATCTCTAAAATTTTTCTCTATTTTACATTGTCAAATGCTTTTTTCAGATCTACAAACCTTATATACACGTTTCTCATTTTTCTATTGTTTTCTCTATTCTCACCCTCAGAGCTAAAATAACCTTCCTGTGTTCCCCTGCTTCGTCTGAATCCAAATCGATCTTCTCCTAGTACTTCTTCAACTCGTTTTTCCATTCGCCTTCGTACAATTCTAGTTAATATTTATGACACGTGTGCTAACAAACTTATTGTTCAAAAATTTTCACATCTGTCCGATCCTCTCTTTTTTGTATAGTGACTATGATGTTACGTTTGAAATCTTTGGGCATCCCGTCTGTCTCATACATATTGCTTACAATTTGGAAGAGACATTCTGTTACTGCATGTCCAGCGGCTTTTAAAGTTTCTGCTTGCACCATATCTGTACCCGACACTACCATTTTTCAGACCCTTTAATGTTAATTCAAACTTATCCCTAAGTATAGGATAACCGGTCATCTTTTTCAATGTCTGATTCTTGATCTAATGCTGTTAGTTCTGCTCCTGCATATAAGTTCCCTATATATTCTTGCTATCTATCTACTTTTTGTACATTTTCTATAATGACGTTTCCTTGTGCGTCCCTTAAACTTTTGCTATACGGTTTTATATCCCTAAAATTCATTCTAATTAGTTTGTATGCTTCGTCTGTCTTCCCTATTTCCATCTTAGCTTGTACCTCTTTACACTTTTCATCAATCTATTGTTCTTTCTTTAGCTTTCTTGCATTTGCGAATAATTTAACGGCTTTGTATCTCTGTTTTCTTGTTTCATCTGATCTATTTTTGTATTTTCGTCTTTCTTCTATTAGATTCAGGATATTCTTTGTTATTCATAGTTTCTTATTTTCTTCTTGTGTATAACCCAGAATATCTCTGACCGTCATGTCTAAGCTGGATTTAATGCTATTCCATTCTGTTTTTACTTCTTTAGTATAAGAAATTTTCTCGATATCCTTCTGCAATTCATTTAACTTTTTTTCAAACCATTCGTGGATATCTTTATTTTTTAGTTGATCAAAATCAAAGTTTCTTTTTCCGCCCTTTTTAAAAAATTTTAAAATTTAAGAGCGACCTTCATAATTACAATGTGGTCAGTGTCTATATTTGCTTCTGGGTAGCTTCTACAGTCTTTAATTGATTCCTAAACCGTTGTCTAACAAGAATGTAATCTATTTGATATCTTCCTATATCTCCTGGCATTTTCCACGTGTATCATCTTCTAGCATGATGTTGAAATAATGTGTTCGTGATGGTTAAATTGTTCTTGTCGCAAAATTCTAACAGCCTATTTCCCGTGTCATTTCTTATGCCTAAACCAAATAAACCTACTACCGCTCTTTCCCTACCCTCACCTACCACTGCATTAAAATCCCCCGTAATTATTAAATTTTCATGTCCTTTTACGTATCTTAGTATGTCTTCGATATGTATGTAGATCGCCTCCAGCTCTTTCTCACTGTAGCTAGAGGTGGGCATGTATACTTGTTTGATTACTGTATTTACCGGTTTAGATTCTAATCTACTCATGAGCTCTTTTGTATGTAGTTTTCTACACGTTCCTATCGTTTTTGCATAACTATCCCCACGCCACAATTTTTTCCCTCTGAACTTGTATTAATTACCCTATAGTCTTCAGTCCAAAAATCCCCCGCCTCTAGCCACCGAACTATTCTGATCACTGCTATGTCAAATACTAACATATCCATTTCAGTTTACAAGTTCTCTAGCTTACCTACTTGCTTCAAACTTCTGACATTCCATGCTCCGACTCGTGGAATGGTCACGACTCTTTTTTTATACTTTCTGATCGCATTCTCGAAATAGTCCCCTCCCGAAGATCCAAATGTGGGTCTATTTTAATTTTGGATGTTTTTACCCCAGAGGGTGGCATAATCTTTAATGACAATTTCAGTACGCTGCGTACTTGGGAGGTAATGTGGTGGTTTTTCGTTGCTTTCCACATCGCAGTAGTGTGTCTTAGAATGCCATACCGACCCCTATGGTTTCTGCCATTCTAAGTACCCAAAAAGTTGCTGCTTTTTCTCGGGGACCTGTCTTAGTCTGGTTCCTCATTAAAAACCCTATTACTTTGGTCGAACCTGTAGTTTGGCTCTATAGATTACTGTTATGCGGAAACCAGTCTACCCGTTCTAGTAATCTAGAACTTCTTCAAGGTGCAGGTCCATTCGGAATGGCCATAAGCAGCTTAAGTAGCACGTCAATTTAAATTTCTACGTTTGACTTTCTAATGCTCCACCCAGAGGTACTAAATTGGCCAGGAAACGAGTTTTTTTACCTGAAAATTTTGAATTTTGCCGACCTTATCATTCTAAGCAAGGTAGGGTACTTTAACGTGCGTAACAACACACACATGGTACCTAATTTTTCCCTCTCATCCGAACGATAGGGTATTTTTGTGAAAATTGCTTGTCTAAGATTCTTCTAGCTGTCTGTATCGGGAATCGAACACAGGACCTTGGGATCAGCAATCATACGCGAATTGGTCTGATCCATGGACCGCCTCATGAAAATTTAAATCCGCCGGTATTCGTGCACATTCCTAATAGTTCAGCAAGATTTATTCAGGTGTCACCACCTGTAGAGATATTTGAACTGCCATATATTGATATGTATGTCCGAAAAGGACAAAAGATGACACATGGCACATTTAGTGGCGTCGTTGCTATATTTATAAATATGGAGTGGCCGCAAGACATTTTGATTATTAAATTTGCACAATGGTGCTTATAAAAGGGCAAAAGAATATATTAATTTAATGAGACAAATTCAAATATTTAAAAATCTTATAAATTATTGCACTGATTTATCCGACTACTTATTCCCGACTACTTATACACGCTTTACCAAGAATGCCAACGTCGGAGCAGCGCAGTGATATACGGTCAATTTCTATACATCAAACAATTTCAAAAATTTTTGAAAAATACTTTTTAATCAAATTCAAAATTATATAGAAAAATGTAATATTATATTTCAGTAATCATCACTGCAGATTGCGGAGAGACACTGGGTTCTATTTCAAGTCCAACTCTAATTGCTATCCAAAATAGTAACAAAACTCCTTCAAACACTGTAAATATCAGATGTATAACCAAATACTGTATGTCGTTGAGGAAAATAATGTTATTCAATACATGAACATCATTCAAAAAACGAAGTTTGTAACTGTAGCACATAATCGTTCGGTAAATATAAGCTCAGATAAATTACACAAGTAGAGGATGACAGACAGTGCCACAAATTTTTTTTTAATGGGAAATCTTATTAACGATAATCGTTTTATAATGGGAAAACTCATTAATACTAATCGTTTTTTAATGGAAAACTCATTAACGATAATACCATTTTTCCTTACGTCATATCTGTCATGCACCATTTTTTCTTATGTCACATCTGTGATCCGTCATATTTCTTAAGTTACGATTTTTGACTTACTCTATATATATCCACTTTTGCTCCACCCTGTATAAACATTTTACCACAAGCTTTTAAACAAATAGAATCGACTCAACCTGGATTCAAACCCGTGCTACCTGCATGTAAAGCGGATACCTTAACCACTACACTATCGACAGCCGAAATCGTTACTTGAGCATCTCGTATTATTGTTAAATGCACAGATTCCATTTTTAATTTATCTGTAACTTAATTGTAAAACAAATAATTTTTTCACCACGCAGCGCTTTTCGACGCCTCCCAATGCCTCTTTTAGGACTACGACCTTAAGCCTAAGAATTAAAAACGACATAATTTAATATATTTATTAATAATAATTTTATCTGGCGTTGAAAGTTAAAAAAACTTGTGGGAACAATTTTCGAGGTTTCTTAGTAGTAGTTTTTACCGTGTGATTTTGTGGTTAGTATATTTCTCACGGTCGTGGAACGAACATGTCGTTTTCCGATCAATGAGCATGAGTAACGTACAAGCGGTGGTAGGTTTTCAAATTGTTGGAAGCGATGGCATTCCCGACGCGACCACTTATTTTGAACGTCATGTGTGGGTGCATATAGACCTGTGATAAAGTGAACCTATTTGAACTAGAGCGGCAAGTCGCGCCCTGAACGATGTATAAATATCGTACTTGAAATACAGCCTGCTAATATCAATTAAATTAGAAGTTAAGCAGAGCTAATAATTAATTTACATGCTTAATTAGAAACGTAAATTATATTATTTTATTTGTAAATAATATGAAATATATCGTGCCCTCTTTTCAGGCTAGCAATTATCTAAACATGTACTTTAAAGGGTAATAGTTCGGTATCGTGAGTGTTTTGAATCCACATGTAATAAGCAAGCTGTGAGCTAATTACCAAACACATCCCCAAAACCAAACAAACATGTAGGATCAAAGAGCTTGTTGAATGTTGTTTTGTTATGCCCTTGCAAGCACCGTGAAAACCTCATATGCGTCAAGGCAAACGCCATGGGGGCTTTATATTCACTAAATAATAAATGTATAGAATTGCCTTTTGTCTACTTTTTGTCCACCTAGCTAGGTTAGTCTACTGAGTAAGGTAAATGTGTAGATTAGATCGGTGCCGTGGTGCTAACCTAACCTATTAATATTTGTAAATTGCATTTGTACATTACAATCTATAGTAGGCTGAAAACAGATCTATCTGATGAGCTACAAGCATGGAGAAACCAGGCGTTGATTGTTTTCGCATGGCAAATTGTTAACAAAGACTACCAAACTCTGAAGAATATTAGCCAAAAGGTATTTCATATGTTTGCATATATCTTATAATACGAAATGTTTAGTAGATAAATTAATCAGTAGCTTATAAACAAAGAAAAAAAATTGCAAACGGATTTTTTATGACGTAAAAATAGTTTTGATTAATGTTAATGTGCTGTGATGCGACCTTCTCAGCAAAATTTGCTATTGTGCAAATGTAGAGGTTAGGGTATCATAACCACAAAACGGAATACAGGTTCTTCAAATGTTTTTATTTAGTAATTAGATATTAGTTCACCCAATGCCACCAACTAAAGCAAAGTTTTAATACAATTTTTTTTACAGGGTATTCCCCAATAAACATCTATTTCATTTTAAGGTGAATATACCACTACTTTATGGACATACTTTCTGTGAAGTCGATGCAAAAATATTATTTTTGATTATAAAAGGAAAAGGGCCTATGCATGTGAACGTCAGTAAGTATATAGTTTAATATTTATCTGTTTTAAGTGTATATAACCTACAGTTTTTATTATGTTCTTAAATTTTGGGATGATCCTGTACCTAAATGTCAGAAAGATGTACGCTATAGACTGTAACATTAATAAGTGACTATCAATTATTTATAATACTTTTTAACTGTTCTTTATTGGTCAAAATAAGCTTGGTTACTCACAAATACAACAAACCTTTAATCATTCAGGATAATTATATACACATTAAGCGTACTTATTTTAAAGTTTTATTCAATAATTTATATCATACTTGCCAATTCATACTTCGATTAAAAACGGATTGAAAATAGAATTGAGAAGCTACTTCCCAATTTCTCTGAATTCTTCATTTCTTGTACGCTTTATATTAATTCTATAAATATGCTTTTGCAGCTGTCAATCAATTTATTGTGGATTAAATGGCTTTGTCTCCTCCGATTCTAGAAGCTTCGTCGTTTTTGTTACAACATGACAAGATCGAAAAAATTCTCACTCCATTTTAGTTTTTTATTTTAATTGATTGATTTAATTTAATTAGAGTTTCTGATTTACACCTTGCTGCCCGATATTTACCGTTTTAATTTATACTGGAAATTTCGCGCGTTTAGGTGAGACAGCGATTGATTGCGTGTGGGGATTCGTCGTACATATTTAGACATTTGGATATTTCTTTTTGGATTCTGCTTTTTTTTTTAAATTTTAAGTTGTATTATGCTCGGATATCATGTCAAGTCAAACTACCTCCTACTAAAATGTTCCAAACCTCCTTCCACCTTCTCCCTCCGATTTCCGCGAGGTTATCCCAATCCAATCTTCCGACCCCTCCTGAAATTCCTTAAGAGCAGCCCAGAACGTCTTCTGGTTAACCACTTCCCCGACTTATTCTAGGCTCTTTAGTCATGCTAGTCCTTCAACAGCTAGTTTTCTATCTGCTAATCCTGTGTTTGCCATCTCGAGTGGGCAGTCAAATAGCAAGTGCTCGGCGCTTTCTGCACTCTCACCGCATTCGCAGCGGTCGTTCTCGGTCGGGCCGAATCTTCGCACCAAGGCTTTCAGTGCGCCGTGCCCTATTATTGTCTGCTCCATCTTATGACCGAGTTTCACCTTTATCTTATCTCTGGCTTCTATGCTCGGTATAAATTTGTGTGTCAACCTGCCCTCGGCAGTGTTTCTCCATCTCTCTTCACACAGCCGGGTTGACCTTTCTCGCAGCATTCTTTTAATCAAAGACTTTAGTATCGATGAGTGTGATATACGGAAGTTGCCTGTTGCGGCTCTGACCAATTCATCTATTCTATCGTTTTAATTGTTGCCATCATGTGAGTTAACCAAGGCTGTTAGTGTTGATTTACTGTCGGTGATGATGTAGTACATGTTTCTGCCCGTGTGCTTTATAACATAATCGATAGCCTCTCGTATGGCTACTGAAAAATAGTACTCCACTTCGCGAGTTTGGTCTGAAACCGAAATACTTCTCTTTCCTCTTTATAAACGACAAATGCCGCTCTTGCTTGCCCATCGTCTTACGCGAACCGTTCGTGTAAATCTTAATTCCTGCCACGTTTCCATCACCTTCAACAAACTCGATTCCTTTAACAACCGCCGGGTGCCCTAACTCTGACACAACAGTTTTCCTCGCTTTTTCCATGTATCTACTAGCCGTCTATCTCTAATCTACCTGACAACATATTTCATAAGGAGAGTCCTACTCATCACAAAGATCTCCTCCGTGGAGGTGATCCTGTACGTTCTTGCCACCTGAACCGCGGTTATGCGTTGCACTATCGTCAAGCAGACGCTGTGTACAACATCGCCGGCTCTATAAGTTTCAGCATTTAGCGATTCGCTAGTTTATTTTCGCCGTCACCATCATTTTATTTGATAGATCACTGCCTTTACTTTTGACATACTGCACGTGCACTTTCCCATTTAATTTATCGCCTATCTTGACACCGAGGTATGTGATACTTTCTTTCAACGGGATTTCCTTCCCCCTAGCTCTAGCCTAAGGAGTCGCTGTCCTGGTTTTGTTTCAAAATAAAGCTCCTCTGACTTTGACGCGTTGAAATTTAACTTTACTGCCTGCAACCACCCGTACATATTTTTCAGTGTCTCGTTTGGTTTTGCACGCATATCCTTTAGCAATCTCGATCTGATAATTAAAAGCATATCGTCTGTAAACCCAACAATTCAGCATCCCTTGGGCAATTTGACCCTAAAGATGCTCTTGTATTATAACTTTTAGAATGTGGGATCAGAGCATGACCCCTGCAGACATCCCCTTTCTACCTCTCGCAACAAAACTTCGCCCGGAATTTCAACCTGTGCCAATCGCGCCAAGAAATAACGCTTGACCAATGCTATAATGTTTGACAATTCCTACGTTCCAACGCGCAAACGATAAATGACCACCAAGCAACGTCAAATGTTTCTAAAATGTCCAAAGCCTCAACGACATGGTGCTCGTTTGCATCTCTCGCCTGCTTTATTTCTCCGACAACAAACTCAAACGCGTCGATAGTCGACTTTCCCTCCATGAAACCAAACTGTCGGTTATTAAAACAGCCGTTGTGTCGCATCAAGTGCTCAACTCGCGTGGTCATGACTCGATCCAAAGCTTTCACCAGTACCAGTATCAAGCTAATTGGAAGATAGCTGCCCAGGTCTGACGCATCCGCCTTTTTGGGTTTAGGGATAAATTTCACGTTTTGGACTTTTAAGCAACGCCAAAAAAAGCCCCCCTTTAAACAAAAATTCAACAATCCGGCAAAAACGCACGGCGCTAACAGTCACGCCTCCAGAACTGCGTCTGAAGTGATTCCAACATGCCCCAGTGCTTTCTTAGGGTTCATTTTTTTAAGAGTTCTTACGACCTCATCACCTAGGATTGCTTTATTGGTAACTGTCTTTCGCGTCTCTGTAGCTCCCCCACGTATCGAACCGTGCGATCCGTCGTCCTCCTCTGGATTGTCCGATGAGATAAATTTCTCCGGCAAATATTCCGCCGTGGTTTTAAAACCTGTGTATTCTCCATTTGTTTTTCTTATATTATCGAGCGCGATTTTTTGTTGTTTGCCTTTTATTACGCGGTATGGTTCCTTTTTCAGAGTATCGCGTGCTGTATTCTTTGAATTGATTCATTTTTGTTTCTTCAATTAATGTTTCATATTCTCGGTTACTTTGGTTATACTAAATTTCCCATGTTTTCTTATTTCTCTCGAGGCATTCCTGCCGCGGCATGGAGTACGACAACGCATCTACCACCGCGTCGTTAAATTTTTTCGAGAGTGTTTCTGTTTGAGTAGCCTCTCTGCAGTTTAGTAGATCGTTCTAGAGCGCGGGGATGCCTTCGCAAAATTTTTGTTTAAACCTCTCAAAATTTGCTTTTTTATGGTAAAAACAGTGGAAAGATAGTTATTGTTCGTTTACGCTTGTCATCATCAACATCTCAGGTTATTAATTTATGCTAAGAGAGCGCTACCTTGTCCGACCTCAGGTCCCAATTACAAATAATCTCCAACATCTCGTGCGAGGCTGCAGTAAAATCTATAAAACTGCTGCCTCAATGCCTCTCAAACGTAGGTGAATCATTATTATTGATCACGCTAAGATCCCATTCTGTCAAAGGATCAGACACCTGCTAGTTCCTATCGTCTTCGATTGGGCTACCCCATAATGTCCAGCTGGCATTAAAGTCTCCCCCGATGTTTGTTTTTTATTTCTGCCAATTTTGCCAACAATGCTTTTTATTAGATTTACAAAGTTCTCGGTTTGGGGATTTTCCCGTCCGGAGTCGACCGGTGGACGGTACGCGCTTATTACGTAAAACGTATTTAATCTGGTTTTTATTTTGTCCGTCGTTAAAAACTCGTTCTATAAATTACTTAATATCATTCCTGTGCACGTCCCATTATTTATTTTGCACTACAGCGCGGTCGTTCTTTATCCGTGTTCAATACGGTAACCCCCCTATGGTTAACAAGGTGCGGTTCCTGTATAAGCTCGATGTTGATCTTATTTTCGATTAATAACTGTAGGAAGTTACTTGTGACCTCTTTGCATTTTCCAAGGTTTAATTGCCCGAATTTAATTTTCTTCTTTTAGATTTTATTTGTTCTTCACAATTCATAAACTATGTTGCGTGTCATTGCGTTCTTCAGATGTATCATCGTGGGGTATCTACTTAACTTAATGTTTTGGCGCATATCAATCTTCACGCCACTTTTCCCTACCGCAAACCACACGGCAGGGAACTGTCTTCTGGAAATTCTGGAATTCATCTCCGACTTTGGCACAGTTACCGCACCACTGTACCTTATATCCATTTACTCCATCGATCGATGGCCGTAGTCGTAGCACCGGTAACACTGCGTCATCGAGAAGGGCCCATGATCTCACCTGAGATTTATAGCTTCAGCTAAAATGCGCCTTTAAAATGTGCCGGTGACTTTGAAGACGACGTTGGCAAAGTAATCCCTAGGGATCTTTCCGCCAAACCTAAACATTTCTTTCAGGTGGTTTTTTAGCTTCAAATCGCCGATGGGCCACCCACTACAACGCTCAAACTCCCAGAATCCCATACACAAAGCCCGAACGGCGTAACCATGCCAATTAGTTGATTCGTAATGTCGCGGATATCGCTCTCGGCGTGCCGAATCACCTTCTTGTCGTCAACGACAATTGTGGCGGAAGTCGTCGGCACCTTTTTGCAGATGACAGTGCGCGCCCTTTTTGTTTTAAATTTCAAGAGTTCCAGCTCGTCGATGTCGTTAGTAGCAACGCTTTCGTTGCTGTTAGTCGACGTCTTGCGCTCTCCTCTCGATGTTAAGGCCAATTCCGGCAACGCAACTACCAAAAGGGGTCTCGACTCCCCCGACGCGACCGCCGTAGACGCAGGCTCCCTTTCCGACATCTCAACTTTCTCCTAAGACTCCAACATCACGTCTTTCAACACAACCTTTGACATCTTCGCGACCGCGCCTTCAGCCTACGACCCGTCGCTCCTCTTCCTCTTTGGCAACACTTTGTCGTCTCGGTGGACCATCATGATGACAAAACAAAAGACAAAAGAACAACAGAAACAAACAAGAAACTCAGCTCAAAAAACGACGTAACCGTCGAGACGCCTAAACAACGCAAACATAAGATTAACCCCTAAACGTCACAAATAACAGGAAGCATAATGTGAAATCGCTGACCGTTTAAAAATACCTCAATTACTTATAAAATGAACCATACATAACCCTATTTTTTATTTTCTTTCAATTTCAAACCTCCAAGTCAAACTTTAAATTTAAACAAAGACAAAATAAACACTAAACGTCACAAATAACAGCGAGGATAAATAAACTCGCTGGCCCAATAAAAACACCTCGATTACTTATAAAATAAACTGTAAGCAACGCTGTATTTGTTTATTTATACTAATTTCAAACTTCCAAATCGAATTTTAAATTTAAACAAGCGAATCACTTCAAGAAATCAAATTTGTGAAATACTCGACTCTGATTAGTCCGTTTAAATTCGACTATTCAAACGAAAGAATAGAATGCGCGTTATTGGAATGCGGTTCCGATAATCCAATAATTACATGTTTACTCGGCAACTGGTCAACTGGTACAAGGTTGAAGTATTACACCACTAATTAACCAAAAGCTCGAATTAAAGAACATTTAAGTACACGTGTACTTAAAATATAAAATATTTTAAATTAAATGAGTACAAAATTTACAGCTTTTACGCTATTTATTTAATCAAAAAGGGCATAATTTTAGGTTTTATGGTTGTTATTTTATTATACGTAAACTACAAAATTTTTCTCTACTTATTTTTTGGTTTTACGCGGTTTTTGATTTGATTTCTGTTATAAATTTATTACAAACGCCTTTTAAGTTGTTTTTGAAATTATTTTTGGGGGCTAATTTATTGGGCATTCGATTTATTAAACCGAAATTAATTTCGTTTGGTTTTAAACGCGGATTTTAGTTAAATTTAAAATACAACGCACTTTTTTTTATTATTTAATTGATTTAATTTTCGTTTTTTGATTTTATTTTACTGCCCCGGGTTAAAAAAATTAACGGCACACAGTATTAATAAAAAACGCAATAAAAATCAAAGCTACAAAATAAAAAATATAAAAATCCCATATAAAAACTTACTTGCAGCTGCTAACCCAGAAGCTCCGTGAAACATGTTCGCTCGATTTAACTCCTAACGAGAAAATGGGTATCGACCACAGCATAAAAACAGAAATATGTCGCTATAAATAAATAATAATAAATTTGTTTTAAAAATATACATATAAATAAGCAATTTGGACACGTCGAAACAGTTTGAACATTGGGGAAAATTTGTTGTATATGTCGAATTAATTTGGACATATCGCAAAGCAATTTTGGACATGTCCAAATTGATTGATTGTATGTATATTTTTAATACATTTTTATTATTATGTATTTATGGCGGCATATTTCTATTTATATGCTCAATCATCAATACCAGAAAATAGAAACTATTATCCGTTAAAATTTTTTCGAATTTCTTTATGCATACTAAGGTTATTTAATACGCATGTCAACACCCATGCTTGGAGTTCACAAATCCAACTCAAATACGAAACAGGATATATTTTACTATCAAATGCTTTTTAAGCTGTCCTATGGGTCGAGACGTGAATAGGGCGGAAGAGGTGTAGAACTTTGAACTTAAAAAGTGCAAGTGAAAGGCTGTATACGATATCGTCACCTGATCCTCGAATGAATTACCTTAAAGAGTACAAAAATTTGCAAAATCGATCTCATATTTGCCCATATTAATTCCTCAGAAGGAAGATGGCTCATCTACATAACACTTCTTTAACATTTTTTAAGAGTCCGGAACTCCAAAAACTGAAATCCATTTTTAAAGGCAGAAAAAGAAGGAAGGACGCTGGCATCGTTCGCCGACGCCCTTCAGAAGCCGATGCCCCATGCGGCAGCATGGTCTCATGTGCCTCATGCTGTCACTCTTTGTATTAAGCTTGTACTTCTCAACGCTTGTTAACCTTTCATACAATAAAGCAAGCAGACAAAACACGAAGTTTGCTGTGCGAAATATTGTTACCAATTGCTATTTAATAAAAATGTTAAATTTTCTTGTATTGATGAAATGTTTTGTTGCAGCCGATTTCCTTTTCGATTGTAAACTGAAGGGTCATTTGGAAGGGAAAAACGGAGAAGATTTCCTGTCATTCGAGAAAATGAAATGTCAGGTGGAATATGGCAAAGCGCACATCAAGTTTGACCAACTTTTCGACAATCCAACGATAGGAAAATCAACAAACGAAGTTGTTAATGATAATATAGATGTGTTTATAGAGGCTTTGAAGCCTGATATGATGGATGCAGTTGCATCTATGTTTACTAATATAGGAAACAAAATTTCCTCGAGATTTAATTATAACGAAGTCTTTCCTAAGTAATTTTGATAAGCTATGTTAGTGTTAATTTAAGTAATTAGACTTTAGTATACGTACGAATAATATTAATATTTATTTTTCTAGTTTTTATTTTGATAAAATATTCAAACACATTTTTTCACTTGAATGCATAGTGTTACGTTCCAGTTTTGACCCCAAGAAATCTAGCCATAAATTCACAGAAAGGTCAGTGAAGCACCCCGCTAGAAATCTTGTTTCGGCAAAATACCGAAAACCTGGACTGTACTGACAGAAATGGTTGTTGACTAACTCAGTGGGACGGGTGATGCAAGTGTTAAAACAGGATTCCAGAATGCTATCGGATATGAAATATGTCTGGATTGGGAAGTATCTTGGACGCCATCTAATCTTGTAGGGTTTCTAGGGTAAAGCTATTAGAAGAATTACAAGAGGGTTCCGTAACCTGAGATCAGGGAAGTGATTCTGGCTTAAAATTTACCTGACAAATTGTTGAGGTCACTACTGTAACATAAAACAAACGTTCATCATAAAAACACATACATTTATTTAAAAGTGCTAGTTGAAAATAAGGGTTTCGAATAGTAAATTTTAACTAGGTAATTGCAAAATAATTTATTACAGCAAAACTGTAATCATACCGTTACGCTAATCAAAAAAATCTAATATAAACATATTTTTACACTATTGTACACGATTTGTTTTTAACGACATGACACACTTACGTTTTTATTACAAATACAAAATATAGTCTTAAGCCAGTGTTAAAAATGAAATATAACGTAAATTTACTTAACTAAACTTTTAACCCAAACACGCAGATGTACTATAGGTACATTCATTACTTCATGCAATAAATTTCAAATGTTTATTTAGTTCCAAACTTTTTCTTTGGTAATTACAGGTGGATTCATAAATACATGATGGGTGATTGACTGTCATTAAGGTGGATATCATAAGATGCCTACGGAACTTCGTAATCCTCAACATGTTTATTTTCTACACATAGTTGTCGATCTGTGAACCAATGTGGCCCTAAAATTAAAAACAACTAGCTTGTAGGGTATTATCCGAACATGAAAACCTGGTAGTTAAATGTAACTAATCTATTAAAGTCGATTGGATGTGATGTAAGAGAAGATACTATTATCGTTAATGAATTTTCCCATTAAGAAACGATTAGTGTTAATGATTTTTCTTATTAAAAAACGATTAGTGTTAATGAGTATTTCCATTACAAGCGATTAGTGATAATGAGTTTTCCCATTAGGAAACGATTAGTGTTAATGAGTTTTCTCATTAAAAGGCGATTGGTGTTAATGAGTTTTTAAAGAGCGGGGTTTGGAGGATTCAGTCCCTATTTTTTATATCAGTTATATCTGATTCTTAATTTATATTAATAAATTTTGTAACAATATTGCGTTTTCTCTTCAGATACTTGCCGGTATTAATCCTGAAAACCTAAAAGTGATGCTGCTAAAATTTGTGAAATTTAAACTGAAGGTGTACTCGAAACAGAGGAATTGAAAGATGTGAAAGTGGAGTTAGACCAACCTGATAAGCCACGGTCAACAACAACTAACTTTTCAGATCTAGCTAAGTGGCCATAACTCGATGATAAACTTCTCCATCCAATTATTAGGAATCCTGCATCACGACAAAGCTTGTACGCCATGCACTTTAAAAATTCTTTACACACTCATAGAGCTAAGGAAAAGATGAAGGCAACAAGATCTATGTTTTCTACGAAGTTGAAAAATGGCGAAGAGAAGAAAAGAGACTAGGTACAATACTCGGAAACATGAGGTAAATGTTTCTGTATTTCTTGTTCGTTATTTTCTCCAAAGCAGAACCCTTCAAAACGAAATTGGTGACAGAACATTTAATACATATTGTAGCGGGCTACTACTACCGCGTTTAACTCTTTAAAACAAGTAATAGCAAAAGTCTTTATTACTCACTGTACACAAGTCTAATTAACCGTGTGTGCCCTATTTTTAGATGTTCTCAGTCCAATTAACAATGAAGCACTATCACACTAATGAATTTACAAGCATTAATATCTTCTTAAATTAAATTCTTTACCATAGGTTTATTAACAACACTAAACACTACTATTATTTATTTACTACACTTTTGTCTATTTATGTATTCCACGAGCTGGCGGTACAATAAACACTTTCACATAACATAATTTATATTTAGTCTTGGACTTTCAAAAGCGTATAACTAACTAATTTTACACGATATAATTTATATTCGACATTTAAATATAGACTAACTCTGTACCTCATCATCGGTCTTATTTATACCCTGAATTAAATAGATGATTCATTCTCTGGTATGTGCTCGAACATTCTCAGTTCCTGGAGAATATACATTGCTTACGGCGCTTGTGTGTTTGACGGGTTGCCGAATAGTAGCTCGTAGCAATATATTTACAATTGGTTACACACTACGTGTAATTGCTGAACTAGTTTCTCAACTACCGTATCATCGACCAAAAGATAAGACTATTGAAGACGAAAATGTACGACGAAATGGCCTTAGACACATACATCAACGCCCTACATGAACGGTTATCAGACAAAATAAGATTTCAACACCCCAAAATTTAGAAGAAGCGATGAATATGGTTATAGAGGAAGAAAACGTTATGTACTACAGAAATAGACTATATAACCCTAACGCAAACAAAAATTACTCACCGATGAAAACCATACACACCGCGAGACAAATATTCACACAACCAAAATTTACACCATTTAACGCACAAACGAATCGACCACGAATTAGCAACCCCAACTTCAATAACACATATTTCCACAACCAATTCAGACAATTTCCAAGACCAAACTTGAATTTTACAAAACCCCCATTCACACCAAGATTTAATCAAAACGTGAATCAACCAAGGCAAACATTCGGCGCAAATCCCATCAGAAACACACCGATGACGAGTAACAACCCTCACGCTTATTACAAACCAACCCCTATATACACTTCATCTGGTAACACCAGACAAAACACAAAAATATTACCAATCCGACCAAGCTATAACCAAAAACGAAACTTTACCCGCAAGAACTATTCTACCAAAAAGTGGATTTTAATGATCATGACACGGATAATTCTACAAATTCGAGTAGAAACGCTAAAACAAACCATTCAGAAAATTATGAACGTAACGACCCGTATGAAAATTACGAAGAGGAAGACGAAGAAAACGCATGCTCAAATTTTCAGTTAGACCGATTCAAATACTACCAAACGTAATTAATTTAAATAACATCAATTAGCAAATCTTACCCTATATAGAAATACCCCACGCAGAACTCAAATTATTAATCGACATTGGATCTTCAAAAACTTTAATTAACCCAAGAACCGTAAAGAAACATTATTTAGATTTTATAGAAAGAGAACCCTTCAAAATTAAGACAGTCCACAAAACGGCCTTACACCAATTTATAGCAAACATACCCCTACCAAAAACCTTTAACGTAAAAATGAAATATAAATTTTGTATCTTCGAATTCAACGACAAATACGACAGATTAATAGGTATGGATCTTCTAAGAAGATTAGAGGCCAACATTGATATGAAAAATTGATTATTGAAAACAAAAAACCCGGACAAATCCCCATTAAATTTCAATATAGTAATATTCAAACCGAACAAAAATACACCATCGAACCCAAGACAGAAAAACAAATAAAAATTTTAGTAAATTCAAAGGACAACGTAGGAATTATAAATCATATGTCATTTCAACCCGGAGTAGAAACACCCACAGCATTAGTACAAATAAAAGACAGTTTCGCCACTACGACAATCTTAAACACAAATAATTATCCCATTGCACTATCGCTGACAACCCCAATAGACGCAGTAGAAGTGAACTTTAGCGAAATGAAAATAGACGAAGACTGTGCAAACGATTCCAACCTTACAGAAAACGATAAGATGTTAAGGGAAAATTTAATTAACACTCGTTTTAATAATGACATTAATCACGAAGAGGAGAAAGCAATCAAAGACTTATGTTTTGAATATAGAGCTATATTCCATTGCGAAGGAATACCCTTAACTTTTACCAACACCGTCACACATCAAATAGAATTAACAGACGACAAACCAATCTTTACCAAAGCATATAGACTACCGCAGGCAAGTCAAGAAGAAGCAGATAGGCAGGTAGCAGACCTATTGAAACAAGATATAATCCAACACTCAAACTCACCATGGTGCAGCCCAGTATTAATAGTTCCGAAAAAATTAGACGCCTCAGGCAAACGCAAATATCGAATGGTTATCGACTATAGAAAGCTTAACAAGAAGACGGTAGACGGTAGACCTAACATAACCGAGATTTTAGATAAATTAAGAAAGTGTCAATATTTTTCGACATTAGACCTCGCCTCAGGATATCACCAAGTAGAGATGGACGAGAAGGACAACTAAAACAGCTTTTAGCACACCTAAAGGACAGTGTGAAAACAAACGCATGCCGTTTGGATTGAAGAATGCACCCGCCACCTTTCAAAAAATTATGAATAACATTTTAAGGGGAATACACAACGAAAAATGTCTTGTGTACCTGGACGACATAATAGTATATTCAACATCACTCGTAAAACACATAGAAAGATTAAGGGAAGTTTTCGAACGATTAAGACAAGCCCATTTCAAAGTCCAATTAAACAACAGCGACTTTTACAAAAGGAAGTATCATTTTTAGGACACACAATAACCCCGCAAGGAGTTATGCCAAATCCAGACAAGACGAACGCAGTACTAAATTACCCCCTACCCAAAACTAATAAAGAAATTAAAGGATTTTTAGGACTCAGTGGTTATTACAGAAAATTCATCAAAGGTTAAACACAAATAACCAAACCACTAACAAACTGTTTAAAGAAAGGCAACAAAATTGAACACACCTCAGAATTTATAAAAGCAGTAGAAAAAATTAAATGTATCCTTACCAACCACCCCATATTAGAATATCTCGATTTTTCAAAACCATTTATATTAACAACCGACGCATCGAACGTAGCATTACGCTTAGTAGTGAGCCAAGGAAAAGTAGGTAGCGATAAACCAATCAGCTACGCATCTAGAACCTTAAACAAAACGGAACAAAAGTATATTACAATTGAGAAAGAACTATTAGCGATAGTTTGGGCAAGCAAATATTTTAGACCATATCTTATGGAAGATAATTCTATACATACACCGACCATAGACCATAAGTATGGCTGTGCAAACTCAAGGAACCGAATTCAAAATTACAAAGATGGATGATTAGATTAGAAGAATATGATTACGAAATTATATACAAAAAGGGAATTTATAATAATAACGTAGATGCACTGATTAGAATTCAATTTAACGCAATAGAAACGCAATCAATTATAGGTAACGTAGACTACACGGAGATAAGAGAAGATCCAGAAGAAATAGACAACATTCACGCAACACATAACAAAGAACCAAAAACCGCGATTAAATTTCTAATTAAGCTATCGACATAAAACCAAATCAATTCATAGTTACCGAAGTTTTAACAAACCCCAATCTAGTAAAATACGCAACAATAGATAATAAGAAAATATATCAAATCCAAATAACCAAAGACGATAACGAGGAGCAAATAATTAAAATTATAAAAGAATATACCCCAGACAAAAACGTTTTACTTTTATTTCACCACCGAACACTTATACAAACGATCTTTAGAATTATATATTAAATTATTTAATAACTCAGGACCCGAAATTATTAGATGTACAAGAAAGTTAATAACTTTAGATGATCCAGACAAAATAAATGACGTGATCAGAAATCAACACAAAGGAAAAACCAACCAATGTGGAATCAACGAAACCCTGAAACAACTCATAAGGAAATATTACTTTTGAGATATGAAAGAATTAACCACGGATTTTATTAACCAATGTGAATTATACGACAAAGCGAAATACGACAGAACACCCCCAAAAGTACCCTTAATCTGAACTAAAACACCCGATAAACCTTTTCTAAAAATTATATGCAGACACTTTAGTAGTAGAAGCTCGAAACTTTTTAATAATCTTAGACGCATTCACCAAAGTAGGACAAGCTATACCCATCACTTCAAAAAATAGTATCAATGCAACCCAAAGATTTTTACAATACTTTACATTTTACAGTACACCAGAAACCATAACTTTAGACAATGGCAGCGAATTTAGAAATAAGACAATACAAAATACCCTAGAACTCCATAAAATAAAAATTCATTTTATAACGGAAAATCATCCAGAATCACACGGATTAATTGAAAGATTACATCTAACTTAATTAGAACAAACTAGACTCTTAAGACTAACCTATAAGAAAGAACATGTAACTAATTTAATGTCATACGCATTAATTGCATACAACAAATCGATCCATTCATCAACTAATTTAACACCCCTTGAATTAACATTAAAACACTCAGATTCCCATAACCCTTACGATATACATTACAACAAAGAAGTATACCAACAGTATGCTAAAGACCATAAAGAAAAATTAAAAATAACTTATGACAGTGTAAAAATTTAATTAGATAACGATAGAGAACGCAACACAACAACCCGCAATAACAATGCCGATATAAATAAATTTTCAATAGGACAGACCGTATACGAAAAGAATTTTAAAGGTATAAGACACAAAACAGCCCCCAGAAATTTAGGTCCATTCAAAATCAAAAAAATATCAGACAAAATGTAGCCGTAGTAGATAACGAAACATAGTAAAATATATTCACTTAAAGAATTTAAGACACCCTGTAATTTCAGATGGACAGCCATCACCATGCCGTTAACCTCCACCCAGGTAGAACGTACAACGACATATTAGTCGCAGACATTAAGAACAACCCCGATATACTACCAGTAAAATTGGGAAGAATGTAAAATACAATAGATTATTGAACATTTGCACAGAAATTTGACTTAACAGAATTAAAACAAGAATTTTATATATTTAGAGACAATTACTACAGACTGAAACAATCAATGGACACAGCCAAATTCGGAAAAGAATACGCGATAGAAATGCTTAATTACAACAGTATAATGGAAAATATCTTAAAGAACACAGACGATAAATTTAATAGATTAATACCAACAGATCAAATTACAAGGCGAAAGTGAGGACTTATTAATGGATTAGGTAATATCATAAATGCTATCACAGGCAACTTAGACAACCAAGATGCAGAACGATATGACAACGCCATACAACACTTAATTGAAAATCAAAACGACATAAAAACAATTGTTAAAAATCAAATATCTTTAACTCAATCAACCATAATAAAATTTAATGATACACTAAGAAAGCTAGTAAATAATCAAGACAGAATCACCAATAGAATACTAACCCTTGAAAGTAACAAGCAAACCCCAATGTTAGGAATGCGAGATTTAGTCAAATTTAACACAATATTTAACCATATGAACCATTTGATTTATTAAATGAATTATTTAAGATTAGATCACTTACAACTAATAGTAAATTACCCTTCGAAGTAACAGAATGAAATATACTTATATTTGAAAAAATAGCCATAGTAAAAGGTTATGTAAAAAATCATGAAATTACGTTTTTAAGAGAAATCCCTATAGTAGAAACTAACACTTATAATTATTATCATTAATTTATTTCCTCATGAAAGTTACTAGCAAGTACCAAGTTATTATTTCAAAAACGAAGTTCCTTTCCCTAAATGAACTTAGGTATGCCTTCACGAATGAAAAATGGAAAGTATTAGCACCGAGTCAATACTTATGCCAATCATTAACGACAACAGCTATTCAAGCAAATAGCCCTTGTGAAGTACAACTGTTAAGATTCTCTAATCACTATGAGAATTGTGATCCAAAACCAGTACAAATTACAAATATGAACATTTAAAAAGTTACCGACAACAATTGGATTGCTGTATTTCCACACGGAGTAATAGCAACCGCCCACGGCAACCAAGACGAAAATAACTTAGCATTAGCTGGAAGTAAAGTAATCGCTATAAAAGAAGATTGCCATTTAAAATTGAAAAATGAAGTTATTCGAGTCTACCAAGACCCAACAGTAACGAAGAAATTTGCAAACTTACCGCAACTACACTTCAAACTTACGCAACCCGATGACGACGAAATCAGCAAGAAACCTATGCAACTAGAACACCTAGACCTAGACAATCTCAACCATGCTGTATGTACAACTACAAAGAATATTTAAGTGAATTGAAAGTGCCAAAAGTGCATTACGACAATATCAGTGTTTGGACAATTTTATTAATTATTGTAATCATTTTATTAACTATGTATGTATTGTACAAAATGTATCTTACATATAGGAACAACGAAACGAAATTTAGTAATAAAAAACAAGAAACGAAAGGAATTAATAAAATAATAAATGAACCATTAGGGACAATGAGTTTCAAAAATTAAGCAAACCCCCCTTAATTTTTATCTATGTCGGGAGGAGTTACATATCCCCCAAATTAGAATATAAATGTAATTAATGGGACCATTAAGAATTATTAAAGCTTAAGTTAGATGCAACAATGTAATATTGAAAGACATAATAAAAAGGTTAATATAAGTTCAACAAGTCAGACAGTGAGAACAGAAACAGACATTGTATTCCAGACGTAACGTGATACTGCAGGTGCAGGTCACAGTAGATTATAAGACAGCAATTATTAGAATTAAGATTGTTACAATGTATTAAATACAGAAATAAGCAGGTATTAGCTCTGCAGCTCCCACGAGCAATGTGAGGGGCAGGGATAGCATAAATACCCGCAAGAGCTCTAGATGGCCAGTCACTCTAGAGCTTCTCAACTTTAACATTGTTGTCAGTTCAGCTACTCACCATAATTTTATTTATTAGTGAAAGTCAAGTTAGAATAATTTCGATCTCCAACTTTAATAAACATAACGTACTTGTAAAATTAATCACAGTAATTCAGTATAAAATTAATTTGTTAGAACAAGTTTTATGAAAAGCTTTTTAAAAAGTCGCTCCAAAAGGCCCAAAACCTAACTCGCTCTAATTTAAAATTTCTCATTTTTAAGGGATGTTAGAAATAGATTGATGTAGGTTATGGTCTTATATGTTATGACTCGTCACCGGAACCAAACTAGGGTTGGGTAACTATTGATTCTGGTTAGTGTTGTGTCCAGTGATGAGCAAAATTTTGTTTTTGGAATATTAGTTAACCTTATAAGGTTATTGGACGTTACATATAGACGTAAGTCATACTGGTACGGTCTTTTAATGAAAGTTTTTAGAAACATAAATATGTACCTAAACATACGACCTTCTTTTATATATAAAACGTTGGTAACAAAATCACGTAGTTGTACAAACGCCTGTTTGTTTGTATAATAAATGACACAAATGTGGATACGCCAACCTCTAACTTTGTTATATATCAATTTGACGATTTGCCTGTACCTTTTTTACATTCTGCTTAAAAGTACATAAATAATACATTAGAAGTAGAATTCGAATGGACCTGCACCTTGCCGAAGTTCTAGAGCAGCGGTCCTCAACCTTTTTGATATTGCGACCCCAAAATTAAAAAAAGAGTTATGAGCGACCCCAGAAAAAAAACCACTAAGTTGACAAGTGCAAAGGTTGGTTCAGGTAACGAAGTTAGCTGTTTTTATTTCGTAAATTATTTATATGAAGAGTTTATTTATTTTAGAAAGTAATATTAGAGCAAACTGGAAAATATGCATTTAACATACGAGTAATATTTATGATGGCATTAAATGAGACATGCAATTATTTTAATATTTTATTTAAAAAAAAAGGTACATATACGTAACTTTACAAACTAATGTGAACCTTGTGCTTGCACACTTGCAGTCAGTATATTAATTCTTGGTGATATATTATCAGAAACAGACACCCTCAAATCAGGTTCTACGTTAAGTCTGGAGCGATATTTTGTTTTTATAGCAGTTAATGTGGAGAAAGCTGTCTCGCAAAGGTATGTAGATGCGAATGGCAGCAATTTCAGCAGAGATGTTTTGAATAACAGTGGATATTCCTTTTCCGTCATTATCCAGAACTTGGATAGATCCGTGGTTTTGAAAATAAATCGAAGGCTTTCGTCGGACATTAAATCGATCAGCTGCTTCTTTTCTTTTAAGTTCATCTTCACAGTGTTAAGATCACAAGTGAATGGATTAATTATCCATTGGTCGCCGTGTGACGGATCTGGGAATCTTATTTCCAAGTCTTGCTTAAGGTTTGTAAGATGCATCATGATTTTGGTTTTAATTTCTTCTTCGAGCTTTATATTGTTTTCTTCAGAAAATTTCTCCAAACATGCAAACATCTCGTAGTTTTCAGCACTGACTTCGTCTGTCCACAAACTTATTTTCCTACAAAAAGCTTTTATTTTGTTAGCTAAAATCAATACATTTGTACTCTTCCTTGCAAAGATTGATTTAAATCGTTAAGTTTTTCAAAATATCCGAAAGATAGCCAACTGTTGCCAGCCAATTTTCATTCAAGAAATATTCCGCTAGCTTTGGTTCCCGTTCAAGTAGAAATATTCTGATTTCATCTTTGAGATCAAATACACGTCGGAGTATTTTTCCTCGCGATAACCACCTGACCTCCGTATGTAACAGTAGATTTTCGTATTCTGATCCCATTTCACGACACATTATTTTGAAAAGGCGACTATTTAATGCGCGAGCTTTAATAAAATTTATTATTGTTACGACTTGTTCCAACACTTTATTTACATCTGGTTGCAAATATTTTGCTGCAAGGGCTTCACGGTGAATCATACAGTGAACAAAGCCTACGTGAGGTGCAATCTCAGTTACTTTTGCTTTGAATCCTGTTTTGGAGCCGGTCAATGCAGCTGCACCGTCTGTACACACAGATACACAATATTCCCACTTTATGTCATGGAGTTCAAAAAAGGTATTAACTGCATTAAAAATTGCTTCACCGCTTGTTCTTCCTTCTAATGCCTGAGAAAATAACAAATCTTCGCATATGTCGTTTTCATATCGGTATCGGATAAATATCAGAAGTTGAGCTACATTAGCTACATCAGTGCTTTCATCCAGCTGAATAGCATAATAGGGACTCGCTTTCACGCGATCTATAAGTTGTATTTTAATATCATCAGCAAGTAGATTGATACGACGATGAACAGTGTCACTTGATAGTGGAATTGTTTTCAGTACATTGGCATACTTTTCTCCTTGCATTATCGAAACCATTTTCATTGCAGCTGGCAAAATGAGCGTCTCGCCAATGTTGTGAGGTTTTTTAGTTTTGGCAATCAAAAAGGAAACCTCGAAAGATGCTTGTAACGCTTTTTGGTTAACTGTTGTGTATTTTTGGAAATCAACCTGCTGTGACGTAAGTTTGGTGGCAAGTAGTTTAAAATAAGATTCATCTTTATTCTTTAACTGTGGATGCTTAGTTTCTAGGTGCCTTTTCAGTTTGGCCGGCTTCATGCTCTCATTTGCCAAAACCTCCGAACAAACAACGCACTGTGGACGTTGTTCAAAATTCAACACTGTACATTTAAAACCAAACTGGATGTACGATTCTTTAAAAGTGCGTTGACGCTTCCCAGTTGTCTCCGATGTAGCTGTTGCTTGTTTACTTGAAGTTGAAGCGACACTCTCTGTATCGATGTGTAAGGTAGATGTGGCTGTTGAACTACAATCATCGCTGTTATGACTAATAGTTATAGTAGTGGAACTAGATGTTGCTCTGCTGTCATCGATAGTAATAACACTACTTGTACTTGAAGTGGCGGCATTGTTTTCACGACTTATATTACTCGTAACAGTAGTTGTCATTGTAGAATCTGAGGCGACACTGTTGTCAAGAACTACGTGTTTAATTCTTTTGAATTGTGTTGCGTTATTAGGACTTCCTCCACCTGCATCTTTAGATGTGCGTTTTATTAGCCACTTATCCATTGTTAACTGCAATAATAAATACGTATTAATAAATAAAAAATGTATTCCAAAGGATTAATATTAGATTTTTCGTCATATGCTCCCGTGGTAACAGGATTTACTTCAAATTTATTTTCAACGAAGCACAAATAGACAAGCAAAAAAATACATAAGCGAAGCGTAAAAAATATTTTTATTGACAGTTGCTGAGTACACTTGCCCGATAAATAAGTTATATAAATTTTATTTCATAAAATATTGGGCCATTAATAAAATAATATGTATAATGAATTATAATTTAAAAGTATAGAAGTTATAAATTCGCACTGGTTTTGTTATTAAACCCACGCGTCCAACATGGTCGCGCCGCGATGACGCCTCACTTTATTATCTAAGTATGAGTGCACAGTTACTTACCGTGTCGTGGTTATCCACGAGAACACTAATCTTCTAAAAAAACTTTCTACAGAAGTAATCTTTCGTGTTTTGACATTAATTTAGTATGTATTTGCAATCGACAAAGCGGCGATGAGTACGCACGTGCGGATAGAACTGACTGAACAGACAGACTGAACGTAGAAAGAGAGATCGGGGTGGGGGCGCGGGCGCGGTGCGGTGAGGTTGTGACGGGCGGAACTGGACAGGTTGTACAGTCGTAATTATTTTCGATTCTCTCCGTTTTAAGGACATTGTGTAATTGTGTATGTAAAGAGATTATATTTTATGCATGAACCTTAATAAAATTCGATACATACAGGACCTTGTTGACTTTTTTGGCGACCCCATAAATATCTTTCGCGACCCCACATAGGGTCGCGACCCCAGGGTTGCGGACCTCTGTTCTAGAGTACTAGAACAGGTGAAATGGCTTGCGTGTTCTAATGAGCTAAAGAGCCAAACTACAGGTCCAACCAAAGTAGTAGGGTCGTTAGTGAGGAACCAGACTAAGACAGGTCCCCGAAAGAGGGCAGCGGCTCTTTCGGTACTTAGATTGGCAGAGACCATAGGGGTCGGTATGGCAGTCTAAGACACTACCGCGATGTGGAAGGCAACGGGAAACCACCACATTATCTCCCAAGTACACAGCGTACTTAAATTGTAACAAACATGATGGCATTCTCTGGGGTAAAAGATTCCGGAGTTAAAATAGTCCGTTCATTTACATTTCCAATGCTCCACCCGAAGGTACTACATTGGCCAGGAAGCGAGTTTTTTGTTGCCTGGAAATTTAGAATTTTGCCGAACCCTTGCCGTTCCAGGCAAGGTAGGGATCTTTAACGTGCGTAACAACACTCACACACGGGACCTCCATTTAACCTCTCATCCGAACGAGGGCGTAATATTTGTGAAAAATGCTCACCTGCCATTTTTCAAGCAGTCGGCCGTGTCGGGATTTGAACCCGGGACCTTGGGATCCGTAGTCTTACGCTTACTACATTGATCCACGGCGACGCCCAGTTAAAATAGTCCCCCATTCGGATCTCCGGGAGGGGACTACTTCGGAGGATGCGATCGGAAAGTTAAGAATAAGAGTCGGGAACATTTTGCGAGTCGGAGCGTGGAATGTTAGAACTATGAAGCAAGTGGGTAAGCTAGAGAACCTAAAAATCGAAATGAATAGGTTATCATTAGACATAGTAGGGATCAGCGAAGTTCGGTGGCCAGAGGCGGAGGATTTTTTTGAGTGGAGACTTCAGGGTAATTCATACAGGTGCCGAGGAAGGAAATTTGGGTGTGGGGATAGTTATGCGGAAAAAGATAGGATACTGTGTAGAAAATTACTTACAAAAGAATGAAAGAGTACTCATGGTTAGATTAGAATCTAAACCGGTAAACACAGTAATAATACAAGTATATATGCCCACCTCTAGCTACAGTGACGAAGAGGTAGAAGCAACCTACAAAGATATCGAAGACATATTAAGACACGTAAAAGGACATGAAAATTTAATAATTACGGGGGATTTTAATGCAGTGGTAGGTGAGGGTAGGGAAGGAGCGATAGTAGGTTTATTTGGTTTAGGCACTAGAAGCGACAGAGAAAATAGGCTGGTAGAATTTTGCGACAAGAACAATTTAATCATTACAAACACATTATTTCAACATCATGCTAGAAGACGATATACGTGGAAGATGCCAGGAGATATAGGAAGATATCAAATAGATCACATTCTTGTTAGACAACGGTTTAGAAATCAAGTAAAAGACTGTAGAAGCTACCCAGAAGCAGATATAGACACTGACCACAACATCGTAATTATGAAGGCCGCACTTAAATTTAAAAATTTAAAAAAAGAAACGGAAAAAAAGCACTTGGACCTACAGAAACTAAAAGAGAAAGATAATCAAGAAAGATTCGAAAAAAGGTCAAATGAATTGCTCAAAGATATCGGGAAAATATCTGATACTAAGGAAGTAGAAACAGAATGGAATAACATTAAATCCAGCCTCGACATGGCGGTCAGAGATATTCTGGGGTATACACAAAAGTAAATAAGAAACCATGGATAACAAAGGATATCCTGAATTTAATAGAAGAAAGACGAAAATACAAAAATAAATCAGACGAAACAGGAAAACAGAGATACAAAGCCATAAAATGGGAAATTATTCGAAAATGCAGGAAAGCTAAAGAACAATGGATTGATGAAAAGTGCAAAGAGGTACAAACTAAGATGGAAGTAGGAAAAACAGATGAAGCATACAAACTAATTAGAATCAATTTTAGGGATATAGAACCGTATAGCAAAAATATAAGGGACGCGGTAGGAAATGCCATTACAGAAAATGTAGAGAAAGTGGGTAGATGGCAAGAATATATAGAGAATTTATATGCAGGAGAAGAACTAACTGCATTAGAAAAGGAATCGGACATTGAAAATGATGACTTGGGATATCCTATACTTAGAGATGAATTTGAAATAGCATTAAAGGGTCTGAAAAATGGTAAGGCGCCGGGTACAGATAAGGTGCAAGCGGAGACTCTAAAAGCCGCTGGGCAAGCAGTAACAGAACGTCTCTTCCAACTTGTAAGCTATATGTATGAGACAGGCGAGATACCCAAAGATATCAAACATAACATCATAGTAACTATACCAAAAAAGAAAGGCGCAGATAGATGTGAAAATTTTCGAACAATAAGCTTGACAGCACACGTATCAAAAATATTAACTAGAATTGTACAAAGACGAATGGAACAACGGGCTGAAGAAATACTAGGAAAAGACCAATTTGGGTTTAGGCGAAACAGGGGAACACGGGAGGCTATCTTAGCTCTGAGGGTGATAAGGAGAAAACAATAAAAAGGGAAAGCGTGTATATAGGGTTTGTAGATCTGGAAAAAGCATTTGACAATGTAAAATGGAAAAAAATGTTCGAAATACTCAAAAAGATTGGAATGAGTTATAGGGATAGACGGATAGTACATAGCTTATACAAAGAGCAAACAGGAGTAATAGAATTAGAGCAGGAACGTAGAGAAGTAAACATCAGGAAAGGGGTAAGACAGGGATGTTCCCTATCCCCACTAATTTTTAACTTGTACATTGAGGAGGCAATGAATACTGTCAAATGCAGGAAGACATTTGGAATTACTATGCAGGGACAAAAAATAGATATGCTTAGATTTGCAGATGATATAGCGGTATTAGCATCTAGCAAGGAAGAGTTAGAAGCTGCTCTCAATGAAATGGAAACGGTTCTAACAGAAAGATACGGTGAAGCGATTTTTTCTCAAATCTATAGCTAGCCTCACGCATGGGCGCCAGTGTAACGAATTTTTTCTATAAGGCTGGCCCCACGTTGTGAGCCAGTGTAACGTTTTTTCTTTTTCTTAACTGCACGCCCCACGCATCAGCGTCAGTGTTACTAATTTTCTAAATGGGCGCCAGAGAACAAAGTCTTCCGACACAGCTAGGGGTCTATTCCTTGGGCAGAGCTATGAGAAATGGGGGGGTAAGTCGAAATCTTTTTGTAGGTCAAATTTAAACTAAACCAAATAGGCGCCACCAAGTCCTGACTTAATTATGATAATTGCATGGCATATTTCTAAGGGCGGACGTGGAGACCCAAAGAAAAAAAGATCGCCTTCGCTGACAAAAACCTGTCTTAATAAAATAAGACGCAGCTCCTGTAAGAAATTGTAATAGTTAAATAAATATAAAAGTGGAACACCATTTGTGTCCAGCAAAAATACATAAAGAAGTAGTAAAAAGGTATTTCCAATATAAAGTTGGCATCAAAGACCTACTCATAAGGATGTTAGCTTTATGTGATTAGATTTGATCATACTTGATCAAAATCAAAAACTTTAATCCTGAACCAATTGTTTACTAAAAAGAATCTCTTTTAAAATAATATGATTTGTAACAAAAATTTAATCAATAACTGTATCAATCTATAGCTTTCAACTTCATGTTTATCTTAATTACTTTTAATCAAATACTTTACAGTATAACATGAACTTGTTATACAAATAGGGTTCCGACCTGTGCAGATCTGTTCAGGCTGATGACAAATTAATAACTTCTAAAAATGTTAGCATTCAAGTTTTCTAAATTACATATGCAAGTTTTAATTTATATAAAGCTGATCACAAAAATAGACGTGTTTACATCTCTTGTACTAAAGATGTTCGAGGCACTTGCCTTCAAAAAATACATCTGTCGGCAGTACACAATTGTATAAATAGAAACCTGTTAAAAAATGTTTCCCAAATTATTGAATTTATATAAAATTCACCAATAAAATTAATCAGCTGATTTCACGTTAAGCGTATTGGCTACCATAGGAAAGCCGATCCCAGGTCGCAACACAAATTGAAGGCAATCATTCTTTTAAACTTTAAAAATTTTTGCTTAGTGTACTCAAACCAAATATTTCAAACATCAATAAATCAAAGTAACCTTCAATTTATGTCATAAACGTCAAACTTGAAGTTTTTATTATTTTGACAACGATCCTAGGTCATGGATCGAAACGTAAATAAAATAGATTTTAAAAACTATGAGTGGTTTCATTCCCAAAGAAGATTAAGCAGAAAAATATATAACGTCAGTAACACCTGTTGACGTTACCGACGATTCATAATGAACCACGCGTGTTGTTTTCTTAAAACATCAAATCAGTAAACTTTAGTTTTGATACTGGAAAATCCAGCTCAGCAATTAGTTGAAACTTTTACAATATTCATGCTTTTACGCATTAAAACAAACTAACGTGTTCCTAGTTTGAAACACATAAAAAGAACTTATAGCTATCTACGAACCAAAACTGCATTTGTCGCATTGTTGCAAGGAAAGATGAGATCCTCGTTATTTCAAGCAACGATAACAGCGTTGTAGTGTGAACCAAATTCATCCAAAACAACTTCTACCATGAATTCGTCCCACGTGTCGAATCAAATCCTGTTACGATACATTCTGCAGCCGTTGTAATCCTGAAGTTGAATTACGCCGCCTTACTAAGGTAGCATCTTTACATTGTCCTTGTGTGTCTTAAAAGTTTGCATTACAAGTGTCGTCTTCTAAAAATTGCTTTCCAAATTTCGTATTCTAAATTTCGTGTTCTAAGAGTTGCATTGTAAATTGTCGCGCTAAATAAATTATCTCAAATTAAACAAGTTAACAAACTATATACGTTACCGACCGTTATTCGAAGATGTGTTCACTCATTGAAGTGGATTTGCAAATTGCCGGCCTGCAATCTACGGTACATGTTATTGCTTCTACTACATATGGCCGACTGTCTACAAAACTAGCTCGGGCGGCCGAGGCGTCCGGAGGTGGACCGTCAAACAGAGATGTGTTTGTAAATAGCTGTAGATGACACAGATATTTAACCACAAGTAGATTACCAAAGGACGATGCGGGCTTAACGTAATACTATTGTTGTTGAATGCAATTTACTATTGTTGTTAATAAAATTGTTATATTATTCTCGCAATTTTATGGAGGGATTTATTATCAAAAAAAAAATTGTTACACTGGTATGAAAATTAACAAAAGTAAAACTAAAGTACTAGTATGCAAAGGAGGGAAAAATAAATCAAAAACAAGAATACAAATATGTAACACGAACTTACAAGAGGTTAAGGATTTCTGCTACCTAGGAAGCCAAATAACGCAAGATGGGAAATGCACAAAAGATATAAAACAAAGATTAGCACAAGGTCGTGCTACATTTAACAAGAAAAAGCAACTACTGTGCTCAAAAACCACAAACATAGAAACAAGGAAAAGATTGCTCAAAACATATGTGTGGAGCACAGCACTGTATGGCTGTGAAGCCTGGAAAGTGGGAGCAGCGGACAAGAAAAAGGTAGAAGCATTTGAAATGTGATGCTACAGACGTATGAAGAAGATATCATGGACAGACAAAGTTAAGAACGAAGAGGTACTAAAAATGGTAGGGGAAGAAAGAAATATGTGGAAAACGGTAAAAAATAGGAGAGACAGGATGATAGGCCACATACTACGGCATGAAGGAATAGTGCGGAATATACTAGAAGCAGAGATAGGAAAAAAGAGAAGAAGAGGTAGACCTAGGTTAGACTACTGCACACAGATAGTGAAAGATGTAGGCTGTAGGAGTTTCAGGGAAATGTGTAGACTAGCTCAGAAGAGAAATCAATGGAGGTACGCATCCAACCAGTCCCAAGATGGATAAATTAATGGCGAAGAAAGTAGCTGCACTTAAACATGATATTTATTATAAGCAACTACAAGCATTGGAGGGGCAATAGTCTCGAATAATGGTAATTGCGTGAAAGCATTTACTGGAAAACTATTATTTCGGCAAATGTCTAAGTGTTGGGGGATCTTGGCAGCCACAGGTTGCTTAACCCCCTTCAATAAATCTCTGTGAAATAGGGCATAACATTAGAAAACAATATAAGGGAAACCGAGCTGTATTGCTGTGTGAGAATTTCAGGAAACTATGTAGGTTAGTTTAGAAAAGAAATAAGTGCAGGTACATATTCACCCAGTTTTGAGACGGGAAACCCAATGACGAAAAAATAAGCGCAGACAAATCTGATGATTATTATAAACAACTAGTTGTTTGTTGTGAAATATCTGCAACTAATGTTGACTGTGCGAAAAGACATATTGGAAAAAATATTAAATTAGTAAATGTTCAAGTGCTGGGGGAACTTGGCAGCCACAGGATGCTTACCCCCCTTCGCAACCACTGATTGTCGGAGAAATAAGGTATATAATTGTAAAACAATAGAAGGTGACCGAACTACATCTAACAAGAAAGAACGGCGCCTATGATGAAAGACAACGAACATAGAACAAAAAGTTGTTGAAAGCGTATGTGTGGAGCACAGCACAGACAGTATGCCTACGAAATACGGCAGTCTGTAAAGCAGACAGAAGAACAGTAGCGGCCTTTGAAATGCCGTGCTTCAGATGTTTGAGGATGGACAGACAAAGGTAATAACAAATAGGTTATACAAACAGTAAGGGAACAAGGATATCTTTGGGAAAAAATATGAGAAATAGAAGGGCATAATACGTTCGAAGGCATTTTTGGGGAATAGTATGGGATATATGACAAGCAGAGATAGGAAAAAAGAGGCGGATGTAGACCTAGATCAGATAGTGATAGATGCAGACTGTGCAAATTTCGGGGAAATCTGTAAGTTAGTTCAGAATAGTAAACAATGATGGTACGCGTCTAACCAGTTTCAGGACTGAAGACCCAATGATGATGAGAAGTAGAAAATAGCTATTTTTGTCGATATGCCCTTTTGTTACTAAGCATGCGATTTGTGTACAAGAAAACGTGAGTCATTTTGAACATTTACCTAGAGCTTTATTGAATAATTTAAAATTTAAAACAAATTTCCTGTTTTGTTTGTTGTTGACGTTTTGTGTTATTCCTCTTGTTCTTTCCGGTTTATTCTTACATTTTTCTCATTATTAGCTTATTGCTGCGTAAAAGTTTGTTCTTGTTAGTTAAACACGATCACAGCTTCTTGTACCACTCCTAAGCCTGGATAAAGTATAAAGGGGGTTTATGGTAAATGTTAGTATGCAATAAAATATTTAAATTCGATTACTTCAGTAACCGATATCTACAAGGTATACCTTTTTTTGGTGAAAAGTATCAGAGAATAAGAATTGTAAACAAAAAATTTGATATACCGTGGCACAAAAAAGTAATGGGGTTTTAAAAGTAGGCATAGGGCTACTGGTGGCGTCCGCTGCAAGGTACATCAAAACTACTATCAAATCTGAATTTCTCATGTTAAAAAACCCTTAGGTACTAAATTTTATCCAAATCCTTCTATTATTAAAATACCTATTTAAAAAACAGCCTAAAAAAATAATAACTTTGATACCCCAGTAAAATGACTCGAAATTTTCGATTTGGAGGAAATAATACTGACTGTGCTGAAACTTTGTAAATATGCTTGTTTTAGGGTACTATTCAACATATTAAAAGTCCCCACGTGTAGACGCTACGTTGAGGGTAGGAGAGGGTCCAAAAGGTCAAAAAAATTAGTTTTTCGCAAATAACTCGTAAAATATCAAATTTACGGGAATCTATGTATATATCAATAATGTATCCTACAAAATCCCGCAAAATTTCATGTTCTACTTAAGTCTGTACGACCAAATAGAGCAGAGAAATAATTTTTTTAAACTCCGGTAGTTTTACGACGCAACGAAATCGCGTATGCGCGTCGCGCATTTTTCGCTAGTATCTCGAAAATGGACTCTCGAATCAAGAAATGTTTTAAATAAAAGTTGTAGAGAATCTAATTACGAACAATTTCGTTTTTCATTCATTTCTGTACGGCCCAAATTCGCCTACATGAACAATAATAAAAATAAAATACTCACAATTTATTAACCAATTGCTATTTTATTGCTTCAGACCCTTCTCAATCTTTAGTGCCTACGTACAGTACTATCGACTCGAAAAATATTGGCCTACTACCAAACGATTCAGAAAGATCCCAAGAATAAAATCTGATACTTCAATAAGTACAGGAAAATGGTTAAGGACACGTTTTTCATCATTTCAGGCGACTCATAGTGATGATCTGCTACATACGTAAACTTACCTGTCTTTTGAAACGCCAGTTTCCAATCACGATGCATTCTAAATTACATGCCACAAGTTCAATTTTATAGAAAATTTTATCAGCTTTAATTTCGGTCTCTTGAAGTTTGTCGTAAAAGTGTTACGCTTTTTTTATATTAATGTAACTACTCTACCTTATAGGCGGCAGAGCCTCTATAAATTAAGAGGGGTTCTTGTCTAGAAATCAAGCCTAGGGTAAAATGTATGGGAAAAGGCTTTGAGTACAATAGGACCTTCTAAAGAGATCTTCCAGCCAACTAAGTTTTTTCAACTTAGGGCAGGGCTATGAGCCAGGGTCGTAGGATGGTACATGATAATAAAAGAATTTTTAATGGACGCCACCGTATTTTAATAATAACTGTAGTGTCTAACAATCTGAAGATAAGATTTGGAAATCTTCGAAAAAAAATCTTTTGAACAACCAAAACGTATAACAATATTTCTTACTTACCGCTAACACTGCGAGCTCGGCTTGGAACGATGACCTCATGCTATCTGAAAATTTAATCACCTCAAAAAGATTTGAAGAACTAGGGCAAAATTAGAGCCTAGTCACTTTATCAAAAAAATAAATTTCAAAAAGATTAGCAAAGCAAAATTATCTCTCAAAAAAATATCTTACCAATACAATATCAGAATTTGGTTGCTCGCTTTATAAAAAAATTATTGTTAACTTCAATGAAAAAAAGCTTTGTCCACTTTCTATTGGTTTAAAGAAATATACATATTGCAGTGGAGTTCCTGTAAAGAAACCCTTTAATTCTCGCCCCACCAATTGGGCACCATAAAAATGCAGTGGTTAAGCTCTAAAATCAAGCTCCACTAATGGGCCTGTTCTAAAATGTTCCTGAAAAAAATAAATATTTCCAATATTTCTGGAACGCTCCCCTTATTTCAGCATACCACGGATAGCTCTGCTTTCGGCTTCTTCAGAGATACTTACCCATCCTATGTTTACTCTTTCTCACTTAGACTAGCAAATAAAATTACCGCTCAATTAATTCAACCAAACATACAACCTTTTATTCATACAAATCAAAAATTTACGTCACCAGCTCATTATTTACAAAATCGGATATACATCTTCATAAATTATACAAAATTAACCATTGAATCCTTTCAAATTTCATGACTTTAATTTATTTCAACAATTTTTTATATATAGTTCAAGTAAATGGGCCTATCTTGAAACCCTAAATTAAAATTTACCCTGGTCTATGGTGAGCTCAGTATAAACCCTGTTATTCTACAATGCATAAATAAATTGCATCTTTGTTTTCAACAACTCTAAAAACCCCTTTATTCTTTACATCAAAATTTTACGTCATTTATTGACACCTTCAAATAATAAATTCAAATTGTCTTTTTCATATAACCTTCAAATTAGATTTTATGTTCATAAAATATACACCCAGTAAGTCAAATTACTCTAGCACAAAATAACAGCACAAAGTGTTCAAGCAATAGCAAAAGAAACAAATTTTGTTACCTAGAGTAAGCTTTTTGCACCGTCATTTCTGAAGATGTCGTCCAACCAAACCTCGTCGTTGCTTTCCATTCAACTTCTCTCTGCTATATTTACATCAAACTCATTTCCACACGCTATCCAATTCTCTGCCGACGCCTTCAATATATCTACCCATATAATTGTCCAAAATAAATTAATCGCTTTTTGAATTTACCATACACCAGCATCCTCGTTCCAAAAATTATCTAGTCTCGCTTACCTCAGTAACATTTTTTGTTCGTTTTTTGTATGTACTTACAGCACCGTTTACAACTTGGCACCTACTCGTGTTTTCACACTTTTAATTTAAATTAAAACAGACTGCACTATCGCCGATTTATAAATTTTTAAATTAGATGTTACCATATAAGTCTGAAGCGGACAAAAGAAGTATAAGAAGTAAGAGAGCCCCACTACGTCCTCTAGTGAATTTATAATCCTTGAAACACATTTCATGTATACCGTTTCTATCGAAACACACCACTACTGTAACCGATTTTGAAAATTTAAACATGCAACGATCTTTTAAATCTCAGAATTCCTCATTCCACTTAGCTCTATTCCAAAAACACTGTCTAACGAACACAACGGTCGCAATCTTCTAAAAATTTTCTCTCACTCCACTAGCACTCAGCCAATCCAGATTATTTCCCTTGTCGTAGGTCTATCATCCAACTATGTTATTCTCGTCTAACTTATATTTACCGTCTTTGTTAAAATCCCATTACAGCAACATAAAATCGATATTGTGGTTAGCCTCTAACAACTTATCGCGCGCTTCTACATGGCTGTTCTATCCAACGTCTGTTATTCGTCATCCTCGTTTACCCTATGCTATTGATATCCCGTCTCTATTTTGTTTTCAAACTACCTGCTATTTCGCCGGCTTCGCTTCGACCGTTAGCTCAAATTTCTAAAGAATTATTTTTCAACGTACATTCTGGTTAGTTGAACTTGTTGATTTGTCTGTCAGGCATCCTAAGAACCGAATGACAGTTTAAAATTGTACTTTCCATGTTGTTTAACCTGTAGATTTCTTAGGATTTTTTTTTAACAAACGCTTTGTTTAGTTAAATGAACATATGCATCTACATCATCGATTTTATATACAAAAGCTCTTTCTTATTATTTGATGTGCTTGATTTAATTAGCTTACAATATTAAAGCTAATTATACTTGCATTCTCCTTGCGTTTTTACGTACTACAAAGCTTTCACACTATGCAAATTTAACATTACGATTTATTAATACAAATTTATGCTATTATCCGTTTGTTTTAAGATCGAAACTAATTAATTTGAAGCGTAAATAATTTATTCCTGTTTTCTATATACCCGGTCGTTACAAAATTACTCTGTGGACTTATCTATTCCTCTTTACATATAATTTACACGACAATATATACATCGTTTATACGAATTTACAGGTATCCATGTTTTGTATCCATGAAAATATAGTAATAGTCAAGTGTTATCTCTTATTAATTTTTGGTATCTCAACAATTTTATTTATTAAACTTCTTTAAGAAGGATATTGAGTTTATATTAATATGATACAACCTTTACTAGTTACCGAAATAGGATCCTGTTTTGGCTTACAAAATTTAATAAATAAAATGACTTATTTCATACACGATTGGACTTGAATTTTTATAAAAGTTTATTTCTTGAATGAATTAGCAAATTTCCTTATGGTATAACATAATCCGAATAATAACTATACTTAAAAAAAACTAGTTCGTAAAATGCGACAAACAAAAGTAGAATGTCACCTGCTTATTTACAACACATTCAAGTTTAACCTTTTAAAATTCTTAGGAGGTTATTTTTAAAGTTTGCGTTCTTACGAACGATCATATTACATCAAACTATTAATTCTGGAACAAAAAAGTGTATGCTAATTTAAACCACTATATAAAATTTGCAAAAAAATTACATCTCCTGTAATGGTTTGATGAAAAGAGAATTGAATCAGAAAACACTCACCACAAAAAAAAAGTTTGCCAGATATATGAAATTTCAGTAGCAATTAGTATTTACCAACTCAAGAATGAACGTTGTACCATTCCAACTATCTTTGTGTTCCACTCTAACAACAGCTGTGCGACCTTCGCCTGCGCATAGGAATATAAACTTGTTTTCCATTTAAAAAGAACGTTCCGGTGTGGTTTACGATAGGATGCTTTCAAAACATTTCAACGGGATCTGTATAATAACTAAAACTATGCAATACTCCATAACTATCATGAACTTGCAATATTCTCGCCAATAATAATTAAAGTGTTGTCATACGACGTAATAAAATAAAAAGAAGCTTGCACTACAGAAACCAAGGAACCAATTTAAATACCAAATAAAATAATTACATACCGTGATGATGTACTTCATAACTATATGTTGATCATTTTAAAGGTTGTCTCTTAGTGATTGTTTCTACCATAGAAGACCAAGCAATTCTCCGGAACCAGTCTGTATGCCGGTTGGATAACATCTCGACCTCGCGTCAAAAACTTGTCTCCATTTTACATCCCGTTATTAAAAATGGATTCGAGTACTACAACGCTTTACTCCGCTAGCAAGCGCAAAGAAATGAATTCTTGCATCAACACGGATATCAAGGTAACTGGAAGGTTAATTTAAACCCATGAACGCAGGTGGAGTTGTATGTAACGAATAAGGATTATTTTTATGAAATAGAAATTTTACGCTTTTAATACCATAAAGGATCTTTATAAATAAATAATTATTACAAGGGCGTATATTAATGAAGGGGGAATTTGTAGTCGTTACAATAGAAATGAAGATATTTACAAAAAGCCGAATGCTAATGCAATTTTTTCATAATTTAAAAAAAATACAGCAATGTTCATAAACTTTTTTTAAATAAAACATACTTTGCGAAAGACTTATACTACTTCAGCACGTTCGTGTATATGAAGTAATGAAAACAAAATAAAAGAAATTTTTGAAAAATTACTATCCACATAATTTTGGACTAAAATGTTAATTTAACAAAAATTGATTTTTTTTCTGAAATATTTAAACGCCTGTAACTCGTCAACGTTTCAATGAAAAAAGCTCTACCACGTCTCATTTTAAAGATAATTAAAATATCTTGAAGAAAAATACATAACATTCCTGCCTTCAACCAGTCAGAAAAAGTTATTTTCCAAAATGCACTCAAAAATGACATTTTTTTGTGTTTTGCTCTTAACTTCAAGCTATCTTTACCAAAATGGATTCATGCATACATCAACATGTTCAAAATTTTATTCTCTTCTACTTTCATTATTCATACTATATGTGTACGACCTATACTTTCAGAATTAATGCTGATTCTAACATGTAAAACATCCACTATCAACATAAAAAAATTGTCTTTTAATTAATAACTCGGCGAATTTGGGCCGTACAGACCTGAGTAAAAACGATGTTGTTCGTAATTAGATTCTCTACAACTTTTATTTAAAATATTTTTCGATTTGAGAGTCGATTTTCGAGATATTAGTGAAAAATGTGCGACACGCGCGCGCGTTTTCGTTGCGTCGCAAAACTACCAATGTTTAAAAAAATTATATCTCTGCTCCATTTGGTCGTACAGACTTGAATAAAAAACGAAATCGTGCAGAATTTTGATATTACCATAAATTTCCGCAAAGTTGATATTTTCCGAGTTATTTGCGAAAAACTGATTTTTTTTTACAAATTTGGACCCTCTCCTGCCCGCAACGTAGCGTCTAGACATGGGGACTTTTAATATGTTGAATAGTACCCTAAAACAAGCCTGTTTACAAAGCTTCAGCCCAGTCAGTATTATTTCCTCCACATTTTGTCATTTTACTGGGCTAGTATCTTGGAAATTATCATTATTTGAACTCAAGTAAATTCGGCTAGATCCTCATATTTTAGCGCGAGAAAATTGTGTTATCATTTTGTACAGACCGTTTAGAGACACTCTGTATAATTAAAATATGAAACGTTTAGTAAATTTTGTGTTAATTTAATTTTTCATGATGTCTAGCCTGTTATGAACAAATCAATATAAATAAATATACACAATTTTGTGCTAATTGCTTAAGGTAACAATATTCGTTTATTTTAAAAACCTTAGCAGTAAATGTGCCTCTACAACCTGCTTGCACGGAAGAATTACTGGAAAAGTACGGTATAGTTCACACAAATTATTATTAATTTAATACAAGACAATAGAATACCTATTAGTTTAATTTATAAGAAACTACCGCATTTTAAATGACAGTGCGTGTGCACAAATATGGGTCTATGTACCACCAAATTTTACCTTCTCAAATCATAGCGCTCATAGTAAAAAATGACAGTACTTTCATCAAGGTTTTCTACAAGAAGTATATAAATAACGGGAGGTGATATATAACTAATTTAATGGATAATCGTTGCTGCAACCTGAGGTTATTTTTTATATTAAAAACAACAATAGAACTCATCGGCAATGTTTGGTTTTAATTTTGTAGTGATAATTGTGCTCTTAACACAACTTTACGAGGTGTACACTAAGATACGTAAGTACAATTTCTATTCATATAAAAAAAGATTGATTTAAACTATAGAGTATAGGATTACAATTACAGACATTAACGTAAGAAGGTGAAGGTTGATGAAATCGGATTTTCTAGAGTACTAGTAATTTAAGTAAAATAGTTGCTTAATATATTGCGTCATATCAGTACAAGTCAGTAAATTAATGGTACAAGGTGTACATTTAAATTTTTAAATGCGTGCAATGTGGAATTACAGCAATAACTCATTAAATGGATATAATAGATATGTCGTAAGTAATGTACGTACAACGTTTCACAATTCTTTGATATTAACCCAGATGGATCTGAAAGGATGTGAGGTTTAAAGTGTAATTTTTTATAGATTTGAAAGCGTTAGCTAACTTTTACCGAAGTTTGTCTGATTAGTTAGTTTATTGTGAAGTGTTCCTTTCACCCAAAGAACGCTTCGACTTTTAGACCTAAAGACAAATAAAGCTTTTGCAATTAAAACTTAATTTAATTCAACAAAGAACAAACTAAAATGCGGTCAAAGAGTAAGAAGTTGTACCTGTTGGGCCCTTAGGGATCACTACCTTTTAAAAAAATTTTTGTTAAACATCGGAGGCGATCGGTTTTGATGTGACTAAATGATTCCTTTAATAAAATCTTAAATAGTCATGTATACATTTAGAGAACCCTAAGAACGCGGTCTAGTATTTTTCCGGCAGGTTTTCAGGAAGTTCTTCTGTTACATGCAAGATGGCTGCTAGGAAGTGGTTTAACATTAAAATGACTAGGAAAACCTGTGAACAAAAGTAAAGGGGTTAATCTTGGAGCTGTCGAGTTAAAAGCTTAAGTTTTGTAACGTTTGAAATAGAATAATATAAATAAATTATATAAAATGTACAGTTAGAGGAAGATCGGATAGAATGGAGTAATTAACACAAAGTTATTTTTAAATAAACTATTATGATTAGAAAACACTGGTTTTTAACAAACACGTTTTGGTAGTTAACAGTCGTAGCAGTTTTTTTACAGAACGCGTTTAAAGACCTTGCTCCAAAGGAGGAGATAGATTAACATTTCGGGCTTTATTATACGATCACCATTGTAACGATTCTAAATCTTTAAAATAACTTAGGCGGGCTCAATTATCATTAATGCACACGAGACTTTATAATTCCGAATTTTAAAGGTACTTAAAACTGATACGCATGTGAAATGGAAAGATTAAAAAAAGCGTTATGCCGACGGCTAACTTGGCTATTACCCCAAAGCAAAGTTTGAGATGGGCTGGGTTGAAAATTTTTTTGCTAAACTGAAAACAAAATAAATTGAAGTTGGACGCCACTGTATCTAGCGAGTATTAATCAAAAAATTATAATTTTAGGGTAGATACAGAACCCTTTTGGAATAGATAATTTAAAAATTGTTGATTTAACCTCTTGGAAAATTAATCAGACTAGAATCAAAATACTTCTAGTCTATAGTAAATAATTTGTATCCAATAACAATATTTAACAAGTAATATCACATTTTTTAGTTATTTTTAAAAAATTAGTTAAATAAAATTTCGTTACATAATATTTAAATAAGTATTAGATCTGGCAGTTACGTACAAGTTTAATAATAAAGAGGCAAGCTTAAAATAACTAATTTCAATATATTGGCGAGTTTAATCTTTTTATAGGTAAGAGTTTTGCTTTTATAAAGATATACCATCGCAAGAAAATAGTTAATCAACTAGATTTAATACATTTGGATACCAGATCCTACAGACTGAAACGAGAAGGATTTTCGCGGCTTGGAACTTAATCGTTTGTGGGAGTAGGGTCTGTGAAACGAATCCGTTCTGGGATTTGGCAAAAATAACCACCCTTATCCACTGGTTGCAGGCCGCTACCCTTAGATTGGTTGTGTCCATGTTATAGCTTTTTGTTTGCGGTGAAGCATGCAAAAGCCCGAGATTGATCTTGAAGTACGTGACCTGTGAGTTCGAAGGTGACTGTAGACTCGAGAATACTTGTACATCAACGGTGCTTTGGCTCGAGAGTGTTTGCAAGCCTGAAGTTATTTGTTGGCTCGATGTTTTTTTGTACACCAACGTGGTTGGAAGGCTGTTTCCATTTACGTGTCGTTGTTATGATTTATGCGTGGCTCTAACGCCGTTATATAACCTATACAGATCACGTTTTTACCGGAAGATGCAATCGCAATGTCTATGTCAATTTACGTGCACATTTTAGGCAAAGTTTAAATTACTTACGTGATATGGATATCTCGGAATTTTATATCGGGATCCAGCATGTGGGATGGTTTTCGTAGTTCGCCGGGTTGAACATCAAATTATTATCCATTGGTGATCTTCTTATTGCTTTTTGTAGGGGATTTAAAAGAAAATAGGTAGCGAGTACGATAAGGTAAGATAAATGGAAGCAACATACCTCTTTTCTTTAAAAAACACCGCACTTACACACTTGTTACTTCGTTCATGTCAAGTTAATTCATGCTGCCTCCTTGGCTTGCGCGCTTCCGCATCCTTTCTGCCCAGATTCAACCGTCACCATCGGCGGAAGTTAGTGTATCATTTCAAAAATACGCGGCAATTAATCTACAAAGTATTTCTTACCCTAAAACATGATACATGACCATTTTGGCATGTAACAAGGCTCAGGGGTAGATGTTGACTCGACGGTGTTTACGCTGAAATGATTATAAATTAAGGCACTTAATTTTGCAACACTAATTCTCACCATCAACGAATCTGTAGCCTGCTCCACTCGAAGTTGATGTGGAAGTAAGCGGATTGAAAAACAAATTATAAACATAATTCGACCTGGGAAAATCTTATCAAAACAAATTCTTATTGTTCACGCGCCGTGTGTATACAACAAGTTGAAAACCTTGAGGTATGTTGTGAACTATAAGTTATATACTCAGACTTTTAAAGATTATAAAGCTATTTACGACTTTCCAAACAAGGTTTCAAAGCACCTGAATTTCAAAAATCCATCTAATTTTGCAAATAAATATATTTGGCAAATATTTCCAATTTTCTCTGTTGCCTTAATACCTCTATGTTGTCCCTAAAAGAAACCTTGTTATATACCAAAAAACATTGTTACAAAGTTACAAAATAAGCAAGTATTAAAATTTTTTTTAAATTACTATACCAAACTACCCCGTTCTGCCCCACATTTGACAAAAATGGGACATTAATGATATTAATCAAAAATGATTTTAAAATCATTAAAAAAATTCTGATTTAGGAACAGAAGTTACAACTAAAAACAGTTCCATCGACTTCACTCTGTACTCGCGTGCAACGGTTGTGAGCTCACTAAAAAATATTGTTAACATACATCCAACCTACATTTGAAGATAATCAAAATCGCTGTAATAAAGGCATTTGGCTTCATCCTCACTCTCTTCACTTGAAACACATTTCGATACATAATACCTTCTCTTTTAGTTTTTTCTATCCTTAGGTCTCGTAGAGGTTTTTTTTTTCTATTTTTTCGTTTTTTTTTTATGGTTAACATAAGAGGTACATTAAAATTTAGAAAGGGATAGAGATACCGTAACAGTTATAATAGTGCACCGACTAACTATGGTGGTGCAGGAGTTGGTTGCTATCAAAAGATAATAAAAAAACAATAACAATAAACCGTCTTATCTTGGCTTAGCAATCCCTTTGATATTATTCCTACCCGGAAAACGGTTATTTTGAATAGGTCTCTTTTGCTTTTGCTTTCTAAAACTTATCACATGATACATTACCTTGTTCAATAACACCTTAAGAACATATAAAACTTTAGTCAAAGTAAGGAAAATTATAAAATAAAATATTTTGCCTATTATTAAAGTGACTAGATTCTCTTTTCATGATTCGTCAGTGTCTATCTAGTTCATCAATAATTCCAAATAAAATTCAACCTCCATAAACGTGAAATAGTTACCCTGAGAATACCAATACTTTCGTAAAAAACTTAATTTCCTAACGTTAAACTGGCCAGGTATTACTAAAAAAAAACCTAAAAAAATTAATGCTAGTATTATTAAACCGATTTTACTATTTTACGAATAATAGTAGTTAAATTCTGAATCCCACTTCTGTAAATGTCAACTTCGCAATAAATAAAAACTTCAGTCAATACAACTTTTTATGTCCGCATTCCATGGACACTTAAAAATTACTAAATTGTTGTTCACTTCAAAACTGGTACTATACCACATATAAGACCGACCTTAAAAAATGACCATGCATAGCATAATTAGTCATTTAGAAAATGTTCTAAATTCAATTTCATACAACAGCATACTTAAAATTAAACCAGCTCTAGTTCTGGAAATTTTGTAAACTCACCACTATTCACATAGTCCAGCACAACAATTATGTTAGCATTATGCCAACTCCCTACAAATGAGCAGATACCATATATAATTCGCATCTCAATTTAATATTAACTTATTTCTAAAGTTGATTTACTGAAGTTTATTCTACATTTGCTGAATTCTCTCCCTTTCATAATGAAAGCTAATGTAAAAGCCGAACTTGATAGGTTAGTGCAAAACAATTCCAGGAACACCAAGGGTTCACATTCTTACTAAATCACCAACTCATAAAACAAATTCCCATTTCTGGACGTGTATACTCACAAGTTTCAACCCTTAAATTTATTTCCGATCACAATTACGTTATTTGTGTTAATTCCCCGGGGTGACACTAAAATCCACGAACACGTGAAAGTGATTTATTGCTTTACTGCAAATCAAACACACCACAACCGCAATGGTACACCTTGATCGCGTGATCTATATCTTATCGTGGTTACATTTCGACTTCTCTAAATAACTTTCAAAACTTAACCTTCAAATGTTGTGCTTACGGGAAAAATGAGCATTAGTCAATAAATTTATATTTGTCCTAAAGGCGCGGTGACCCCCTAATTATGTAAGTGTGCGCCGGCTAACTGCAGTAGTACGGTAGTGGGTTCCTACGGAAAAATTACAAAAGAAAATAGAAAAAAAAAGTAATTATGAAATAAAAATAATAAATAAAATATCTGAAATACAACATTGTCTCTTACCCTGAACGTTTTTTCCTGAGTCATAATTGAGGGACCCCATCTGTCTGTCACAGCAAATCCTTAGATATTATTCCTATACCGAAGAAGGTTATTCGAAATTAATCTCCCTTTCATAGATCTCCTAAATTTTGTCATGTTATATTTACCTTTCCCAAATGCATTCAAAACATATTAATTCTGCCATAATTAAGAAGTAAAATGCTACTTTCACACAAGATTCCATCAATGGGATAGCTGGATATCCCTTACACCTGCGTCTATTTACCTAGTTTTAAATAAATTTAAATAAAGTTAAACCTAAACTTTTAGATTTCTTCTTTTTATGCCAAATACATCAATGAGATAATGACCTTATTAACTATATCAAGTTTATTGTTGTCAACGTATTTCTTGTGTACACTTATAAGAGCTAGTCCAGAAAGGCGGTTTTCGCTCATTGTTGATCTAAACCAAGTCTCGGCTATCTTAAGAGTACTGAATGACCGGTCAATTAAACATGCTGTAGAAGGCATAGCTACAAAAAATTTTAAACAAGTTTTAATGTTGGAAAAAAATCACATTCCTCATCTAGAAGTTTGGATATATCTTCTAAAAACTCTCTTTCTTTCCACACCTGCTGCCCTGTGATATATTTCGCCCTTAAATGTTCAACTCCACATTTTTTAAATATCTTCTAACTGACTTTTACTAAGAATAATTCCCTCTTTAACGAGCTGCATGAAACCGCGATAGAGAAAAGGCTGATGTGATGTCAGAGGTAAACAGAGTTTTAAGAGAACGTATGACAATCTGAATAAGGAATGAATATAGAAATCCTAAAATATTTATCTGGTGATTTTCCATGAATATTTGATGTTATTTTGACGTGAAACTGTTTGGGGTTTATAAAGTCCATCTCGTTCGTTAGCAAATTCTAAACATTTTTTTTTGAATATATTTGAGAAGACAGAAATTGCACTTGTGTTGTTCTTTTCCAACATGCAATTAATGCATCAACACGATATTTTACAGAAAGGAAATCAATGGAAACCTCTTGCAGTGTATTTGCTATAGGTTCCAATATTTTGCAATGATATTAAGACAGATAATTAACGGGGGTGAGGATACTAAGCATAACAGTTACTTTGCTGAAATGAACAACTTAGAGTCAAATGTCACTAGCTTGTTCATTTCAGCAGAGTTATTGTGATTAAGTTGGAAAACCAACGACAAAATGCATTTTGAAACTTCTTAGATTCACAACTATAAGCATAACAGTTGTTAAGCTTTTCACTTTGTTTTGGCATTAAAAATTTCATTTACTCAGATATTTTGTGATAGAAAAAATTTTTTATAGAAAAGCCTGATCGATTTATATTTTGCTGATCATCTAGTCTCGCACAGTAACGACAAGTTAAAAACTATTGCCCGCCTTTTTGGGCTGTCCCTAAAATGTATTGTTTCTTTAACGACGCCTACAGAGTTTTGGACAACTTGAACAGAATTTAGGTCATTGATGGCTAAATTAAATTTGTGGGAGGAACAAAGAAAAAAGTCGCATTTGGATATTCATTTCTAATTAAATGCTGCACTTTATTTTTTTTTACCAGCCATCGTGGAACATCCATCACATCCCTAACCAACAAGGTTATTTAAATTTAGCTTTAAACCCCTAACAGTGTATTTAAGATTACGCTCGAAATGGTGAGAGCATCCAATGCTTTTAATTTCGTAAAACATAGAAAATGTTGATTTACAACATTACCCTTATCCAAGTATACTTGATACCAATTGAGAGTTGTTCTTCACCTGCTATGTCAGCGGTTTCGTTAACCACAGAAAAACCAACACTTTCGGTAGATTCATCTATAATATGCTGACGAATTACCTTTCCAGATAATGAATTTGGTGAGATATATATTTTGCTGTTTTAAAGCACTCGGCTAAATGATTTTGTAGTAGTTTTTCACCACTTTCAACTATAAATTTCAGGAATTCCTTAAAATTTCTATTTTGCTTTTTACCCGGTAGAGGGGTTTCGTTTGGTATTAGCTTAGCTGTCATTAATACTTCTGCCAATTTAAGTTTTCGCATCTAGACTAAAAAGGGCTTAAATCCAGGAAGGGGCGACCGCTCGCCTCTGCCCTCAAGTAGCGGCGCCCTTGTTTACACGATCTTCCCAATTTATTTAACGTAATTGATATTTACGCCAATAATTATATAACACTTAATTTTTACAATTTATATTTCACTACAGGTAATTTATATCGACTAACAAGTAACAACTGCATTCCGTTGAATATTTATTTTTGATGCACACGCGACTCACTATTGAAACTGACTTCCTTTCCACCACAACGTAGTGCGGCTTTATATAACTTATGGTAGCTTCTAGAAATATCTGGAAACTGAAAGTCGACCAACAATTGGTAAGATACACGCACTTTCTTTGACGTCGTTTCCTGATAGATAAGTTTCTGTAGGTTGATAGCGGTTAGAATTTCTAGACGTGCGGCGATTGAAAGCTGATGTAATGTGCTAAAAATAACTAATCTGTGATCCGTCGGCTTCGTTACAGTACCTTATACCGTTTAAATAAGGAAGTTATAATCGCACTTTGCACAACCCACCTGCAGTAATTAATTCTTTCTGTTACTTTTGTTGCTTTTACAACAGTGGAAACTGCTCGACTTGTAGCAGACGTATACTTTTATTAAAAACCACCTTTTCGGTCACTCCACTTACTAAATGTGCTGCCTGTGTTTAGTGAACATACTTGCCACTAGGGTGGCGCGGCTCTGATGGTAGTTATATTGATATTGTTACGCCTTATTTTAAAAGCTCATATAGTAGGGTATTAATTTAGGTTTAGGGGTCTTTTTTAAAACTCTGCGTGGGGAAATACCCAGTCGATAAAGACTTTAATGTTAACGCCTGCAAAAACACATCAAGTCGTGGTTTGCACGGTTGTTGATTTCATTGACTTATCTTTGTGGTCGCCGAGCATGTTAACATAACAATTCTCACATGGGAACAGTTTGGTTCCCACCAAGACAAAAAATGTGCGTCGGCCTCGGTTAGAGGGGGTAGACATTTTATGTGAGAAATGTAGCATAGCTCGGGACACTTCCGTGCCGCCTTCCGTTGTGTGCCGACGCGTTCTAGTGCTTTGCGTTTATCGATACTACCGGCAAGTGACTCCCACCCTTCCTACCTCACCCTATTATCGTGTCGAAGAAGCACCCGCGAAGAAGCACCAGCGAAGAAATACCACCCACCAGAATCACCAAGCAGCCATAGAACCCATCCCGGATTAGTTAGTTGACTGTGAAGTGTTCCTTTCACCCAAAGTACGCCACAACTTTTAGACGTAAAGGCAAATAAAGCTTTTGTCAATTAAAACTTAATTTAATTCAACAAAGAACAAACTAAAAATGCCGTCAGAGAGTAAGAAGTTGTATTTGTTGGGCCCTTTGGGACCACTATCTTTTAAAAAAATGTTTATTAAGCATCGCAGGCGATCTGTTTTGATGTGACTAAATGATTTCTTTAATGAAATCTTAAATAGTCATGTATACATTTAGAGAACCTTAAGAACGCGGTTTAGTATTTTTCCGGCAGGTTTTCAGGATGTTCTTCTGTTGCATGCAAGATAGCTGCTACGAAGTAATTTAAAATTAAAATGACTAGGAAAACCTGTGAACAAAAGTAAAGGGGTTAATCTTCGAGCTACTATTAGTAAACAACCTTTCCTAAGTTTTACGAACATGGGTAGTTACATTCTGAACTTCATTTGTAGAAATGTTAACTTCCTAATAAACGAAAACATTGGTAAATACAGCTTTTTATGTCCGTATTTTAAATTCCCTTAAAAATTACCAACTTATTGTTCGCCTCATAACTGGCACTATACTACATATAAAACTTACCTTACAAATTCCCATGCACATCCTAATTAACTATTAAAAAAATGTTTTAATTTCAACTTCATACACTAGCATACTTAAAATTAAACAAGCGTTAGCATTAAGCCAACTTCCTATAAATGAGCGGATACCATATATAATTCGCATCTCAATTTAATACTAATTTATTTCGAAATCCTTTAAAAAAGTTGTTTTACTGAAGTTTATTCTATATTCCCTGAATTCCCTCCCTTTTATAATGAAAGCTAGGTAGAAGCTGAACTTGACTGGTTAGTGCAAAATGATTCCAGAAACACCAACGCTTCACATTCTTACTAAATCATAAATTCGTAAAACAATAACAAATTCCCATTTCTGGACAGGTGAACTCACACATTTCAATTCTTACATTTATTTTCGATCATAATTACGTTATTGGTGTTAATTCCTCGGTGTGACAGTAAAATCCACGAACACGTGAAAGTGATTTATTGCTTTACTGCAAATAAAACACACCACGACCGCGACGGCACACCTTGATCGCGTTATCTATATTTTATCGTGATTACAATTCGACTTCTCTAAATGACTTTCAAAATTAAACTTTTAAATGTTGTGCTTTTCTTACGGGAAAAAATAGGCATTAATCAATAAATTTAGATTTGTCCTAAAGGAGCGGTGACCCCCTAACTGTGTAAGTGTGCGCCGGTTAACTGAAGTAGTGCGGTAGTGAGTTCCTACGAAAAAATTAAAAAGAAAAATAGAAAAATAAAAGAATAAAAATAATTAAGAAATAAAAATAATAAGTAAAATAACTGTAATACAATAAAATATTGTTACATTGGCACTTACCTTGAAAGTCTTTTCTTCTGTCATAATTGAGAGGCGTCAAACTGTCTGTCACAGCTAATCCTTCAGATATTAGGGTTATTCGAAATTAATCTCCCCTTCATAGCTCTCCTAAATTTTGTTATGTTATATTTACCTCTTACAGACTTCTTTAAAATCACATTAATTCTGTCATAATTAAAGAACAAAATGCTTTCTTTTCACAAAACTCCATCAATGGGGTAGCTGGATATCCTTTACACCTGCGTCTATTTACCTAGTTTTAAATAAATTTAAGTAAAGTTAAACATAAACTTTTAAATTTCTTCTTTCTACGCCAAATAAATCAATGCGACAATGCCTTTATTAATTATATCAGGTTTATTGCTGTCAACCTATTTTCTGTGTACATTTATACTATATGGTCCAGTAAGGCGGTTTTCGCTGATTGTTGATCTAAGCCAAGTCTCGACTATCTTAAGAGTACTGAGCGACCGTTCAATTGAACATATTGTAGAAGGTATAACGACAAGAAATTTTAAACTAGTTTTGTTGGAAAAAATCATATTCCTCATTTAAAAGTTTGGTAATATCTTCTGAAAACTCTCTTTCCTTCCACACCTGCTGCCATGTGAAATATTCCGCCCTTAAATTTTCAACTACAAATTTTTTTGAAATATGTTGTAACTGACTTTCACTAAAAACAATTTCCTCTTTAATGGCCTGCATAAAACCGCAATAGAGAAAAGGCTGATGTGTTATCAGAGGTAAACCGAGTTTTAAGAAAACTTATGACAATCTAAATGAGAAGTCAATATAGAAATCCTAAAATATTCATCTGGTGATTTGCCTTGAATTTTTGATTTTTAGTGACGTGAAACTGTGTGGGGTTTTTAAAGTCCATCGCAAATTCTGAAAATTTTTTAAATATTTTTGAGAAACCTCTTGCAGTTTATTTGCCTTAGGTTCTAATATTTTGCAATGATATTAAGACAGATAATTAACTGGGGTTGATCGTAATAGTTGTTGAGTTTTTGACTTTGTTTTGGTATTAAAAATTTCATTTATTCAGATATTTTGTAACGCTGTTGTGATAGAAGTGAATTTTTCATACAAAAGCTTATCGATTTATATTTTGCTGATCACCTAGCCTCGCACAGTAACGACAAGTTAGAAACCATTGCCGGCCTTTTTGGACTGTCTCTAAAATGTACTGTTTCCTTAACGACGCTTACAGAGTTTTGGACAGAATTTAAGTCATTGATTGCTAAATTTAATTTGTGGGAGGAACAAAGAAAAAAAGTCGCATTGGGATATTCATTTCTAATTAATTGCTGCACTCTATTTTTTTACCAGCCATCGTGGAACACCCATCAAATCCTAAACCAACAAGGTTATCTAATTTAGCTCCAAACCCCTAACAGTGTATTGTTACAGGCGGAAAAGCTACTAAGTATATTACTTTCATTAAAATTATAAAATGGGGGCGGCCTGTAAAACAAAAATTAAAGAGGGGGTGGGGTCACTGGCACTAGCTAGCGGAAGGTTGTGGATCATATAGAGAGTTAAAATTTTGCAGAAAGGGCTAAATTAATATATAATATACAACAAAAAAATTTGACACTTACCTTTCATAAATATTGTGGCTTAATGACAATTACCAATGGCGCCAGACAAGTCGAGAATGTCCAAATGTTCGTGCAAAACCTTGAGAGACTAGTCATCCCAAGGAGGACAATTGTTTCTTTTAATCAATTCTTAACTTTTTGACTATTTATGCAACTTTCATGATCAAAAAAATTAAAAAACTATTGACTTAATCAACGGCAAAGAACCTTTATTCTAAAACCAAATCGCTACAGTCACTATAAAATTAAAAATGTGAATTTAAAATGAATAGAATCACGTGTTCGAATATTTTTCAATTTACAGCGAAACAATGACCAAAGACGATCATAAAAATGTCCCTGAACATTTACAAACTTTTGCATCATCATCGTTAAGTCTTCAGTCTTGGAACTGGTTAGACGTGTACCGTTGTTGTTTTCTATTCTGAGCTAACCTACACGTTTTCCTGAAATTCACACTGCCCACATCTTTCACTATCTGCGTGTGAGATCTGCCTTCATTTCTCTTTTTTCTTACTTCTGCTTGTTATATAGCCCAATATACCACCCCAATTGTCTTTTTTTCCTATTTTTTGTTTTCCACATATACCTTTTTCCCCTGCTATTTCTAACACCTCTTCTTATTAACTTTGTCTATGCTATCATCATTATACACCACATTCCAAAAAGCTTCTACCTTTTCTGTCTGCTTCTCTAAGGTCCGTCTCTATTTCATGTCCACATATATGCTTTCAAAAAAAATTTCCTTGCTTCTATGTTTGTTGTTTTCAAACATAACCCTTGCTCTTTTTTGTTAGATACAGTTAAGTTCCCCTTTTATTGTTATCTAAATATACACCATATTTCATCGATATTAAGTAGTATGTGAAGGGGATTAACCAACCTGTGGCTAGCAATATTCCCCATTACTTAACCGTTTGCCGAATTAATAGTTTTCCAATAAATCCTTTCGAACAATCAACATTAGTTGAGAATATTGCAAAATCAACACATGTAGTTGTTTATAATAATCATCACATTTTAGTGCAATTATTTTTCCTCATTAGATTTTCTGTTTTGGAATAGATTAAACGCGAACCTCCATTGATTTCTATTCTGAGCTTACCTACACATTTCCTTGAAATTCTTACAGCCTAGAAACAGCTCGATTCTCTTTCTATTGTTTTCTAAATATACACCCTACGTCACCAATATTCAGTAATATGTGAATGGGATTAAGCAACCATGGCGGCTTCGTGGCGTAGTTGGTATATGTGTGACTACTACGCCCAAGGTCCCTGGTTCGAATTCCGACACAGTCCGCTTGAAAAATGTTAGGCGAGCATTTTTCACAAAAATACACCCTCGTTCGGATGAGAGGTAAATTGGAGGTCCCGTGTGTGAGTGTTGTCACGCACGTTAAAGATCCCTACTTTGCTTAGAACAGCAAGGGTTCGGCAAAATTCCAAATTTTCCAGGTAAAAGAAACTCGCTTCCTGAGCAATGTAGTACCTTCTGGTGGAGCATTGGAAAAAAATTACATGAAAGGTTAAGCAACCTGCGGTTACCAAGATCCCACAATACTTAGACATTTGCCGAATTACTAGTTTTTCAATAAATCCTTTTGCACAAACTACATTAGTTGAGAATATTGCAAAATGAACACCTATAGTTGCTTATAATAATTATCAGGTTTAAGTACAATTATTTTTTTCGTTATTGTGTATTCCGTCTTGGAACTGGTTGGACGCGTACCTCCATTGATTTCTATTCTGAGCTAGCTTACACATTGCCCTGAAATTCCCATAACCTACATCTTTGCCTATCTGTGTGCAATAGTATAACCTAGGTATACATCTACCTCTTGTTTCCTATCTCTGCTTCTAATTTATTCCCCCCTATTCACTCGTGCGTTAGTATGTGATACAATGAGAAATCAGAATGTACAAAAGCATATTAAAACGAGTAAATTATTAGGATTATTAGGATGCGTTCAGTATCCTACGTTCCGTGGTATATTGCTGTGGTCTGTCGATGTTTCTAGTAAAAGTGTTGCCCTAATTATTTTTGCTTGTTTAGTTTAAATCAAACTACTAGAATAAGATATCAAATGTATATTGACATAAAATGTACTTTAATAAACATTCAAATAACAATTACTACATCTACAACAGCTTTTTTTTAACAAGCAATGCCTTATATCTAACCTAAAAAAAATACTTTTATACAAATATTAAAATTTAAAAGTCTAGTCTAAAATTTGCCATCACAGCTTTGCCTTACACACAATACATATTTAACAAAAATATAATTTCTGAGTATTCACTCAGTAAACACTAGAGTCCCAAGTCTCCTTTATAACCAGAATGCACGCACTCTAATACTAATTTCGTTCACCAGCAACTCCTAAATCAATTTTATTATGTATATATTTAGTCAAAATAAAATAGATAACTCAATGTCCTCCCCTTGGAATCTGATTTAAACAATTCTGATCAGTTAGGTTTAATAAATTTTTTCTTGTAATGGCAAATCACCATAGGTTCCCACCCTTCAATAGAATTATCGAACTTGTACACTCTCTCTACCCAAATTTCAAATCCTAGCACATAAAAGCACTCTTATCACGGACCTTAATTAATAAATAGAAATGTCCTAATTTTTGTATCATGCTCCTGTGCCTGTATAGATGAGAATGAACAGCCTAAAATTTTGAAAATGTCCTCTGTGCCTTCGTTTAACTTTTTTGTTCTGATACTTTCTCTATTAGTTTCCTGCGCGTATGTAGATGAAAATGGACAGGCCGAATTTTTTATAAATGTTTTATTTTGATGTCTGTATGTATTTTTGCATGTTCGACAAGTTTTCAAGAATAATTTCTTCCGCGCGTGCTCTGAAACTTTTTTTTATATCGTATTGCTGTGCATGCGCAGATGAGAACGAAAGGGCCGAATTTCTAAAAATGCCCTAGGCAGGTAAAATATTTTGCTTTTATTGTTTTTTGAGAATGTTTTCTTCTGGGAAGAGCAGGAGGCATTATCGAAAATTCAGCCTCCCCATTTTCATTCCCATACACCCATGTATACGACTAAAACAAAATCACTACAACAACGAAACTCCGAATGATACAACACACGCAAAGTGAAAAATATTCTTTATAAAACTGATTTTCTCCGTGTGGACGTTGTAACTTTTTTGTGTAATGGTTTTTGTTCTGATACTTTCTGTATTGTATTCCTAGGTGTGTGGAAATGTAAACGAACAGGCTAAATTTTTGAAAAATGTTTTATTATGGTGTATGTGTATTTTTGCATGTTGGACAATATTTTCTTCCGTGCGGGCGCTGTAACTTTTTTTGTGTGTTATTCTTGTGCGTGTGTAAAGGACAGAATTTTTGAAAATACCCTAGGCAGCCAAAGAATTGTCGTTCTATTATTTTTAAGAAAGCTTTCTTCTATGCTGATAAGTATTTTGCTACCAAAGGGAATTTTCAAAAGTTTAGCGTGTTCATTCTCATCCGCACACGCCCACTAATATGGTGCAAAACGAATTAGAACAAATAACAAAATATAGCTAGTGTTAAATAATGTTTAATATTATTTGGAAAAGAACTTGATGATTTTACAATCAAAATGAAGGTCATGTCGAACATTTGAAGCTACCGGACACAAACCCCATTATTTAATCCATTTTATTTTTCACTGTTAGTTTTTAGTTTAATTAGTAAAAAAGTTGAAGTATTACCATACCTTATGATAACATCCTATATTTAAATTAAACGCTAATTATAACATACTAAGAACTGAATTACTAAGGAGTATTAACAAAAGTAATGCTTGGAAATTCATTAGCTTGTGTTTAATTATCAATCATTATAAAGTAATATCATCTGTAGAGAATTTCCAGTTCTTTCAAGTTTGTTATATAATAATTAATATAATCTAATAATATGAGACCTTGTGTACAAACAAAATTATCTTTTGTCATCAACAAATTGGTTGGTTTGAGGCAACTTTACAACTATCTCCATTTTGTGCTTGTTATATACGTCAATTTATATAGCATAACCTACATTGTTTATAATTTGTCGTTGTCTACTCACCCCATTCTCCACCCTTTCTTCTATTATCCGAGATACTAATTTGGATGTCGTGCACCTGCACCTCCTGATCGGTTTTAATATTTTTTGACCAACATTTTCCTATAACACATTTCAAAATCTTTAATCCTTCTTCTCTGTTTCTCATAGAATCCATGCTTTACAACCATACAATGAAACACACCATACACGTGTTGTCAAAATTTGTGGACGAATGCCGTCTTTGCCAGCGAAATTTCCATTTACTTCCCCGTGCTTTCTAATTTTTACGGGTGTTTTAAAATGAGCGCAACTTGCTCCTTAGTGACGTGAATGTATTAGAAAAATATCGCCTTTAATAAAATATTTATGTAACAAAATTCAAATTACAATGCAAATAATTCAATTTTTTGTGGTTCATATACGTGTGTCCAAATTTCGAGTCTCTACATTGTGATTTCAGTTATTTATTATAAGAGATAGAAATTGGGTTAAATGGGGAAAGATTTGGAGGAATCCAGGCCAGTTTCGTATCCGTTTACAAAATTGGTGTAAGTTGTCTAGTTTTGGAGATATTCGAAGAAAACTAAAAATGGCGGATTTTGTTTTTTGATAATAAAACATGAATCATAAGTCGCACCATCACAAGACTTGCACATTATTAAGACACTTTTCTAAAAGGAGTATTTTAGCATAAACCGAATCATTCGACTGTCTTTTGTTTTCGAGGAAACGCCCACAACTTTTGTTTTTTATGGCCGCCATTTTGAATATTAGGTGAATGTTATGCGCCTTAAAATTACCTTTTCAACGATATGCCACATGTCTATAAAAAATGCAAAACTATCCTAAATTTTAAAAATAACTAAATTTGTATGTTCTTTAACGTTTGGTAATCCCAACAGGGCAAAAATTTGATTTCTACTTTATGAAAAGTACAATACACATTTTATAATGTACACAAACAGCATTTGTCACAAATTATTAATTATGGTGGTACTAGAGTTAAAATGATATCGTTTTATAATAGTAGTCGGTGGTATGTGACAAAACCAAACAATTGACCAAATAATTTTTTTAGCACGCTTATCGTTTTCTACTTTCTTCAGTTCATGAACACCGAGCTACGTACATAGACTTTACCGAAAGGGGAGTCGAAATTTATAAGTGTAAGAAACGCATGGGGCTGACAGAAGAAAGGGGCGATTAAAGTGAAGACCCGCACGAATCACAATTACAAAACAAAAAAAAATAGAACCGAAGAATCGTAGAAATACCAAGCTAACTACTAAACGCGGAGAGTGGAGGGGATTCACATAAATACCAAAAAGCACATCGCCAAGGATTTTTTATTAATAACAAGAATAAATAAGGAATTCTATACAAACAAGCAAAAAAAGTAAATTGAGAGCTACTATTCAAAAGCAAACGATTATATTATACGGACAATTTAGTAATTTAGATACGAAGTGCGCATCTCGTATTTTACTTTAAAAAAGACTAACCAGTAAAGAAAATAAACGTGTGAGAGCTTTTGACAAACATTTTTGAAATTGTACCTAATACCTGTTGAAAAATAAACTAATCAGTAAAGAAAATAAAACTTATACGTTCTTTTGACAACTATGTTTAAAAATGGTACATGGCACCTGTAGAGCGATTCTAATCTCGATTTGCAACAACAAACAATAGTCCTACAGTTTCAAGTTTCTTTTCACGTAACCTAAAATCATATTGCGAATTAGTCCTGGATCCACCACACAAGGAAACGACACCTTAAATTCCTCAAACTTGATATCTAAGTAAACTGGTTCTTTTACCACACGCCCTTTTTGTCCCATTGCCCCTATCAAGGTATTTGCGGCGAACTGGAAATGAGAAATGGTTGGTCTTTGTTTGAATAATTTTTTCAAAAAATTTTGTGAAATTTATGCATGTCCCTGTCTTCCCAATTACACACGCAATTTTTTCTCTAATCTCCTTGAGTCACATCTATCTTCCATAAATATTTTTCTACTTCATCAACCGTCCACGGAATGCAATTTATGATATCCCTGTGGATGTTGCTAGAAAAATTACTTCTTAACATTGTAATAACTTTATGGTCTTCTAATTTATCAGTTAGAAAAATTGCCTCCCTAACCAATTAAAAAAATAATCTGTCCTTGGGACCCTTTCATAAGATCCAAAATGTAATATTGTGGAACGATTTTTGTTTCTCGTCTACCTCCCTCCCCCATATCGATTTAAAAATAAGTTCTTAAATTCGCGAAAAGGGTTTGCATTTTTCTTTTTAATTTCTCCCAATCTTGAGGGGGTCTACGTAAACTACTAACTACCAATAACATTTTCTCGTCTGGTGATAATTCTCTGGACGACAAGTAGTCCTTGGGGATTCTAATTAAGTCCGTCTCCTAGTAAATGGAGTTCCCCTTGCAATCAATCGATATATTTAATCAAGTTTTCTTGTGTCTTTACACAATCTCACTACGTCACCTAGATCTATGTCTAATATAGCATCAAATTATTATTCCTGTAAACGTATACATACAATTTAAGGTTACCTAAACAAATTTCAACGTAAGCCATGTAACAATATTTTCAAAAACAGATACATACAGAATTTAAAAGTTACCTAATTAAATTTCAACAGAGGTCGTATAACAATATTCCAGAAAACATGTACTTAACAAAATTTAAATGTTACCTAAATCCAGTTAAATGCAATTAGTATAACAATCTTCCTGTAAACAGGTACGTATACAGCATTTAAAATTATATAAATTAGCCACTTTCAATTGGTCACACCTTTTTTTATTTATTTATGTTATTAAGCTTTAATTCTAACGTCCAGCCTCCTTAAACCTAACAAAGTAAGCAATATAACCTACAATACAGGTAGGCGTTTACCACTCCTAAGGTCTAGCTAAACCCGTCTTATAAATATATGCCACCGCAAAACGAAAGAACAATTTATAACTATTTACCTAATTTAGAACTAAAAGCATCCATTTCACAAGCTGGGATCTACACTTAAAAGGATTATTTAGTTTCCCCACCAAAGTAGTATGGAGTTAAGCTGTCCAATATAAATATCATTAGCTCTTGTCGATTATCCGTCGATATCATCACGTTGAACGTCTGGTTGCTACTTCTTAACCAATAAGAATCTACGTCTTCCCTTATCCCTAGTAACTGTTTGCACGTCTTTTCGTTGCTTTATTCTTTTTCGATGAGTGTCTAACTACTGTCATTTCTCCCACCCTGCATACCCTCGCGAGGGTGTCATTCCATAACATTTCCTTTGCCTGTGTAGAATTACTTGAATCAGGCGTGAAACCATATGATTTTAAAGTGTGAGGTCACGTGCTCACGACTACTTTGTTTTCTCAGCAGATTTGAATAGAGACATTGAAAACATTTTTACTTTGTATTGAATGATATGATTAATGTATATGTAACTTGATATTTGTGTATTTCATTAAATAAGAGTCTGTGTTTTTAAGTAATGGATTACTTTCTCCATATGTTTATGATATTGGTTGGGGCTTAATTTGTATTGTAAGTACACGTGTGTCTCTGAAACATTACTCTTTCTTTATTTTACTAAAATTTGCAGAAAGTTCTCTTATATTTGGGATAATTTCACCTTTATTTCTTTCGCAATTATAAAAGCTTTTGTAAAATAATAAAATCACACTGTGAAAATTTAATGTTATAAATATTCTATTTACTCTTTTTATATCTTTGAAATAATTTTTAAACCCGAGTTATGTTAAAATATGTATTTCACCGACAATGCTATACTTTTGTTATTTTAAGTTCATCTGAATCTCCTTTAATAAAATTAAAACTTTATTGAAATGATATGCTTAATGATTAAATACTCCTATTTATAAAATCGAAGTATACAAGGTATATCAATATTAATTTTGTCCGTTTCATATTAATTTTCTCCTTTTCCATATGGTATTTAATTAGCGTAACAACAACACGTTACAATATTCGTCCGTAGAAGCGCCATGGTTGGTTCAATAGACACAAATTGATACCGCAACGGCACTAGTGCATAAGAAGGGCATTTCAACTATTACAAGATGCAAACCTTGAATATTGTGTTGCTAACAGAAATGTGGGAGAAGTAAAGACTTATGCGTAATTTCTGCCTAATTTTAGGGTTGCGCCTTTTCTGAAACACCCGTTATATTTTGAATATAAAATTTCTAAATTTCAACAAATCTGCTTTGCTCATTCAGAAGCTCTATTGTATTATGTTTACTGCATGTCATTCCTTATTTTTTATATTTATTTATTATCATGTTGTAGCTAAGGCTAAAACCTTTTTCGTTCTACTTAGTACGTTCTTCAGATCGACTGTGTTATTGGCTATATCATTCAGAGATTTACCAATGGTATTTACGCGTTACTTATTTTTCTAATTATGCATTTGTTAAGGGTAAAATGAGCGTTATAATATAAATTTAGATTTTTTCTAAACCGACGGAACTCTGCAACAATTTAAGGGTGCTTCGGCTACCTATAGTGGTGCGGGAGTGGGTTCTTATGGTAGAAATAATGAAAACAAAATATAAAAAATAAAACTAATAAAATTACTAAAATATAGACGTTACTATATTCACTTCCCTGAAAGGTTTTTCTCTATTGTTATAATTAAGGAGCGCCAAACGGCACGGAAGACGGTTTTTCTACATAGATTTATTTTGCATCTAGTTTTCTAAATATATCATATTGTGCTTTACCTTTTACTAAAATATATTAAAAGCGCATTAAATTTCTTTCAGAATAAAATCTCTTTCTCAAATACGTTTCCACTCTTGTGGTGATTGGTTATTCCTCTACAACTTTACCTACATTATCTTAAATAATAAATAATTCCAAATAAAATTTCACTTGAATTTAAATTCTAATAACAATAAATAATTACAATATAAATACACTTTCCTAAAAGATTAATTTCCTAACATCAATGTGGCCAGATATTACTTAAAAAATTGTTAAGCAAAACAATAAATCAAATTTATCAATAATACTATTACTCCAATTTTTCCGTTTTCCCTAATAAATTACACGACTTCCAAAATTCCATTTTCTGGAAATGTCTTTAATAACAAACATAGAAAACAGTTAAATACAAACTTTTTCTTTTATCATTTCATTGTTCATTCAAAATATTAAAGTCTTAAGGTTTACAAACGCTAAATTTTACCGCTAAAACACATTTAAAATTGACATGTACATTATAAAGTATAGACATTAAAGCTCAATGTACTCACTGTTCAAATTCCAATTCCCTAAATCCAGGATGTTCAACGACCTCAATCTATCTTGCAACAATTGCTCGGATTATCCAACAACAGTAGCTTCCTTAACACAACACATCACAAGACAAAATTGACATAATTTAAAGGGTAAATTTCCTAAGTCCTAGCTCCTTTATCTAGGTCGTCACGACATAATACCGATGATCTTTGCGTGTGTGAACCTACCCTGCACTTAAAAGCATATTTCAGTTTCTTGTAGCGCGTCGCGTATTTGTCTTCTGCTGGGAATCCACAATCACATATTGAGCTTTGTTACTTTCAACTTAATTGTTTAATCTGTGTTCATACCATCCCACAGCGGGACCCCTCCGCCTTATTAGTTCCCCGTATAGCTACATTTTCAACCTTGCGAATAAATAAATTTGTGGTTTTCGTCCTGACTTACGTGTTATTTCTCCCACTTTTTTATGCTTTACGGGGGTTTGTGGCATTGTATAACAGTCCCATCACGCGAATCAAACGTGAATTTATATGGATTCATTATGCAAAGATCATGTGACCAAGGCTATTGCATTTGTTCATCAATCTGAATAAATACATTGAAAACATTTTTACTTCGTATTGAATGATTTGCTTAAATTATTTGGAACTTGATCTCTTAGTTTCATTAACTAAGCGTCCTGTTTTAAGTAATGACTATATTGTCCGAATATACTTCTGCTATTGTCTGGGGTTTACCTTTATTATCCTTACACGTGTGTCCTGTAATATTCATTTTATTTTATTTTATCAAAGTTTGTCAAGAGCTCTTCTATATTTGGGCTAATTGTGGCACGGAACATGAATATTAATAAATTTACCCTTATAAATATTTTTTTACTCTTTTTGTAGTTTAAAATTTTTATAGACCTGAGTTACATTCATATATGTATTCTACAAAAAATATGCTTTGTGAGATTTTTAAGTTTATGAAATGACTTCCTGTTACTAAAATCAAAATTATTGAAATGGTCATGGTTAATGAACACTACTATTTCTTAAATCATTATATACAGAGCACAGCAATATTATATTTGTCTTTTAGATTAATTTTCTTCTTCCAATCCAGTTTCTATTTAACGTAACGCCAACGTGTTACATAATTCTGTGTTTGGTTTGATCAGATAAAGAACACGTCTCTTCACTTTTGTTTTTTCTCTTGATTCTATTGCTATTTCAGATAGTTGTTTTTTGTAAATATTTGCAATAATTGTTTGAACGTATTATTTAAAATAAGAAGACCATACTGACATTAGTGAGAAAAATCCAGCAGACCATGTAAAACAAAACACACTTGTTTAGACAAATACTCTATCCACCATTTGAGATTTAATTATGGAATTTGCGTTAGCTAGAACAAAACCTAAGCTATTTCAAAGGGCAACGCAAGTAAAAACGTAGACTTAATTAGAGATGTGTCCTGGGTTTGGACTGAGTTATATTAAACTCGATAAAAAAAATGGAACCTAGCTATTCCGTCGCCGATAAACATTATGGTGACAGATTACTTGGCGCGGGTTGAGTTTAGTACCGAATACGACCATAGACGTGTGTGGTGATGGAGCTCATTACGAAAAGGCATCACACAGAAGAGCAGGGAACAATCCCTAACAAGACGGAGAAGAGATTTGTGCACACACCTTGGTTAAGACTATGATAAGTGCGTGTCGCGACTCCAGGGAGTTACCAAGAACAATATGTTCTACAAATAGTAGAAGATCATGAGTGTGTATTGTTTCTTATCTCTTACCATCCACTCACCATTTCTTGAGGAACTTGTCCGCTAGGTTAGTGAGTGGTTATATTACTCTGTACTGAAGGCCCACGCGTGGAGATGTATATGTGAGTTCCTTTTTCATACCATCCTTTACATAAACCGTTGGCAATCAACTTTACAGTATAGTATATACAGCAATTTTACCTGCTCTGTGAAGTGCACTTCTTAAAACACATAACGTAACTCTAACTTAAATAAACCAAGTGTTCACTTACTTTAGCTTATAATTTGGTAAACAAGCTGTTGAGGATAGCATTGGTTTCCAAAAGAAGAGATAACAAAAAATTCTATAACGCGAGCTTCGGTTTATACTAATCGTGACTTGCAAAGTAAATACATAATCACTTGTGCATTGTGAAGGTAAATTTGCAACGCGTAGTTTGTAAGTTATTGTACAACCACGAGTAAAAAAATCTAATGCGCTTACGTGGTTAACCACCAGCCAAAGAAGTGTTTATCTTCCACAGCAGCATCAAATAAAGAAACCAGAATAAATTACCTTTATACCAGCTGTATGCCCTGGTACTATCGTAAAGAATTTGCAAGTGCGTGCTGCAACTGTCGACTTGCTAGATACTGGATGAAACAATTTAGCTAAATTGTAGCAATAAGTATAACAAAGCATCATAGCACCGCGACTTACAACATTTTCCTCTCCGTAAAAGGACCCTGCATAGAGCAGATCTTGTTCATAAGTTCGGGCTGTATTTATAAGGAACATGTTTTTGTTTTAAAAACAATTTCCAGCGATAATGTGTGAAGTATTCTGCAAATACCACCTAGACATTTTCCCATCCAGCAGCTGCAAAATATTCCTAGAACAATAACCAATTAACGCAAGCAAAAGCTTCGATATAATATAATGACTTTTGCTAAATTTTGTTGTCCGCTTGAGAAAGCAACGTTTGTTTAAATGGTCAGGTAAGTTTAAAACCCTCCCTACAGAATTTTGGAGTGAAATGTATAAAAGATTGTTTAACTGTTAATAGCAGCGATAACAATGCTGAGGGGATGGTTTATTGCTCCCCCACGTTTGCGAAGAATTTATAAACCGAAGTTGTTTAGCGATAACCAAGTGTTTTGCTTTATTCCGGGAATGTATCAAGCGTGCTATTTTCTTTGCAATACAAAGCACTTATTATAGAATGAACACTAAAGGAAATTTTGTAGGAAGTTGTAAATATTCATTTTAATTCAACTTGTTAAATGATTGTTGTGAAATCGTTTAGATTAGAATTTTTATGAGCCACTTCTTTAATCTGAAGTGAACTAAAGTAGTTAGGATTTTATAATTTATTTACAATATGCAAAATCAATCGATTTTAGGAATTTAACGTGACATATAAAATAACTGTATTGGTAACATCCTATAAAAATATACCACCATTTATAGGCTTGCCACTAAAGTCGTAAAAGTCTATCATCCCTTAAAGGCTCTGAATACACTACATTTGATCCTTCAATGCACCACCAGAAAGTACTGCATTGACCAGGAAGCGAGTTTTTTTACCTAGAAATATTGAATTCTGATAAACCCTTGCTTCTCCAAGCAAGGAAGGGATCTTCAACGTGCGTGACAACACTCACACACAGACCTACATTTTGCTTCTCATCCGAGCGAGGGCGTATTTCTTGTGAATAGTGCTCGCCTTACATTTTTTAAGCGGACCGTATTGTAGACACATGCATACCAACTGAGTCATGATGCCACTTTGAATACAACCGTAAAGTCCCATGTATATATGGCTTATCTTGAAAGCTGTAGTATTGTTGACAGGCGGGTCTGTGATTTAATTGATTTGCGTAGGACTACTATTCCCAGGGTTTTTGTCTTGATTCCCGACACACACCATTTAAAAAATGTTAGCCAAACATCCTTCAGAAGAATAGACCGTCTTTCGGATGAGAAGCTAAATGTAGGTCTGTTGTAAATGTTATTACGTACGCAAAGACTTTTGCCGTACGTAAGTTGGTAAGGATTTGGCTGAATTCTAAATTACCATAGTAAATAACTTGCGTTTGGGTGGTGCACTGGATAATTCTTCACCGCCAAGGATCAGAACCTCAAACTTTTGAAACATATCGCGTAGCAATTTTGATGGGTCCAAGACCTTAGCTTTCCGCGGTGAATCACTGATGTTACATACCATTAGAAGAGTAACTCACATCAGTTATATAGGAAACCGGTTATCATATCGGGGAAATAGGAGGAACGGTACAGACCTGAATAAATGCGCATGGCGGTGTCTCAGAACTAGTCTGGGCACCTATTGCTATTTGTTGATTTAATGTTAAACACTTGAATTAATTTTACTATACCGGAGATGAAGTGATGTATCAGTTAAATAGTGCACCGGTTAGTTTTTAGAGGTGCCGGATGGGTTCTACAAAATAGGTATACAAATTCCAACACTTTTACACCTACCTTGAAAGATCGTTGAACTTCTTGTCTACGTTAAGCTTTTGAGCGCCAACCCACTTGAAGAATTAACCCCATTTAAAGCCTCCCACGAAGACAATCCGCTACAGGTAAAGTTCCAACCTATTCTGGTTGATTAAAAGCTCTTAAAATACTGATAATTTTCTCACAAGATCGGCATGTAATATCCGCGTTTAGTGGCGTCCAAAAGCTTGTATAATCCCTAGCAGCTTCGATTTATGATTACTGTTCTATCACTTAATCTACCTGTCTTTCAAACATTGCTCTAAACGTGATCGACTTTTGAGTGGTTGCGCGTTGCTGCCTAATAATCTGATCAGGACTGATCACCTGTTTATAATATCTGGGAATTTTATAAATTACCATTTTGCAGGGTTGTTGCCCTATGTGTTTGTTCTCACTGATTGTGTGTTTAAAGCTGCCTTAAGGTTGAGGTCAATGTCGTTGTCTTTGCGTGACCGGTCATTTGTTCCGACACCTTTGAAAGAAGCGCCATTTGTTTACGTTCGCAACACATTTCTTGTGGTTGCAAATTTATCAGAATATGAATATTGGGGGTAATCTACCATTGTGGCGGTTTCTTTGAATTTATGTGAGCTCTTAATTCCTCCCACGGTATACATGTGACGCACTAAATTTTATGGTGGGTTTTATGACTATTGGAGTTGTAGGGTTTGACGGTTCAATTCTATGATCAAATTGTTTGCTTTTAAACTGGTGTGAATGTGTACAAATAAGTTTTCCTATGTCGGTTATTTGCCGAGGTGTATCTGTATTTTTTTTAATTGACTACGAAGAGTGCAAATTCCCAATCTTTATTACTGTTTGTATTTAATATATTGGATGCTTTCCGCTTTATTTCTGGATCCTAATTTAATATTACATTGAAATAGCCACATTATCAAAGTAAACTACTAAAGCTTCTATAAATATTTCAGGCTACTTTTACGAAAAAAGCTCATTTAACTAGCTAAAATAAACAAATTCCTTCTTATTAGCTAATGTTTGATTAAAGTAGCGTACCCGCCTTACATTACGTTTATTGGTTACGTATCAAACATGATCTTCTGTCGCAATACTTAGTGTACGTCTCCTTATATTAAATTTACACTACAGGAATAACAAGTTGTCATATAGCTATACTTTATAAATACAAGTGCGAAATGTCATAAACGCCATCTAGCCATTCATGAACAAGTAACTTTGTCGATTTTCTATTAAAGCAATACTTAATAGTCGTGTTACAGGCTTTGTAGTCGGTTGTAAACTGAAAATAAACCATACATCAGTTATGTTTGTAAAGAGTAAATAACCAATCTCTGAGTTTTTACGTTTTGCAGCTCCTCAGGTTGGCCTACTTTTCATTCGCAAATCCAATAAACACAACTGATATAAACTATGTAAAGTTTACCATCATTATTTAATTCCTTATTAAAATGACCTTTTATTTTTAGCTGATTACATTCAAGTATGCCAGAGGAACAATCCCGACTTAGTAAAATGTATAACGGAGTCTGTAACAAACCTGAAACCTCATTTAAAGACAGGAATGCCAGAAGTAGATGTTCCACCTTTGGAGCCACTTTTACTGGACTCTATCGAAATTAAGAGTGGTATCGGTAGTGCAAATATAGCAGCTACAATATCCAATCTGAAGATATGGGGACCTACTACATTTATAATACGAGAAATTAAGTAAGTAGCTGTTTCAATAATGTAAGAAAAATTGAAAGGCATTTCAAGGTTAATCAAAATTTACCCCAACATGTATTTTACAATTCTAACGATTCTTGTTGTTAATAATTACATACATCTCAAATTTATGAGTTTAATCGCTCTTCCGGCAATTCAATTTATTTTTACTGTTTGGTTGGTCGGACAGTACAGGTTCAACAATTGTTACATTTAAAAGCCTCTTTAGCTCTTATTATTGTTTCATTTTTAATGCCTTCGAGGGGTATGTCATTATATTACAGTCATTCATATCGAGCTTACATTAGATCACGTGACAAATGCGTGATTTACTGTGGTTTGGTCATATTAACATCATGTGCTTATTATTATCCCGTCTTTTGCAGCTTGTAAGTTGTAACATTCAAAATGTTTTACATTATTAAGCCTGTAATACTATCTTCATCAATTCCACTTAGGTCATCGGTTGTATATAAGGTGATTTAATTGTAATGTAACAAAGCTACTTTTATTTTATTTGGTTACAATTTAACAGTACTTATGTTTGTTTCCTTGTACTTTTAAAATCCAGTACTTATGTTTGTTTTTCTGTAACTTTAAATTCAATCCAGTACTTATGTTTGTTTCCCGTAGTTTTAAAATTAATCTTTTTAATGAAAGGCATAAAAAAAGCTTTCCTAAATAAGAAATAATTAATTATATGAAAACATGAATATAGATAATTTTACTACTAACTCTCACTTATTCTAAAAGTTCTCTCAAAATATCATTACTGCGTTTTAAAACTTGTAACAAAGTTTTTTTTATTTTATATGGTTACAATTTAATAGTAGTTACATTTCTTTTCCTGAACTTTAAAATCAACCATTTCTCTTCAGATGTACAAAAAAGCTGTCCTAAATACGAGGTAATTAATTATACGAAAACATGAATATAGACAATCCCTATTATTTAACCATTAATTATTCTAAAGGTTTTCTTTAAATAACATATCACTATCAAAATTTTCATTGCAAGTGGTCTGTTTGCCCAAACTCTCTACGGTAATTACGCATAGTTGCGTCTTTGTGTTTGTATTCGTAATGCGTATCACTGAAATCTGTTGTCCTTTTGCAATTTTTATATAAATCATTGATCTTGGTTACGCTCAACTATGTATTATAAAGGAAATAATTATGATTTTATTGTTTAAGCTAGATTCATAAATTCCCCTTACAAAACTAAAAAATATCAAACTACCATACGTACTGAACATTACATCCCCACTTATTTTACCCATTTAAAATTAATTTTTCTCTTTTCCTTTCTTATTTATTTCTGAAAATACCAGATAGATATAGATGCTGGAAGAGGTCCTCGTCCCACAGTATGTCTGTCACAGCTTGTCCGTTGTTATGTGCGTCTTATATTAGTTTCCTTGTGTAGTGTGCGTTGTCGTGTGCGTTCCCAAAGATCCATTCAATTCAGCAGTAGATGCTCTGGAGTCCCGGTCACCTCGCATGTGCATGTGTCTGTGTCAGTTAACTGAAATCTTGTACTTGTATGTTGGATATGGTCCATGCCCAGTCAAGAAATGTTTAAGTCCCCGGCTGGGTTGGAAGTTACGTGTCTTCAGTTTGTGTGCTATGACTGGAGTTAGTATGTGATTACGTCACCCGTTCGTGTTAGTGCCCCATCTGTGTTACCATTCGGACAGTAGTGGTGGTGTGCGTATTGCGCATTCCGTAACTGCATCCACCTTGGCGTACTGCTTCTTTCGTAGGAAGTATGTAGCAGCTCGTTATTTTATATTAAATCTAGTGGCATTAATTTCAGTGCAACGGCCAAGTGCCTCTTGCGAGATGGCGCGGTAGGCCCCTGTCAACCGCAGCATAAGTTTCCTTTGCGCCGAGTTCACGCGTTGTGGGGGCTTTACTAGATTCATCCTGGGATTCTACGCGCTTGCTCCATGAGTTATTACAGATGCCATCTCGCTGTTTAACTAGAGTTTGTCACATTTGAGCGGAATTTTGTACTCGCGATGTCTTGCATTAAGCTTTTTGCCTTTGCGCACGTCTTCTGTAAGTGATCTTCAACGTTTTGTTTCTTGTCCAAGATAACCCCAAGGTACTTAGCTTGGGGCGATCTTTTAACCCTTTTGTGTCGTAAGATGATTCGGGGGTTTCTCGGGAAATTCCCCTTTATCATCATTGATGTGGTCTTGGAGCATTTTGTTGTTTCTACACCAGTTGTTTATTCGCTCTACTGTGGTTATAGCTTTTGCTCGATTGCGACTTTGTATTCCCCTTCACCATGACGAGTATGTCGTCCGCCAAGGCAACGACAGTTCAAAACCTCTCCATGGCATAAAGGTCGTCCAACGGCCCATCCATCAAAATGTCCCAGAATAGAGATCCGCAGACGGATTCCCGCGGGCAATTTTGGTAACGATTTTAGATATCGACCGTGGTCCTTGTAGTATAACGCATCTGTCCTGGCAACAATTTCGAAACGTATGATACAGTAGTTTGGGACAGTTGATTGATTCCAGCCTGTGAAAGAGGGCTGGCCACCAAAGTTTGTTAAATGCCCCTTCGATGTCTATCATTACCGCAAGGACGTATTACTGTCGGACCTTTTCGAAGATTCAAAAACGTGATTGATAGCGCCTCTGGTCGACTTCCTTTCTCTAAAACCGTATTGACAGTTGTTCATACCGTGTACATTTTTATGGCCCACTATCTTGTTGGCTAGAAGAACATTAGAATTATGCCGACCGACATCTCTAGGTTCTGAATCAGCATATAATATCTTCTGCCACTTTTGGGCAGTTTTTCGCAACAGGAGGTGTAGTAGTTGTAACACGCGGTTGAAGATGTGGTGGTAATGGTGGAGGTAGTAGGAGTTGTTTAGGAAACTTGTTCTTAGTAGTAGTTGTTACAAAGTCAACGGTAGAAAAAGAAACAGCATGGGCTGTAAAAGTATCAACCTTATAAAAAGATACAAAATCAAGGAACACTTGAGCTACGTTAGAAGAAAAACAGAACCAGGCAGAATTTCATCAACCTTACAGGAACAAGCAGAATCACTTAGAACTTCATCAAAAGGAGCAGCATCAGAAGAACTTTTCAACATTACATAATGGAACATCAGGTAGAATTTCATCTACACCAAATAGAAGAGCAGAATCTGGTTGAACTTCGTCACATTAGAAAAAGGAATAGGAGCAACTTCATCAACATTAGAAAAAAGTAGTGAAAGCATGTAACGTTTCATCAATGTCAGATTACGAAGTACAAGCAGGGAAAACTTCAGCTATAGTAGGAACTACTTTCTCGACAACAGCAGATAAAGAAACAGGAACAGGTAAAATTTTAGCAATAACCGCAACAGGCATTAAAGATACCGGTTCGCTAACTTCAACAGCACCTTCTCGGACAGAATTAGAAGTAATCGTCACTTCAGCTACATCTGCCATTGCAGACACGGCAGGAATTTCTTGAGTAGAATCATTTAAGAAAACAGAAACAAACTCTTGAGCAACTACCTGAGTAGTAGCTGGACGGAAATTTTCTATTTTTGTTTCAAAAGCAATGCGGAATCTTCTAAAGTATAAAGTAATTTCCAATGAATTTTGCGCTCCGCTTCTAGTAGGGGAACCTTAATACAACGACGTACTGCGTGAATCCACAGGAAACTACTGCGTTTAAACGCAAGTGAAGATTTGTCACCAGCAAATTTATAAAGGGATTGTTGAAGCTCTTTTATAGAAGTTTTGACTGCTGCAAGGTCACCATCGTAATCGAATATAATGGGCGTGGAAGGAATGCACTATCGAGCTCTATGCAAAAAGCACACAGTACTGAGTTCATCTCTATAGACCTTAGAATCAAAACCACTAGAAAATAATTCGTAGTGGAACTCGTGTTCGCGTAAATGTTTCACACTTATGCGCCAAAGATCTATTTTAACGCCATTAAAGCATAACAAAGCTAACAAAAGTTAAAGTATATCCGAAGGAAAAATTAAAACTCAAAGGAACCCAAAAAGAAAATTAGTAGAACTTATAAACTAAAATTTAAAAACGCTAATAGAAATAGAAGCAACAAATATAACCAAAGAATAGAAATAGGCGTCAGTGTTTTCAAAAAAACTCGAATCGTCAGCGAAAACACAATTCTGGTAACTAGACGTAAAGAAAAATTTTGAAGAAAATTACCTCGTAACAAACAAAAAACAGTAAAACAAACGTAACAAAGAAAAATTTTCATCCGTACGAAACAGTATATGTACAGAAAAATTCGGGACCAAATGTTGAGTAAGAATAGAAGCTTCCAAAAACCAAGGACAAACTCTTCAGGAAAAAGCACGGTTAAGAAATCAAGCAAATCTAAAGAACAACAGAAAGGTTTATAAAATCGTAACCAGTATTAAATAAAAAGAACGAACTCGAAAATCGGAGCCAACAGTAAGTAAAACAACGCTTTCGAAAATCGAGGCCTCAGGTTGGGTACACGTAATTTGTTACGTGCTACGGTATCTTATGCGGGCAAGAAAGTACGCAGCACAGTAAGAGGTAGAAAATTGCCTGCATCAAATACGCAACAAAAACACCGGGACAGAATCGAACGCCAAAAAATTAAGACTTCGGCTAGCTCAACAATGTTAGAGAGTGAGGAGGGTGACCTAGAAAGAAAAGAATTGCTAATCTTAGTAACAAGAAATGTATATTATGCATATGAAGGAGGACTTACAATGCCAAAAAGGATATTTACAAACGTCGAAAATACATTGTTGCGTAATCGTTCGTTACAACGTGATGTACATAAAGCCTAAATTTACATATAACATAATATACTTAAACCTCAAAAATATCAAGCATAAAATCTTACTATCAAATTACAAGTATACATACAATATGATCTAACCCTAAATAGGTGGAAGAAATATCGAAATAATAATAAAGCCAGTAAAAAAATTTCTGAAGGAACTGCAACTCGTATCATTACAATTTTAAGCAATCCATTGTTGCCGTTCATATTCATTTAAACAGTAAAAAGCAAACAGTTGATAGAGCTCTAAACGCATTAAAATTCTTATAGTAGTATACCTAGTTGGTCGAATTTGTGAACGTTTGTTAACTTCGGTCTGCTATGTATTGTAGAATGAATCAAAAGCAAGTGTCTCTCTCCCAAAACAGCAATACAAAATAAAGCAAACAGAAAAACATATTGTACCTGTAGCTATTTTCTTTCTAGAACCATCTCACAAAATGCAGCTGGAGTTGGAATAATTTAACTGTACTGCACTAGCACAAACGCATTTTAAAAACGTGACTTTAGAACGCCTAAAAGACGTTAAATATCAGAAGTACTACAGAGCGAAGTCGAATCATCCAGAAGAGTTTAATAAATTAAGAGCCGAGTCGACTCAATAAGAGATCCTTTCAAAATTGGAGTTGTATTCATATAGCTTTGAAAACCATGGAAGGGAAATATAAAACCATTCCCACCGATAGTGGTGTAGTATATTCTGAGAAGGCAAGCAAAAATACATACAACGGCAAAATCTTCTTATTATTTAAAAAACAAAATACGATAATTAAATCCATTGAATTTCGTTGATAGAAGGGGAAAGCAAACTACATTTTAAAATGTACCTGCGATATAGACGACTAAAACTAGTGTGAAGCATTTAAAGTGGCCTGACTTATTAGAAAAGAACAGGGGTTTGTATGATTATCGATTTACACTATAAATATTTTTGGAAGAACTTAATGAGGACGGACGTTGCTACCAATAAAACTTGAGCCACGAATACGTGAGGATATAACAAAATAGAATTTTACGGACACGAATAAATGACAAACACATTTAAGCATTTAATCTCTTCCAAGAACCTATTTAGAAATAATTTTAACGACCAGCTAATATAATGAGCAGCGGTGAATATTTTATAAAAAGTTGCTAAAGGCGAGCTTCTCGGTTTTAGAAGTAGTTTTACAATAGCATTTTTTCGACGAAAAACTATTTGAAATAACAAAAGCGTATTTCAAGGAAGAGAGTTTGTTTGCCTTAACGAATAACTATTGAACACAACAAGCGACGGTTTTAATGTTGGAATATTTGTTAAGTTTGGATTATTTGGGAGAATAATAAGTGGTTTAGATTAGCGTTTTCAATTAGGGTCGTTGCAATTCCATGCAGGATCTCTTTATTTCAGAAAGTTGCCATAACAAATTCAAAGAAGGTTAGCGGCAAAAATTAATGAAGTCGAGACGAAACCCATCTATAATTTTAGAACGTTAAAAATAACGTTTTTCAATGTTACCATATAAGATTTTTCTAGAAAGCAGTTTTCATCGTTTGGAAGAAATTTGTGACGATCAGAGAATTATAATGAGCAAATACGGGAAACAACCGGCCCCTAATATCACTTAAAAAGTCGAGGGGAACCACTCGAAGCAATACCTACTAAATTGAGTAATCTTGAAGGAAAACACAAAATTTTAATCCATCTATTCGTTTAATCACAATAATAATACACCTAAATAACGCCACGGTGCCAAACATTAAATAAATTTAATTCTATAACAGAAATTAATATCACGTGGTCCATAGCAAATACTTGAACTAGGGGTCAAGTCCCACCACCGGAAAATTATTGCAGCTTAACTTCGGAATGGCGGCTGCCATTTCGAAATTAAGCCTAAGTAGCATTTCCCTTACGCTATATAATGAAGTAAAAATTTTGGCGCGGAAACGTTCCTAAGGGTCAGAAATGGGGAAGTTAATTTTCCTCCTTCCCACTCAACATTACTCATTCTGAGTGTATTTTGGGTCGCATTTGGGCCAAGGGAATTGTGTGTGTGTGTGTGTGTGTGTGTGTGTGTGTGTGTGTGTGTGTGTGATATGGTTGTGGGAGCAAAACCATGGTTTAGAGCATAGCAGAGAAATCTCGGAGAGTTTTGGAAGCACTATGCACTAAAGTCCCCTAGATTCTTCTACTGTGCGTTTAGGAAACGTGCTGATCGATTGTCTTCTGACAAATTCAATATTTTTGAGGCATCAGAGAATCGGATCAAATGGACTATGCACCATTTATTACCAAGAGCTAAAAATGATGACGGCAAGAGGCAAGAGTAGTTATCGGAGCTTGGATGCTTGCCCGCATCTAAAAGTTGACCTTGGTGTTCTAATGAGATGATTTACGATAGTGGAGAAAAAGCTTGGAGGTAAGTGTGAATAATTGGAATGAATTAATTTGCCTCAATGTGTTGTGTTCTTCAATACAATTTCTTATGGATTTTTTACATTGTTTTGATTTGTAGATACAGAAAGAAAGTGTAGGTACGAAAGCAGAAAGCTACGGAGCGTGGAACAAAAGTTTCTTGTTTTGATGGCACATAGTTCAGTGGGACTAAATTAGGGATAGCAAAAGTCTTGATGTTGACACATGCAATTGTTCAGAACGAGCCTTCAAGAAAAATCATGCACAATTTGAGATTTGGAAGTGAAACCGTTTGTAATTGGAAAACTTTCGTGCGTCAGGTATTACAATTTTAAGGAAGTTGTTTCGCCTTTACGTGATGAAATTACGTTGACTGACTTTTTTTATAATTTGGTCATGTGTGAATAGGCAATTAATGTATCAGAGAGTATTGGCGAAGATGGCAAAGTTGTAGAAATAGATGAATCGAAGTTCGGGAAAGAAAGGCCGTAGGGTCGAGGGAAGTTGGTGTTTGGTAGAGTGGAGCGAGGGTCAAAAACAATGTTCTTGGTTCCAGTAGAACAGAGAGATAGTAGGGAGACTTTACTTCCTATCATTAAATCGTACATACGCCCTGGTACTACAACTATGTCCAACTATTGGAAAGCCTATGTATGACACGTTAATGCAACACGATTTTACTATTTTGAAAGTAAACCATTCAGAATACTTTGTTGATCCTGTGACTGGGGCTCACACTAACACTATAGAGGGTCTGTGGAGACATGCAAAAAATTTGATGCCGAACTATAACAAGCGTAAAAAGAACTACTCAAGTTACTTCGGCCAGTCATTCGTCATTGTTTCTACATGATTCTGGATCCTTTTGAAGAATTTTTACGACAAGCTGGTGACATTAAATTGGACTAACATTGGACGATGGAAATGATTTGGATGAATTTGAATCAGACTCAAAATTCTAACTTCTCATTCAATTCTTATTTACTTTTACTTTTTTCTATTCCTATTTATCACCTTCGTTATACAACTTAACTTCACTCATTAATTTTGCTTATATTTATTCCAACATTTTTTAAACCAGTTTTTTAACATATTTCATTTTGTTTAAATAAAATTTCATTAAAATTGCTTACAAAATTGCATTTCCCAACATTTCTGCAACCTCAGCTTAGTTTCAGCTATGAAACATAGGATTTCACGAATATTAGGACCTCTGCTTATTAGGATCAGTACTTAGTCCTGCAATAGCTGGGCGCGACGCTCTCTGCGTCCTTGTAGTGCCTTTTAACTCGTGAGAGTTTTTTGGCTTGTTGGTAATGTTCTGATTGTTGTGGTGTTGTTTTGTGATAGATATTCTTGATAAATTTGTTGATGTGGATTCCTCCAGACCTGCTGTTGGAACCCATGTTTTGCTACAGTGAGCAGTTTCCCGGATTTTCCCCTTGGTTGCTCTTCAACTACACGATATCCGAATCCTGGGTCCGTTCATTTACATTTCCAATGCTCTACCCAAAGGTACTACATTGGCCAGGAGGTGAGTTTTTTGTTGCCTGGAAATTTAGAATTTTGCCGAACCCTTGCCGTTGCTGGCAAGGTAGGGATCTTTAACGTGCGTGATAACACTCACACACGGGGCCTTCATTTTACCTCTCATCCAAACGAGGGCGTAATCTTTGTGAAAAATGCTCACCTGCCATTTTTCAAGCAGTCGGCCGTGTCGGGATTTGAACCCAGGACCTTGGGATCCGTAGTCTTACGCTTACTACATTAATCCACGGCGACGCCCGAATACTGGGTCCACGGCCTGTGGTTTTTGACCGACAAGATGGCTATTCGCCACAGGCCGCTCTATCGTCAGGTAGCTCGTCTAAGAGGACTGGCGGATGTGCATCCCCAACGACTTCACTTGTTTACCCATTCCTCGGCGCCCCGCATAGCTGGAGAACTCCCTCAAGTCGTCACCGGTCCGCTGCTCACCTTTGATCGCCCGGAGGCGGTGGTAGATAACTGTTGCTGCTTCGGAATCTAGGCAGCAGCTTCGGTACTCAGTAAGTTTGATTATGTATTTAAATCTCCGCCAAAGGCGTAGCGAGGTCTGGGGCGGAAGCCCCAATACCAAAACTAGTTATAAGCAGAGTCCTACAACGCTTTTTCACTTAGCCGTCTTATTGCCCTTGAGGATTTTATAAAAAAATTTATTAAAATTTGAAAACAAATAATTATTGGACATTTTAATGCAAAATCATAACCTACCTTCCATTCCTGATCCAACAATGCTAGAACGGTTAGAATCGGTTTACCTGTTCAAACGCTACAACAATGTCGTACTCGTATACTGTTTGAGGTTTGAGATTTTTTTTTGATTGAGTAGAATGTGAGACCTGAAGGGTGGTGGTTGGGCGTGTGAACGGAAAACAAATTTTTAATTGCAATGATCTCCTTTCCATGATGTTCCCGCGCTTAAATTTTTGCACCATTAAACCACCCTTAATTAGTACTGTTAAAGTTGACTTCGGCATAGCGGCTGCCAAGCCGAAGTTGAGCCTTTAATTCTATTCGAATTATGATGCCAGCCAGCATTATATGTGTACAGGATTATTTCATGCGAACAACAAAATCAACAATGCCTCGACTAATTAAATTAAGCTAATATTGTACCTAATAAAACATACAAATCAAGGCATCAAACATTTTAAACTCATACGAATAATTTGAAACTATAACTTGGGATTAGGGTTATATTATATACCTATATTGCCAACTATCAGGCACAAGGGTAATTAAACGAGGATTTTCCGTAGAGATAAAAAGCCCTAGGTAAGTTTAGATGGAAAACGGCTTTTGAGTAAGGAAACCTCTAAAGGTAAAGCGGCTAGTAGAGTAATTTGTTCTGGGTAGATTATGAGCTTGGGTCGGGGTTGAACTACGACCAAAAATAAAGTGAATATGGCGCCACCGAATTTGTAAATACAATTTATGGGCAACATCAGCCCATTTGTATAAGGAGAATGCGGTAACCTAAGCCATATACCGCTATACGGAAATTTGGCATGCATGCCACCTTTACGTAACACTTACCTTCCTACACGTTAAAGCTAATAAAGATGCACTGCTACTCCTGTAATTAAACAAAACCAATACTAGCACAGTTTGTACGTTCAGTTAATTATCATCATAAAAATTTATAGGCATTAAAAACCAAGTCTTATCTCATTCCAAATAATAATCATAGACGTGACCAAAATAATTTTTCTTAGTTACCAATTAACAAAGATATCTATTTACAATTAATTTCTAAACAAGAGCACGTCATTATAAATTTAATTTAGCAGTATTGTTTCCTATATCTTAAAAATTTTGCAATTATTTTTCTTACTGATAATTAAACTAGCATTGGTAGAATAACTAATGATATACTAACAAGATTTTAATTAGTCTTGAGTAGTACTACGATAGACTTTACATTTAAGTACTAATTTAATTTAACTTTCTCTTTCATTTTTAAGTTTCAATAAGGCATATCTAATCTGACCAGCGAACAACGAATTTGTAGTGTCAGTGAAATATTATTACTAACTAATACTTTCTAAAATGAAATAATTTATTTTCCTGACACTGAATCATTATTAATTTTTCTAGAATGATAGAAGCTAAACTCCTTTTGCATACTGCCATTTATAATTTTTTAATTGCACTTATCAAAAATAAAAATGTCTTCGTAAAGTTTTCTTTGAAATGACAAGGGCACTATAAGGTGACTTGGAAATTTACAACTCTAACAAAACTTAGAAAACACTTACTTGTTTTTAACCCAGATGTTGTCAAGACTTGTACGTCTCTACAGAACAAACAACATACCAGATGTTAATACTTATGAGAATATTTACGATGCACTTAAACCATTTCCTGAATTTTATATGAAACTCGAAGTTTCCTTGTATCATCATGAAATAGGTTGTTATTTCTCAGACCACCTAACTTCCATATTCAATTTAACAAATTTCTGTATGTAACGATGTTACATATTTACATTACAAAAAGGAATTAACAAATGCCTTGAGGTTTGATAATACTCACTGTGTTTCTGATGCTTTGGGTTGCTTCTTTAACTTTGTGTTTTATACACCTATCTGCCGAAAAAGCGTCGCCAGGAATTACACGATGTATTCACTACCATTAATCATCTTTCTTTATCACGCGGCACCAAGCATAATTGCTCAGGGCCATCGTTCTTATCAGAACTAGACTTACCCGCGCAACAACCAAGGCGAAAGTGCTTGTATTAATAATCTGACAACTGGTTGCGCATGCGACCGTTATAACGATTATTCTATTTATGCAGGATAGAGGTCTTAAAATGACTGTTATAAAAGTTATTTTTTGTCACCGCGCAACTTGAAACACTGCGCCCAGTTTTGAAGCATAAAGTTAGATTAATACAACACGTAATAAATATAAGAAGTTAACAGAATAGTAAAATTATTTATTATTTAGAAATTTGCAGAAATATTAGGATTGAACTAACCTTCTATCAAAATAATAGCACAAATATCCATCAAAATACTGCTGGAAAATAAACCTGTTACAAATTTAATGTTATTTATCCAGAGTTGTTCACGCCTGAAGCGATCACTCATAAATTCACAAGGAACCGCTCCAACCGGACCGGTTACCAGCCGGCTGTGTTAAACAGATTTTAACGTACTAGAACGTTAGTGGTTTTATGCGATGATGATTACAATTCCATTATTTTCGAAAATATCGTACTGCTACACTAACTATTTTACATCATTTTACTGTATGTTTAATAATAAATGCAGAAACACTACAGTCCTGCTTGTCATTCACCACGTTAAAAAGTGCGCGTTATTTATCTATTTCTTCTTACAACTAGGTATGTTACCTGAGTACATTTATTGCAGACGATGATCCAGATGCACTTGATATCGCTACGTTAATAGTATTGAATAACTAATACTACTCCAATAACCGCCTTCCCATAGCTTCACCTGCCTTTTTTAATATTTACATCTTCTCGCTGCGACTGCCACACGAGTTCCCCTCACTCTTCGTCGTTCCCGTTTCACAATTCACACAAAATCCCTACAACTACCGTCACATTGGCGACGATTATTATGCTTAATACTTTTAACAATTTGGGCATTTAAAAACACAGACATGCGTAACTAACATATAAATAACACGGAAAATTAAATATCAATTAGCGAGGTTAAAAAGGCCGGTTCAGCACAACAAATAAGTCTTTGAACACAATTGTTTCTATACATAATTCTCTATAGATCATTTAAAAACCACACCTTTGTTTTCCGAATTTAAGAAAAGTGTAAATCGATGTTCAACGAAAGCGTGTCCAACTCACATTCAAGCTACACATATTTGACTCTGTCATTTGTATAATTATTACTACGTACAACAATTAAGCTACGTTTCTTCATGATAACTAAGACATTGACTTTTTTCAGACCAAACCTCGATAAGAATATTTTTAAGTTTAGAGTAGCCATTCCGAAACTGCACATTGAAGGGGACTATTCTATGAACACAAAGGTCTTGTTCGTCACTCTAAAAGGTCAAGGTCCTGTTAACATCAACATCAGTAAGTACAACATCATACGTACACAAACATCCATTGTACCTTTTTTTAGCTGACTACGGCTTTGAGTGTAGGCTTAAAGGCAACAAAGTCCAACGTGACGGACTCGACTATCTCGAATTTGAAAAAATGAAAATAAAAATTGAAGTTGGGAAGTCAAGTATTCGATTGGAAAATTTATTCAACGGAGATCCAGTACTTGGAAGAGCAACTAATGAGGTTTTGAATGATAACGCAGAAGTTTTTGTTAATGAGATAAAACCATATTTACAAAATGCACTGTCTGAAAAGTTTACAAGTATTGCTAATAAGATAACTCTTAAGTTCCCATATAAAGACTTGTTTCCATAGTTAATAAATAATTTTAGTAGCGTAGGTTATATTTGTTTTATAAAGTAAGACCCTTTAAATGTATGTTAAGACTGTATTGTTAGAGTCGAATAATCGGATATTCTATATACAAGTTGTATGCACCTTTTAGAAAGGGTGTCTAAAATTTATTGTAGTCGGGGTGGTTGTAGAATCAAATACGGATGTCTACTCTTGTTTCGTAGGTTATATTTGTTTTGTAAAGTAAGAGCCCTATGTTTAAATGTAACTTAAGACTGTATTGTTAGAGTCCAATAATGGGATGTTTTATATACAAATTGTACGCACCTTTTAGAAAGGGTGTCCAAAATTTATCGTAGTCGGGGTGGTTGTAGAATCAAACACGAATGTCTACTCTTGTTTCACTCAAATTTAGTAAATCTTATACCAGGGCAGGTTAAAAAGTGATGCACACATGCATGTAGAAAACGAACAAAAACGAATAGCAAGATCGAACAAAAAATAATACAAAGTATAATTCTTAAGGTTCAAAATCATATAATTTTTCAACATAGCCACCCTTAAGCCTAACACATTTCTCCCATATGGTAATAGGTTTTTCATCCCGTTACTGGAAAATTCTTCCGATTTTTCTCGAATTCAGGACGACATATCTGCCTTCACCTCATCATCCCTTGAGGTTTCTCTTAAGTAGAGGAGAAACTAAAAATCGCATGACGTGAGATCGGGGGAGTAAGGAGGGTGCGGGATCGGTTTAAACTTTAGGTTTCGCAGTGTTTCTTTGTTTGCGTGTAAGATGTGTGGACGAGCGTGGTCATGCTGCAAGATTATTGGCGCCAGGCTGCCTCTAACCCGACAAACTCGATGTCGGAGATGTTTTAGAGTCTCTATGTTTTTTGCCGGTCATTTTGAATCAAATCGTCGACGAGTTGGCGATGTTTATCGTCTGTGGCAGTGATCGGACGTCCTCTGCACGTTTCATCAACTATTAAGGTTTTTCCATGCTCTCAACCACGAAGTTTTGATGCCTATCGATTTACGGTAGATTTATCAACAATATGGTCACCATAAACAGCCTTTAAGCAGCGATGTGTCTCAATAGGGGTCACTTTTTAATAGTTGAAAACACGCTGTTTAATTCGCGTCGACATAGTATATAACGTGTCTTCATACTTTTGCTACTCAGAACGAACTGGTCAACGCAACGTCTTCAAAATGGACTTGCATATAGAGAAGACTTGTGACCTCCGAATGTCACCATGCGCGCTTCTGCATGTGTGCATCACTATTCAGCTTACCCTCGTACTTGCATAATCTAAATAATAGCAGAGACAAATTTTTGAGTGAATACTTTATTTTATAAATACGTACTTCTACGTTAATCTTTTTCTTTTTCGCTATTATGGCCATCCCTTGTAATTGGATGTACCTGTTGAGAATAATAATAAATAAATAAATAATTTTAATAATAAATAAAAATTTAGCTCGAGAATTGTAAAATAATAGGTTGAAGTAAACTTGTTAATACAAAACATAGAATTTTTCTACTTTACACCATTTTAAAAATGGTTGTTCTTCGAACTAGAGTTCCGTGGCTTATCTGTATGCGTGTGACCACTAAGCCCTAGGCCCCGGTTTTGAATCCCGACACGAACAGCTTGCAAAATGTTAAACGGGCTTTTTCACAAAAATTCGCCGTAGCTCGGATGAAAGGTAAAATAAAAGTCCCGTGTGTGTGTGTGTGTGTGTGTGTGTGTTGAAATTGCCAAAAATACTTGAAGTTAATAAATCAATAATTAATAATTAAAAATTACGGTGAGTAGCTTGAACCACCAACAATGTTAAAGTTATGAAGTTCGAAGACTGACGATTAGGAGCTGCTCACAGTATTTATAAAATCCCTGTTTTCACATCATCTCGTGGGAATGTGCAGATCTTACCGTCTGCTACTTTTTGATAAATATACAATGTCTTATTCTAGGTAAATTTAATTAAGACTGCTTTATTACAGTTTATTGTGTCTGCACCTGCAGTATCAGGTTGCGTCTGGAATACAAAGTAGTTGCTTACCTCCTCATGTCTGATATGAACTTTGATTAAAGTTTAATATTATACCTTTCAATTAATACAATGTAATATGCTATTACTAAGACATAATGCATTTAAATTTATATACATTTTAATATAGGGGATATGTAACTCCTCCCGACTTAGATGAAAAGTAAGGGTTGCACTTAATTTTTAAAATTCATTTTCTCTAAAGTTTCAATTGTGGTTTCTTTGTTCACTTTTGTTTCTTTGGTCTTATATCTAATAAATATTTTGTATAATAAATATACAGCTAATAAAAATAGTACAATGATCAATAAAATTGACCAAGCACTTATATTGTAACCGATGTTGTAACTTTGGCACTTTTTACTCGTTTAAATGTTCTTTATAATTGTCCATTAATTTCACTGCGCGGTTGAGGTCGTCCAGATCTAGGTATTTTCGTTGCATTGGCTTCTGCATAGTTCCGCTGTCTTCAGTTGGAAATTTGAATTGTAGTTCGGGTAGATTTGCAAATTTCTTCGTCACTGCTGGGTTTTGATATACTCGAATAATTACACTTTTTAATTTCAAATAGCAATCTTCTTTTATGGTAATCACTTTGCTTCCCATTAAAGCTAAATTGTTTTCGTCTTTGTTGCAATTGGCGGTTGCTATCACTTCTTGAGGAGATATAGCAATCCATTTGTTGTCCGTAACTTTCTGAATTTTTATGTCCGTAATTTGTACTGGTTTTGACACACAATTCTCATAATGGTTAGAACATCGTAATAATTGCACTTCACAAGGGCTATCTGTTTGAATAGCCGTGGCCATTATCAATTGACATAAGTATTGGTTGGGTGCCATTTCTTTGCATTACTCATTTGTAAATCCATACCTAATTTCATTTAGGAAAAGGAACTTAGTTTTAGAAATAATAACTTGATATTGAATATTAATTTTTATAGGAAAAGCAAATCAATGATAATTATTGTAAGTGTTAATCTCTACAATTGGAATTTCTATTAAAAATGCAATTTCATGATTCTTTACATAACCTTTTACCATGGCTATTTTTCAAATACAAGTATGTTAGATTCTGTTACTTCAAAAGATAGTTTACTATGAGTTATGTGATTTGATTCCTAATAATTCGTTTAGTAAGTCAAGCGGTTCGATAATACTAGCATGTAAAGTATTTAATTTAGCAAATGCTACAGCATTTTCTAATGTAGCTAAAATTTGTCGAATTGCATTGGGGGTTGCTATCATTTGATTAAATATCGTGTTAAATAGTATTAAATCTTGCATTTTTAACATGGTGGTTTGCATACTACTTTCAAGAGTTAGTATTCTATTTATTATACTGTCCTGGTTCTTTACTAATTTTTGGAGTGTATCATTAAATTTTACTATGGTTGATTGAGTTAAGGAAATTTGGTTTCTAACAACAGTTTTTATGTTATTCTGGTTGTTGATCAATTCTTGTATTGCATTGTCGTATCGTTCAGCATCTTGATTGGCTAAGTTGCCTGTGATAGCTTTTATAATTTTACATAATCCGTTAATAATTCCTCTTTTCTGTCTTGTGGTTTGGTCTGTTGGTATTAATCGATTGAACTTGTCGTCTGTGTTCTTTAGGATATTTTTCATTATACTGTTGTAATTAAGCACTTCTATCGCATAATCTTTTCCAAATTTGGCTGTGTCGATTGATTCTTTCAGCCTGTCATAATTGTCTCTAATTATATAAAATTCTTGTTTTAATTCAGTTAAATCAAATTTCTGTGCGAAAGTCCAATAGTCTATTTTGTTTTGCATTTTTCCCAATTATACTGGTAGTATACCGGGGTTGTTTTTTATATCTTCTACTATTATTTCGTTGTCGTCTGTTTTACCTGGGTGGAGGTTGACGGCAAGGGTGATGGCTGTCCATCTGAAATTACAGTGTGTCTTAAATTCTTTAAATAGAAGCATCTTATGGTTTTTCCGTTGTCTACTACTGCTACATTTTTGTCTGAAATCTTTTTGATTTTAAACGGACCTAAATTTCTGGAGGACGTTTTATATCGTTTACTTTTAAAGTTTCTTTCATAAACGGTCTGTCCTACTGCGAATCTATTTATATTGGTGTTTTCACATTGAGGGTTTTCGTAATATGTTTCTTATCGCTGTCTAATTTATTTTTGACGTTATTATAAGTGATTTTTAATTTCTTTTTAAGATCTTTGGCGTACTGTTGATATACTTCTTTATTATAGTGTATATCATAAGGGTTGCGATAGTCTGAGTGTCCTAATGTTAATTCGAGGGGTATAGAGTTAGTTGAAAAATGAATTGTATTGTTATAAGCAATTAGGGCATATGACATTAAATTGGTGATGGGTTCTTTCTTATATGTTAGTCTAAAAAGTCTAATCTGTTCTATTAAGGTTTAATGTAATTGTTCAATTGATCCGTTTAATTCTGAGTGATTTTCTGTAATAAAATGAATATTTATTTTATGAAGTTCTAAGGTATTCTGTATAGCCTCGCTTCTGAATTCACTTTCATTATCTAAAGTTATTGATTCAGGTGTACCGTAAATTGTAAGGTATTGTAAAAATCCTTAAGTTACATCAATACTATTTTTTAAAGTAATGGGGTATCGCTTGTCCTACTTTTGTGAATGCGTCTACCATTGACAAAAGGTTCTGAGCTTCTACTACCAAAGTGTCTGCTTGTAATTTTTGAAAAGGTTTGTCGGGTGTTTTAGTTAACATTAAGAATAGTTTTGGTGGTGATCTTTCGTATTTTGCTCTGTCGCATAGTTAGCACTAATTAATAAAGTCCGTGGTTAATTAATAATATCTTTTTATGAGTTGTTTTAGGGTTTCATTTATTCCACGATGATTTGTTTTACCTTCGTGTTGGTTGCGGATTACGTCGTTTATTTCATCTGGGTCATCTAAAGTTATTACTTTTCGTGTGAATCTGATAATCTCTGGTCCTAAATTATTAAACAATCGAATACATAGTTCTGAAAATCTTTGGTACAAATGTTCCGTTGTGAAATAAAGGTAGTAACGTTTTTTCTCCAAGGTATACTTTTTTAGAATTTTAATTATTTGCTCTTCGTTGTCATCTTTCGTTATTTGGATTAGATATATCTTTCTATTGTCTGTTTTTGTATATTTTACCGGGTCAGGGTTGGTTAAAACTTTGGTAATTATAAATTGTTTTGGTTTCGTGTTCATCGCATCGTTTAGGATTTTAATTGGCTCATCATTTTGAGTTAAAAGTATAGTTTTTATCTCTTCTGGGTCTTCCCTCAACTCGGTTTCGTCTACGTTTCCTGCAACTGATTCTGTCTCTATGGCGTTGAGTTGTATTCTGCTAAATGCGTCCGCTTTATTGGTATAAATTCCTTTTGTATATGATTTCGTAGTCGTACTCCTCCAATCTAATCCTCCAACTCTGTAATTTTGAGTTGGGTTCGTTGAGTTTATATAACCTTACTAATGATCTGTGGTCTGTGTATATATAAAATTTCCTTCCATAAAGCTATAGCCTAAAATATTTTTTCGCCTAGCGTATATGAAAATGAATCATATTTGCCATAAAAATGTGACTGAGAGTAAACCTTTGCGGCTCTAGGGCCGCTAAACTCATAACAGCATGATTTTGTAGGTTTTCCTAAAGCAACATTGGATGCGTCTGTTGTTAATATAAATGATTTTGAAAAGTCAGGGTACCCTAATAACGGGTGATTCGTAAGAATACACTTAATTTTCTCTACTGTTTTAATAAATTCCGGAGTGTGTTCGATTTTATTACCTTTCTTTAATCAATTGGTTAGTGGTTTAGTTATTTGTGCATAACCTTTAATGAATTTTCTATATTACCCACCGAGTCCGACAAATCCTTTTATTTCTTTGTTTGCTTTTGGTAAAGGGTAGTTTAATACGGTATTTGCTTTATCTGGATTTGGCATAACACCTTGTGGCGTTATTGTATCCTAAAAATGTTACTTCTCTTTGCAAGAATTCGCTCTTATCTAGTTGTACCTTAAACGCTCAAAAACTTCTCTTAATCCCTCAATGTGTTTGTTGAGTGACGTTGAATATACAATTATGTCGGCAAGATACACAAAACATTTCTCGTTGTGTACTCCTCTCAAGATATTGTCCATAACCCTCTAAAAGTGGCGGGTGCGTTCTTTAAACCAAACGGCATGCGTTTGTATTCATAGTGTCCTCTGGGTGTACTGAAAGCTGTTTTAGTCGTGTTTTTCTCGTCCATTTCCACTTGGTGGTATCCTGAGGCGAGGTCTAATGTCGAAAATTATTGCTATTGTCCTAGCTTGTCCAATATTTCTGTAATATTTGGTAGTGGGTACTTAAAGTCTGCAGTCTTCTCGTTGAGTTTTCTGTAATCGATTACCATTCGGTATTTACGTTTGCCTGAGACATTTAATTTCTTTGGTATAATTAGTACGGGGCTGCTAAACAGTGAGTTTGAATGTTGAATGGTATCTTGATTTAATAAGTATGCTACCTGTCTATCTGTTTCTTCCTGACTTTCTTGAGATAGTCTAAATGCTTTGATGAAAATCGGTTTCTCGTCCCTTAATTGAATATTGTGTTTGACTGTAAAAGTTAAAGGTATTCCTTCACAATGGAATATATCTCGGTAATCAAAACATAAATCTTTTATTGCTCTTTCTTCTTCGGTGTTAATATTGTCGTTAAAACGAATGTCAATTAGATTTTCCTTTAACATTTTATCGTAATGTGTGGGGTTGGAATTTCCATTTCACTAAAATTCACTTCTTCCACTTCTATTGGAGTCGTTAAAGATCTTCTTTGGAGTAGTCGTTTGAGTTCAAAATTGTTGTAGTGGCGTAATTGTCTTTTATATGTACTAACGCGGCGAGTGTTTTTACTCCTTGTTGAAATGACATGTGATTTATTATTCCTATGTCGCTTTTCAAATTTACTAAGACGTTTACTTGTTTTCTGTCCTAGGTTCGATTGTGTACTTTTGATCGGTTTGAATGTTACTATTTTAAAATTTAATTGGAATTTGTCCGTGTTTTGTTTGTAACAAACGATTTTTTATATCAATATTCGCTCCTAATTTTCTTAAAAGATCCATGCCTATGAATCCGTCGTATTTGTCGTTAAATTTAAAAATACAAAATTTGTTTCATTTTTACATTGAAAGTTTTTGGGATAGGTATATTCGCAATAAATTGGTGTAGTGTCGTTTTGTGTGCTGTTCTTATTTTAAAAGGTTCTCTTTCTACAAAATCTAAATAATGTTTTTGCACGGTTTTGGGGCTAATTAGAGTTTTTGAATATCCTGTATCGATTAATAATTTAATTTCAGCTTGAGATGTTTCTATATAGGGTAAAATGTGTTGATTAATATTGTTTAAATTTATTACGTCTGATCGCAAATGGTTCTGTACAACTGAAAGTTGGAATGCACGTATTCTTCATCGTCCTCTTCGTGATTTTCGTAAGGGTTGTTACGTTCGTAGTTTTCTGAATAATATACTTGGATTCGTGTGTTTTCGGATATAGCTTGATTGTTAAAATCTTCTATTTCTTGATGAAATAGCTCTTAGAAAGTAAGGTTTCGTTTCTGTGTATAGTCAGGTCTAATTTAAAACATTTTAGTGTTCTGTCTGGTGTTTCCAGATGAATTGTCCATAGGGGTTGGTTTGTAATAATTATTGGGGTTGTTATTCGTCATGGGTGCGTTTTTGTTAGAATTTACGCCAAATGTTTGCCATGTGCGATTTGCGTTCTGATTAAACCTGGGTGTAAATATAGGTTTGGGAAATTGTCGAGATTGATTGTTGAAATTTGTACCATTGAAGTTTGGATTATTAATTCCCGGTGGATTTGTCGGTGTGTTAAATGATGTAAATTTGGGTTGTGTTGATATTGGTCTCGTTGCTTGTATAGTTTTAATTGGTTCATACCTTTTGTTAATGTTTGGATTATAAAGTCTATTCCTATAATACATTGCGTTTTCTATTTCTATAATTAAATTCATCGCCTCCTCTAAGTTTTAGGGATTTCTAAATCCTATTTTGTCAGATAAGCGCTCGGGTAACGCGTTTATATATGTGTCTAAAGCCATTTCGTCGTACATTTGAGTTTTAATTAAACGTACGCTAGGATCCGATTCTTTTAATTTCAGTTTGTTTAAAATTCAACTTCTCACGTCTTGTCATCGAATACTAAATTGATATGGTGATTGATAATTTTCTTTCTTAGGTTGAATAAGGCATTTTATATTGCACTGGTTGCCGAAATACGCGATTAATATCTTTTTGTAATCCTCCCAGTCCGTTAGGTCATTTCTACTTGCTATTAACAGCAAAGCTCTGCCCATTAGCTTACTCAGGATCAATATTAAAAGCCACATGCTCCGGTCAATGTCACCTTGTTTGTAAAAACTCTTCAGAAATGTTTCGCACGCGGTAATGAATATACCTAACGAAGCTTGATTTTTATCGTACATTGGAATTGAATATAAATATAAGTTTTCAGAAATCATCTTTATAAATTATTTATTCTCTGTTGTACCCTTCCTTTTTACAGGTAGGAATGGGTGTACAACAGAGTCTAAATAAAACTCTGTCGGGACTAGCATCGACCGTTTGTGACTGCGGTACATTGCAAAAGACTCTATCTCAGGGGTTTAGAGAACAAAGTTAAATTTTACTCTGACAAGTTACAGTGATGCAATTTAGAACGTGACAAAAGAAAATATCTTAATACAACTTATATATTGACATTTAGTTAATAACATTAATAAAAAAATTAAATATATACCGTTATTTTCTTACAATCAAATTTTCATACGACAAAATCAGTAAGTGTAGTTTATATATCTACACTCTCATAATTTTAAAATTTTGTCTTAAATGCTACCAGATAGGATATTAAAAAATCTAAAATTATTATTGTGCTTAGACACAATTTCAAATTAAACATTTTAAGTAAAAGGAAATTATAAATACACTTTGTTGTGTTTAACATTAGTTAAGAGAATTCGAATTGAACATTTAAATTGAATATAACCTTAAAATCTACAAAAAAGCTTCTCTGTTTACAAACTATGAGGTTATATAGAAAAGCAAAGATAAATATTAATTTAGTTAAGGTGGTCGATAAATAAAGTTATGACTATATCTTACATGCATTATTTTTCTAGATAATTGAGATTTAAAATGTAACGCATGCACATCGTTCCATGACAAAAGTAAATAAGATAAACTCATATTTGTATTCAGGATTTATGAAAGAACGTTTACTTAAACATTGAGCTTACGGCTTGTTCAGAACCATAGGATCTTCTTACGGTTCGTTGAGACGAACACCATCGTTGTTTATTTCGGTTGTTAACCTCAAACTTCTAATTTGTAAGAGCCAATCCGTCCGTTCCACAACCATATGTTTTGTCAACGGAGCATTTAATTTATTTTAGAAGGTAAATAACGGTAACATGAATTCTTGTACGATTAACGAAAATCTTTGTAGGTAATAAAATTAATGCATCGGCCTAGATAGCTTAGCATAGATAATTAAATTCTCCATCAGAGAATATTTTGCAGGAGAATATATCACCTGAAGATACTTCAGCAAAGAATATGCCACAGGAAGATATACCACCGGGGGATATGCCACCAGAGGATATGCTACGAAAGGACTCTAGAAAATAAACGTGTTATAAAAACGAAATATTGTAATACGCCACGAAGAACAGTCTAAAAATTTATCTGTAATCAGCTTACCATTCATTAATATTTTAGACAGGTTATTCAAGTAGACTTTGTGCATACGCATTTTGCTAGAATTCTGAAATGATATTTATGTATGTTAAGAAGAATAAAAGTAAATACACCTTTTACATACCAGATACGATATCATGGCCTTAGAAAGGACATCTTTATCAGGAAACGGCATGTGCACAAAAGAAAGTCAAATTTCAAAGCACGAAAATTTATTCTGGTTTTGAAGATAACCACACTTTTTGAGAAAGGGATAAAACAAGAAAACTATCCTTAATAACAGATTCATATATGCACCAGTTGTGTATTTATGGACATTATTCAAAAGTTTACCAATTAGAAAATTACATCTGATTATAATTATTTATATTATTTATAGAAAAAATATTAAATTACAACTAAGGATGGATGTATAAAGTGTATTATTTAATAATACAGGAATGTTACACAAATCAAAACTAACTTGTAATTGTAAACGGTATTAATATAAAATCAAGATGAAGAAATGCTTTTATAAGTAAGGAAGCGGGATCTCAATGTAACATGGCGAGGGGACAGTGAATTGACATGTTACACTGTTACTTCAGTCAAGTTTGTATTAAAGTTATTTAAAAAATCAGTTACTGTTGCTTGTATTGTGTGTAATCATAAACTTCTGCTATAATTACATTAATTTCAGACTTTTGGTGAATAATTGTTTCATTAATAATTCTTGCAGTAATAAATTGTACATAAAATGTGTATAATTATAAATCTCATCAAGTTCAGACGTTTGCTGAATAAATTATTTCTGTAATAATTTGTAATAATAAGTTGTACATAAATTCTCTCGTTTCAAATCTTACTTGCTAATATCAGTATATAAATAAAAAAAATTAGTAAGGAAAATGAACTATATGCACTCCCAATAATTTGATTGCCAGTTTTATTAGCCTTCTTTCTGTATTGGATTTAGTCGATTTTGTACTTCGTCCAATCTTTGTGTTCTTTGTTCCAGTTAAGAACTGAAATTCACGGGCGCGAGTTCTTCGATTTTGGAATCGCTAGTGCTCTTCTGGAATCCGTTCCGACTGCGCCAGATAGGATTTGGGCCTTTGGGAGCTTCTTTTAGAAAGTTTTGTCACCAAAAACTCTTCTAATTTATTTTTTAATTGTATATTTACAAAAAAACAACTTATTTCTGTTACAACAACTTAGACGTTTATATTCATTAAACATTAAGTAATTGAAATTGCCAGAAATATTTATTGCAGTTCATTGTGTTTGCACCTACAGTATCAGATAGCGTCTGGAATACAAAATAGTAGCTTCCGTTCTCAATTAATACAATGTAATATGATATTACTAAGACATCATAAATGCGTTTAAATTTATATACATTTTAATATGGGGGATATGTACCTTGCGCTCAACCAAAAAGCTTTATTTTGCAGGCAAAGGATCTCATTCGTCTAACACTTTGATAATAATTATTTGAACGTCGTATGCGATATGTAAAATCCGATACTTTAATTTTGAACTTTTCTTTAGGTAAATAAACATTTGTTAAGATATCACTCGCTATCAATAGTAAATGTCGATTCTTAATAAAGAATTATTGGGGGTCTACGTGACAAAAAGCTTATCGCAAAGAATTGATACCTCCTTATAATTTTAAGATTTGCATAATGCCATTTTTCAGTTTTGTTTTAATAAAAGCAACAGAGTATATCTTATTAATAATTTTCTTTGATGAATAAATACGGAAAAATTTATTTAATAAATACAAAGTGCACTTTCCTATTACGAATAGATGCATTCGCGTGTCTTTTCAAGATTAATGCAGTTTCCTTCTGTCTTATTTAATGAAAATAAAAGTGTTTCTTATTGTTGATTTCTTTGCTAAGAGCATAAAATGTCCAATCATTTAATTAATAAACAGCGAACTTTTTTATTTACGAGCGTTGTAAAAGCTAGTGCTTTTTAGTTTGTTGTTGAAAATTTGCATTGTGCCGCCGTTGCAGCAAGATGGCGTCTTTTCTCAAAATGTATTTTATACATATATATATATATATATATATATATATATATATATATATAATCTTAGTTAACAAGTTGAAATAACAACTTATACTTTTATACAAAGCTTAAATGATCATTTCAAATCGGAGCTAGAAATTGCTAGAAATTGAAAGGTGGAAAGTATAATTGATCATGTTGATTTTTATCTATATATATATATATATATATATATATATATATATATATATATATACATATTCATTACAAGTTTGATTAATCAAAAACATCAAAACCCCAATACGCAAGAAGCTCGCTCCCCTAGTTCAAATAATGAACGCTATACTGAAACGCACCCTATACTGTACTTTTGTGAAATAAAAGACTGTCAGCATTTTTTATTTGGAATTTAATCAATAAGCATCAAACGTTTGTTAAACTGCTATTCCTACAAAATGAACGTATACATTTCAATTTAAACAATTGCTCTACTTTATTTGTACGCTAATGGGCTAATATAAATTACTATAATATAAATAATATGCTATAAATTATTAAACCTAAGGGTTTTGAGTATTGAAATTTACTCACTAATTACAAAAATCGTCCTATTTTATACCAAGCTAAAACTAAAAGTATTTTACCGCAAGCTCAAACTTTAAGATCAATCGCTACTAATATGAAAATACAAAAAAATTATAATCAAGCTTAAGAATCTGGGACTTTAATCTTGGCAGCGGTCACAGTCGGATTACTGGTCACCGAAACCACGTTGTCACCTCGTAAGAACATCTTGCCGATGAAGCGCTCTTTGTCAACGGGCTTCTGCTTCTTTTTTCCTTTGCCTCCTTTGGGTTTTTCTTGCCATATCTCCTTCACACCTTCAAGCACCATATTAGAGTGGTTATCAAACGCCTTCACACGGCACAGAAGCGTCTTATCATTACGCATGTTAATCAAAACCTGGGTGTTGTTCTTTACAGCATCGGCCATAATCGAAAACGGCCCAGTGTTCAATTCCTCTTCCTCCAACTCTTCCTTAGTCATTTCGGAACGAGATTTTGGTAACGCCATCGCCATTTTAAAATTTTCTGCACAAAACACAAATGATGCTTCTCAAACCGGAAACTTATACAGACTCGCAACGCAAGGACCCAATCGATGTAGCTGTTTTCTACGCGCAAGCGCCAAATGTAGAAATATTGATTACAAGCGCTGGAATAAGATTTATAAAATTGGCGCGATATGGCGCCAGGCGTCTATTCTAGCGTTTAGTGTGAAAGTCAAATCAAACTCGAATCTTTCAGTTTCAATTGTGAACCATTTTCAATAACCCAATATTTCCCGGTTTACTTAAATTTTAGACTGCAGTTCCCGCTTTGTAGAAAGGCCAGAACTTCACTACTTATAAACCGCGTTTTAGAATTAAGGCGAAGAGGGTTAAATGCGTCCTTAAAGTGTTAACTTTTGACTTTAATTATTAAACTTTTAACGTAAAATAATTTTCCATTGCTTTACTATAAATATGTAAAATATACATTAATATACAATCAGTTTTTGCTAAATAGACTTTAAGAACGATAACATTTTCACTTAATAATTGTATTTCTGCTGGCAAGGCGGCGTGTATACTTCAAGTGAAAGGATTAAGCGTATTTGGGGTTATTTTTCGCTACATAATAGTCATGTGGCTGTTGAAGCAAGTGTCTGATTAAATAATTACCGTAGAATAGTGTTGCGATCCACTATTAGGCAACCCGTCAAACATACAAACGCCCGGGGCACAGCGTATTCTTCAGCATTCGAGAATCCTTCTACAAAGTTCTAGATAATGAGTCATATCTTAATGCAGGGTATATATAAGGCCGCTTATGAATGTAAGAGTTAGTCTATTCTTGAATGTCTAATATAAATTATATCGTGTAAAGTAATAGTAGTTTTGAGCTTTAGAAGTATATATAAACGTGATATGCTGTGTCTAATGTACATGCAGCTTGTAATATACATAAATAAATAGAAGTGTATAAATAAATAGTTGTGTTATTGTTGTTAATGGACCTATGGTAAAGAAGTTAGTTTAAGAAGATATTAGTGCTTGTAAATTCATTAGTGTAATAGTGCTTCATTGTTAAGTGAACTGAAAACATCTATAAATAAGGCATATACTGTTAATTAGACTTGTGAACAGTGAGTAATAAAGACCATTATTATTACTTGTTTTAAATTAAAGAAACGCGGTAGTAGTAGCGCGTTACACTGGTGTCAGGCATTTGTGGGGTATATAGTGATTAATTTAAAACACAAGTCTAAAGACATTTAAGTAGTTTGTATATGCCAGTGACAAGAAATCAAAGTAAAATGGAGGCAGACACTTTAATGAATTTCCTCAAGGATTTTAAATGCGGTATGGAGGAGAGGTCGGCTAAACTGGAAGTGACACTAAACGAAAACTTAGTGAAGTCAGTTGAACTGGAATCGACCCTTAAAGAATTTAAATACGGCATGGAAATGACACTTAGTGAAAATGCTGAGAAAATAGAGGAAAAGTTCAGTGAAAATACAGCCACGTTAGAACGAAGATTAATGGAAAGTTCCATTGCATTGAAAGAAGATTTCACTGAACAGGTAAAAACAGTTGAGCAAAAGTTGGACAGTAAATTGATAAAAATGGAAGAAGATGTGATGAGGCTGCAAGAACAAGTAATTTCACTAACAACGCGGCCACTTGAATTGCCAAGCCAAGTTGTTAATCAGAACATTCCAGAAATAAGAACCACGGAAAGAAGCGAGTCAATTCCGTCTAAATTTAAAGTAAAACCACCTACATTCGATGGTAAAACACCTTGGCCCACATATTTGAAACAATTTGAAGCTGCTGCAATAGCCAACGGTTGGTGCAACAAAGAGAAGGCTATCTCTCTAATAGTGGCCCACGGGGGGAAGCTCTTAACATCTTACAAACGATTCCCGATCACCAGCAGAATGATTACGGCCTCTTAACATCGAAGCTTGAGATGAGATATGGAGACGCTCACCTTCAACAGGTTTACCACGCACAAGTTAAGAACCGCTCGCAAAAGACAAGTGAAAGCCTGCAAGAATTCGAAGCTGACATCGCCAGATTAGTTAGATTGGCATATCCAACGGCACCAGATAGTTTTCTCGAACAACTGGCTGTACAAACATTTGTGGATGGCGTTAAAGATGGCGAAATACAGCAAGCGCTAAGATTAGCACGGCCAAAAATGTTAGATGACGCACTGGCTCATGCGCTTGAATTTGAAGCAGCTAAGCAGACATCACACAGAATGAGTCACAAAGTTCGGTCTGCCTTAGAGGAACCTGATCAAGCGCAGAACAGCATAGATGAAATAACCAACCGTGTGGAAAAGCTTGAAAGACAACGACCGCGGAGATCGCGTCTGCGATGCTGGAGCTGCGGTGAAGTTGGTCATATGCAGAGACGCTGTACTCAACCAAAGAAACAACCGGTTGAGTTAAAGCAGGTCAATATAAGGGGGCGAACGTCGACAGCACAGCGTAGTGCTCCGGAGATTATCATCCGTGCTGCATTGTCAATGGGAAGTCTGGACAGCATTTATATCGATGGTAGAATTAATGGTAAGATTGTCCGATTACTCGTGGATACAGGAGCGACAAGGACTATCGTTAGACCAGATTTGGTTGGTCGTGGAAAAGTGCTACCTGTATCGGTGTGTCTTCGAACGGCAAGTGGTGAGAAAATTTGTACTCACGGAGAGACTGCCGTTATGTTGACAATTGGGGACAAATTAATTAATCATCGAGTGTTGGTAGCTGAAATTACAGAAGAAGTGATCTTGGGAATGGATCTCATGAGAGAATATGGGTTTCATGTAAACATGAAAGAAAATGTGCTTCGGATAGATGATGATGAGATTCCATTTCAAGGTAGGAGTGACCAGACGATGCAAGTTCGAATGATTTGCGATATGAAAATACCCGAGAAGGCGGAAATGATAGTGATGGGACGCCCGGATGGTACGCTCCGCGAAGGACAAGTATGCATGATGGAAGCAACTGAATGGGAATGGGTCAGGAGGGACTTCTGATTGGAAGAACGCTGGTAAAGTCTCGAAATATGGTACCAGTAAGGGTGCTGAACATTAATCCCCATACAGTGACCCTGAAGAAAGGCATGATTGTAGGAAGTTGCATTCCAGTATGTCATATTAAACGTTGTGTGGACGACACGAAAAATAAACCAACCAACGGTTGCTCACAGAAATTGCTGGATATGTTGATACCCTCGTGTCAAGGATTAAATGGCGACCAACTGGGCAAGGTAAAAGAACTGGTCGGACGATATCGAGGTGTGTTTGCACTGGATGATAGTGAGAAAGGATGGACGAATGTTGTGCAACACAAGATCAATACTGGAGATGCGCAACCGATAAGACAACACCCCAGGCGGCTTCCTTTGGCAAAACGTAAGGAAGCTGAGCAAATTATCACCGATATGGAAGAACAGGGAGTGATTGAACCCTCGAATAGTCCATGGGCATCCCCGGTAGTGCTTGTCAAGAAAAAGGACGGGTCGACAAGGTTTTGTGTAGACTACCGGCGGCTTAACAATGTGACAAAGAAAGACAGCTATCCTTTGCCCAGAATTGATGACACCTTGGATACTCTATCCGGATCTAAATGGTTTTCGACCTTGGACTTGAAAAGCGGATACTGGCAGGTAGGCTTGGAGCCAAACGATAAAGAAAAGACTGCCTTTACAATTGGAACTGGATTATGGCAGTTCAAGGTCATGCCATTTGGATTATGCAATGCCCTGCTACTTTTGAACGATTGATGGAGTCGATACTGCGTGGACTGTCTTGGAAGACTTGTCTGGTGTACCTGGACGACGTGATAGTTCTAGGCCGGTCTTTTGAAGAACACCTTAAGAACTTAGAGGAGATATTCCAAAGATTACGCGGGCAAACCTTACATTGAGCCCCAAGAAGTGTCACCTATTTGGAAAAGAGGTGAAATACCTAGGACATGTTGTTTCAGAGACCGGAATAAGAGCTGACCCTGACAAAATAAAAACGGTACAAAAGTGGCCTACACCAACAGATATACACCAACTACGCAGTTTTCTAGGATTGTGCACATATTACCGACGTTTTATACTTGGGTTTGCGAACATTGCCAAACCGTTAACAAAATTAACCGAAGATGGACAAGAATATGATTGGAATGACGACTGCCACAGAGCATTTGAACAACTGAAACGGCTACTAGTTACAGCACCAATTTTGAGTTATCCACGGATGGAGGGAAATTTGTGTTGGATACCGATGCCAGTAACACAGCTATAGGAGGCGTTCTTTCTCAAGTGCAGGACGGACAAGAAAAAGTTATTGGGTATTTCAGCAAGGTCTTGTCGCGGCCAGAAAGGAACTATTGTGTGACAAGAAGGAGCTGTTGGCCGTCGTCAAATCCGTAGAGCACTTTTATAAGTACTTATACGGCCGTAAATTCCTGTTGAGAACAGACCATGCTGCACTGAAATGGTTATTGCAGTTTCGAAATCCTGAAGGGCAAGTGGCAAGGTGGATAGAGCGGCTGCAGGAATATGACTTTGATACAGAACATCGTGTATGAACTAGCCATCGGAATGCAGACGCTCTATCAAGGAGACCTTGTCCGATGGACTGCAATCATTGCTCCAAGATGGAAGAGAAAATAAGTGTCATCCATAGAATGACGGTAACCGATGATACTTGGCAACTCGAAAGAATACGAGAAGACCAGGAGAATGACGCCGAATTGGGACGTATTATTGAGTGGAAAAATAGAGGACAACGACCAGCTTGGGAAGAAATTAGTATTTCAAGTAGGAGCCTGAAGGCATACTGGGCACAGTGGGACTCCTTGATGATGGAAAATAGAATCTTGAAACGACGCCTGGAATTTGAAGATGGCACTGAGAGACTTCAAGTGATAGTGCCGAGAAGCAGAGTGCCGGAAGTGTTGCAGCACTTGCACGATGGTATTTCCGGAGGGCACTTTGGCGTGAAAAGAACTCTCGAAAGAGTGAGAGAGATTCTATTGGGTGAACTGCAAAGAAGATGTGAAGGAGTGGTGCCGGAAATGTGAATTGTGTGCCTCTGCAAATGGCCCGGTCACAAAACGGAAAGCCCCAATGAGACAGTATAACGTGGGAATCCTTTTGAGAGGGTAGCCATTGATATAGCTGGTCCGTTTCCTGAATCAGAGAAAGGAAATAAATACATCTTGGTTGCGATGGATTATTTTACCAAATGGCCGGAGGCATATGCTATACCTAACCAAGAAGCCGAGACGGTGGCAGATGTACTAGTCAGGAGTTGTTTTGTCGTTTTGGAGTTCCGTTGGAATTACACTCCGATCAAGGTCGAAACTTCGAATCGGCGTTGTTTCAAAACGTCTGCAAGCACCTTGGAATCAGGAAGACTAGAACCACGCCACTTCATCCCCAATCGGATGGAATGGTTGAAAGAATGAACAGGACGTTAGGAAGTACCTGACCAAAGTTGTCTCTGAACATCAACGAGACTGGGACCAATATTTACATTTGTTCCTACTGGCCTACCGATCTTCGGTACATGACAGCACAGGACACTCGCCCGCTTGCGTAATGCTAGGACGTGAATTGCGGCTACCATGTGATCTTCAGTTTGGATTTAAACCTGGAGAAGAGATCGCAGGTGAAGATTACGTTAGTAAGCTTCGTGAAAGATCAAATAGTATTCACGAAAACGTCCGAAAGAATATACAGGCAGCAAGCGATCGAATGAAATCACAATATGACACGAGAGCACAAGAAGGTGGTTATCAACCTGGAGATTTAGTGTGGTTGTACAATCCACAAAGAAAACGTGGATTGTCGCCAAAACTACAAAGACAATGGGAAGGGCCGTACGAAGTGTTAAAAGGATTAATGATGTAGTGTACCGGATCAGAAGATCCTCGTGGTAAACCGAAAGTGGTACACTTTGACCGTTTAACATCCTACGCTGGCAACAACCAGGAAGACTCGAATAATGATAATGGTGTTCGGCAAGTTATTAATCATGAGCCAAATGTAGATTTTGAGAGCTTTATGGCGGCGTATGGTGGTTCCGCTAAGGCGAGATTTGGCGTTGTTGTTGAAAAACAGCAAGATCTGTTTAGAGCACCAGGAGAGTATTCCTTGCACATTGCGTAGCCCAAGATTTGGCAATGTCAAGGGAATAGCTGTTGTTTTCAAGAAAAGTTTGGATGTGTGGATGAATTAGTACAACAGCAGCCAACTGTAGGAAAATCTTTGGTCCTTCAAGATAAAAATCGTTATGTTTACTATCTGGTCACCAAAAATTCTTCATGGCAGAGACCTAGTTATGGACATCTATGGGAGGCTTTGCTAAATCTTAAGGCGCAGATGATGGAAAATGGAGTAACGAGACTAGCGGTGCCCAAGCTGGGCTGTGGACTGGATCGCTTAGACTGGAGGATAGTCCGAAATATGCTAGAAGTAGTTTTCCAGGAACCAACGTCAGGTTCTTGTTTGTTGTTATCAACCGGTTGCCTACCAAGACCATGAAAAGAGTGTTGACTGTTACTTCCAACGACGCGGTGGATGCACCAGAGGAGATAGCTGCCGATACCGTCACCAGTCATCGAATTGGCGTCAAGATGGATTTACAGTTACGAGACGTAACGGTTTTAAAGAGGGGCAGTGTTGCGATCCACTATTAGGCAACCCGTCAAACATACAAACGCCGGGCACAGCGTATTCTTCAGCATTCGAGAATCCTTCTACAAAGTTCTAGATAATGAGTCATATCTTAATGCAGGGTATATATAAGGCCGCTTATGAATGTAAGAGTTAGTCTATTCTTGAATGTCTAATATAAATTATATCGTGTAAAGTAATAGTAGTTTTGAGCTTTAGAAGTATATATAAACGTGATATGCTGTGTCTAATGTACATGCAGCTTGTAATATACATAAATAAATAGAAGTGTATAAATAAATAGTTGTGTTATTGTTGTTAATGGACCTATGGTAAAGAAGTTAGTTTAAGAAGATATTAGTGCTTGTAAATTCATTAGTGTAATAGTGCTTCATTGTTAAGTGAACTGAAAACATCTATAAATAAGGCATATACTGTTAATTAGACTTGTGAACAGTGAGTAATAAAGACCATTATTATTACTTGTTTTAAATTAAAGAAACGCGGTAGTAGTAGCGCGTTACAATAGGGTGAAAGGGGACATTTTTTAAGAGTTTCCAATGATAATTGCTTTATCTTAAAATAATTTAACCTAGTTTCTATGTCATTTAATGTCTATATCTGTAAGGATATATACATAAGTAATAAAACATACATATTTTTAAAATTTACAGGATTTTTTAAATTTTTACTTACTGTCCCTTTTCACCCCACAGTCGGGGCGATTAGGGACATGTTATATTTTATTATGTTTACAAGCATACTGTTCTTAAAGTACCAGTAGAAGGGGTGAAAAAAGACAGCGGGGCAGTTTTTAAAAAATAAAAAATCAAAATTAGAGTACAAATATCTTTTTAGTTAACGTACAAAATTTATTTTTAGATACATGCGTTAGTGCCACTCATCTACATTAACATTAAATTTCATGAGTCCACGTCGAAGTAGTTGTGGATGAAGTAGACGTCCTACAATCCACTTTTTATCCAAAAAACATCAGTATTCCTTATCTGGCCATTTTAATGTTGATCCATGATTGAAGAAAAAACGATCGCCTTCGTTAACAAAAACCTGTCTTATAAAAATAAAACGTAGCTCCTGTAAGAAATTACAAAGATTAAATAAAAAAAATGTAGAACACCATTTGTGTCCTATAAAAGTATTAAAAATAAAAAAATGAATATCCAATATGATATTGGCACAAAATTATTACTCAAAAATTCTACCTTTATGTTATCAGATTTGATCGCATTTAACCAAAATAAAAGTCTCAAAGTTTAACTAATTGTTTACTGAAGTAAAAAACTTTCTTTTAAAAATTCATAACTTTTTACATGTAAAAATTCTCAACAATAATGTTTATAACAAAATCAAAATTATGTCTTTTTAAAGCAAAAGATTGCTCTCTAAACATAAGCTTGTTTTAAATATTTAATCAAAAAAAAATTTGTAAACACAATGCATTGAACTATCATTTCTATCCTGGGCAGATCTTATCAGGTAGATTACAGTTTCATAATTACTACGCAGCGTGTATTTAAATTTTGCAATGAAGTGAAATAAACTTCCTTGTACATAACAAATTAAAAGTAAACAAAAGTTCACTGCTATTACTTATCAAGTACTTTTTGTATTAAGTATATAAATTTTCATATCCTCAAAATTTTGTATGAACACAAATGCAAACACTTTGCAATTGTCACTAAACAAATTTAAATTTTTATACCTAGTTTTTATTAATTTATTTGTGAATAAAAACTAACTTCAAGATTGAAGAATGTTTCATTTAAATTTTAGGAAAGTTGTACGAAGCATCTGCTTTCACGGCAAACATCTGTCAAATGTTACTATATCACAAAAAAGTATAACGTCGAAAATATACCTTGAAATTTATCTGAAGTTCAAATGGAACAAAGCTTACAAATATATAAACCTAACCTGACAAAATTTCTTTCTACAGTTTGTAAAACCAGTTTAACAATAATCGAAAGTAAAACAGGTCATATGGTCATAAACATGATAGCAAATTTCGTGTTTTTTATATGACCGTCTGTTTATCAAAGACTAACGACATTCTAAACACATGCAAAATTTCTTAAATTTAATAACGAACCAAACTGCATCTGATTTTCCTAGACAAATCCCAACAGAAATTTCATCCGCTCCAAGCAACACCATAAACTATTTCCTGGGGTAACAGCAATCACGACCATATGTCTGCAATCTCAAGTCCTTGTACAGAACCATACAACTTACAAAACAAAATCTTCACTTGTCCTTTTCTATTGTTTTTCGTAGGTGCGCTAAATAAATAAAACGAAATTAAATTAAGTTCGTAAAATGTATAAATTACAAACCGTTAGTAGAAGTTATTGAAATTTATTCAAGTCTACCATGATTTGAACCACTCACACAAATAATTTAATCGAAGGTCGCAAGCCTCTAGTCTGGAAAACATCTTGATGAATTAATAGCTAAGCTGCGACTAACGAACCAAACTAGAACGAATGATAGCGACGATTCAAAGACTCGCGGTTAGAGGTTGGGAAATACGAAAGCCACATGTCACACAGATATTTTACTACAAGAAGATTATTAAAACGAAGCGTTCCATTATGTACTATATGAAACATTAATAAAGAATAAGGCACGCTTGGCGCTTTATGCTTGTAATTCAATGCGAATAAATACAGAGCAAATTAAACATGTTTCACAGTAATAGTCGAACCATTCATCTGGACATAATGAACATCCTCCAGCATGATGTGTGTAGCTGTTTTAAATTCAGTTTTCTAGCGAGAAGTTACACGTGCACCGTTTTGAATTAGGACCGGCCTTATATACTTTTAATGTAAAATACTTGTGGGCACGTTTTGAAGTCAGACCGGCTTTATATTACTTTCAATGGAACATACATACTTCAAAACACACACACGTATGTAAAAAATGTAAGTGCAGAGAAAATGTGTGTAGCTGTTTTGAATTCGGTTTTCTAGCGAGAAGTTATAAAGTATGCCAGATGCAAAATATCGCATTCAAGTCAATTGTGTTTAATTAAAATGGATTCTGATTTATGTTTTTTACGTATGTTTAGAGGCTGCAAATACACATGGGCCGGTTTTAATTCAAAATGTGTTCACTCTTGTAATAGGTTGAAAAGTGGGTTGGCAAAGTACGCAGATGGTAGTAATCTGCTATATAAGAAGATTGCTCCTAATATTAATTTAATTAATATATGTTTACTGCATATATTTATATACCTACATATACAAACATGTATATAATTGATATTCAGGGATTTAAATACAAGAAAAACAAGTTTGTGTGCAAAGAAATTGCGGTTTTGGACTTGTTGTTACGTGATGTTCGGCATCAAATTTTTAAACTGCCAATGCAGTCTAGTTGTTTGAGCCAAGATCATATAAAACATAACGACTGGGTGACAAGGAATATTCATGGTCTTTCTTGGGATGAATCTTCAACGGCTGGAATGGTGTCATCATATATAGCGCTTTATTTGAAGCAAATTATCCGACCCGGTAAAGAAGTATTTGTGAAGGGTCTAGAAAAGAAGAAATGGATGGAAACCTATCTAATGCAAAACGTTACAACTGATATGCTTGCACTAAGTTGTCTTAAGCTATCGGAGTTAAAAATCAACAATCGTTTAACATATAACATCTATTGTTGTAGACACATCAATAATAATCTGCAATGTGCAAAACAAAATACCTTTTTATTAAAGGAATGGTTTGATAATAATAAAAAATAATAGAAAGATTGTGTCTGTATTATTTATTTTAATATAATTTTACAATGTTAGCCTTATTAACTATTATTATTATAACAACTTCTAGCAAACATGATTTTTATCGATCCAGCTATTGTGTACGTTAGAGAAGCCTAACCATTTTACAAAGACTTTATTTTCACTCTTTCTTAGGACTTTTTCTACCAAGTAAATTCCTGGATGTTTAACCTTTTGCAACTCCATTTCATAAAATGCACCTTTGATTTCTTTCTCGTTTTGATCTTCTAATATATATGCTGTCGGATTGGTTACGTTTACCTTTTTAATCTTAAAAATTTCATTTGACCAGTTTGGCGTGTAACCTTTCGTAAATGCTTCCCTGTGTTTACTAATCCTCACACTGTCTTTAATTGAATATTTTGGTTGCAAGTTGGATGTGGGTAAATGATGATTTAAGAATAGTTTTTTCATTTGATTTATCAACTTTTACAGGTTTGACTCCGATAGTATTGTGAACTGTATTGTTGTATTGTTTCACAATATCGCTTAAATTTTTTATCCAATTGTAAGAACCGTTCAGGTTAAACAAGCGCCACATTTTTCCTTTTAAAGTTCTAATTACACGTTCCACAATGCATGCTTTCTTTGTAGAAAAAACACTATAATGGTTTATGCCATATGTCTGCATTAAGGATTGAAAGTGTTTGTTATAATATTCTTTACCAAAATCAGACTGCAAATTTCTTGGTGGATTTTTAAATTTATTTAAAATTGTTTTCATTGCAGCAGTAACATCAATACCCGTTTTACTTTTAAGTGGTACAGCACATACGTATTAAGAGAAACAATCAATAACTACTAAAATGTATTTAAATTCTTTGTTTGTTTGCGAATATGGTAGCATTTCAATCAAATCGGTCTGAAGAAGGTCATTTAAACCTTTTACTATCACTTTGCGTCTCTTGGAATTTATTCTTGCTGGTTTATGAAGTTCATTTACTATATCCTCTTTCACTTTTGATTGAGCAACTATCAGAATACTTTTTTCTAATCAGAATTTATTAAATACAATTAATGAAATACTTCTATGTTTGAATGTCGTGGGCTCCACTTGCTTTGAAAGGAACTTTTAATATAAAATCAAGAAACATTGTGGTATTGTTTATGAGAGCACCGCTGTCACGAAAGCTGATTACATCCATACGTTTAAGCAAAAATTCTTGTAACTGTGCAATTACATAACTTTTTTCGTTTATAAGAATTTCAATGTCTTGCGGGTATCCTTTAATATTCTCAATGACTGCTTCCTCATAAGGAAATTCATAATTATGTTTAATGTTGAAAATAAGGAATGTGTTGTCACCGTCAAGAAATGTACTAGAGCAAAACGTTGCTACTACCGTGTAATGTAGCATATGTAACTTGTACTCAATCAAGGTTTCAAAACCTTCATTTTTGTTTTCATATTCCTGTTCACTTATATCTATTTTACGGTTATTTAAGTGCCTTCCAAACTTGTCAATTGTCATATCATCTAATCACTTTCGCCTCACGCAATTCTTCAATGATCGAATTTATTTCGTTGCCGTGACCTGTGTGTCCAGCAGTCTGAGATGAAACTAAAAGCCGTAATCTATCAACAAGTTCATTGGGATCATTCCAATATAAATAATCTATGGCGTTATTTGATACTTCCATTGTCGTGCCGTCTCCAAGACGCTTTCTATAGGGTAATGTTCTAGGTATACGTGGTGTTTGGGGAAGTATGTTTAATGTAGATATTATATTTTTGTATTTATATGAATTATTACCCTGAATTTGTTCTGTTTCAGAATAATATCTTCTATTAGCATTTGTTCTTTTCACAATATCAAGATACGACTTTAGATCTTGCGATCTGTACCCGACAGGATATTTTTTAAACAGTAGTTCGTATAATCCAGGAGTACCTTTATATTTCAAATCATTTATTAGAACATTTTCATCATCCAACACGAAATTCGAATTGCCTATCATAAGACCATTTGAATCAGGGTTAAACCTAATACCATATTTATGATCAAATTCGTTCTTAACATCTTTAAACATATTGTAAATATATTCTCGAGGTAGCGGATGTAGCTGTTCGAGATAATGTGTCATACCAGGTAAATCGGCAAAGCTTTGTATATATTCCTGGGCTTCTTGTGCATTTCGATTAATTTCTGCTTCGTATTCATTCTCAACATCATCATCATCATCTTCCTCTATGGCATCATTTTTTATATTCGGTATATGCTGAGCAATAACCGGGGAATCAATATAGTCAACGTTCCTTTCTAGCAATTTAGGTTTAATTTTTTTACACTGCTATGAGGCAGTTCTTCTTTAAATTTTTCTTTCTTTACCGCACTTTCCCCATCCAGTTTATTAGCAATAGCTTCTAATCGCGATGTTATGGGTAAGATTGATTCCACTTGGACGACTTCATTATCTTTTAACAGGTGCAATTTGTTTTTTACAATGTTTCTTCTCTTAATTAAAATTCTTTTAAGTTTTATCGCCTCCTTGTTCATTGCGTAAAAAGTTTATTGTAATAAAAAAATTCTTCGATACTAACGATACTTTCGTCTCTCAAGGTTTAAATATGTATAAAGTGATCAAAACCTATTTGGTACCTTCCTTGACCTGGATCACTATCTTAGTCTACAACTAAGAAACCGTATTTGTCTTGCCAACAAGCAGCACATATTTCACGGAATTTATCATACTTCATGTCAGTATTGACGTGATCGTCATATATGTGTTTTAAGTTTAAATCATCTTCTTTAAATAAAACTAAAAGATTAGCATTATCACGTAGTAAGTGCTTAGGTATACGAGTATAACTTTGACAAAGGTAAAAACTGTCTACTTGTTTATGACGCTCCATACTAAAGTACTCCCTAATGATACCTTGTTTATCGCAAGCTACATCATCAAAAACAAATATAGAATTATTTCGAGCATCAGATGGTGATATAATATTATCAGAACTGGAAATGTATAATATTTGATCCCTTTTATTGGTCGCAGTAGACTTTGAAGGTATTGATACTTTGGTTGATAAAGTGATTTAGAATAAACATATACGTTTTCAAACTTTAAACCATTAGGATGTTCTATCAACCCAATCATAACGGTGGTTTTACAGCAATTTGATGGACCAACAACTAGACATCGAATAGATGAAGGCAGAAGAACGCTATGTTTTTTTTAGCTAAGGATTGCACGCCAATGTCATTATTGTTTATGGTTAAAGGTGTTGATTGTTTCACAACACGCATGTTTGCAAGTACTAAATTCGATTTGTAAAAAAAAGTGGAATTATATATATAAGAAACGTCGAGTATATAAAGAATCATTAATTCACAATATTTTATTTATTTACTGCACAGCTTGGGAGGGCAGTTGTCCGCTAATGATAACCTATAATAATTTTAAAACTACTGGGAACGGACTGTTAAATACTGTAATTAACAATTTACCATTTGAAGCGCATATTCCGGGTTACAAATTTTGCGGTCCGGGTACAAAACTAATCAAACGGTTAGCTCGGGGAGACAAGGGAATAAACAAGTTAGACGAGGCTTGTAAGGAGCACGATATTGCATACTCCAAAGAAAAGGATCTATCTAAACGTCATCAAGCAGATTCGAAGTTAGCTCAGTTAGCTACAGAAAGACTAAATTCTGGTGACTCGTCTTTAGGTGAAAAAGTAGCAGCATTTGGAGTAGCTACCGCAATGAAAGCTAAAGTAAAACTTGGTATGGGTGCCTGTGCATCACTGAGAACAAAAAATATCAATAAAATAAGAAAACTGATAAAGAAACGTAAAATAAGAAGTACGCTAGGTATTAAAAGTATTATCAAACAAGCACGTACAGCTTTAAAAAGACTAAAGGATCTAATATTATGGATGCAATCAACATAGCAATTAAGGCAGCCAATACAGCAAAACAAAAGAAGCATATTAAATCAGCTCGTATTATATCAATTCCTAAAACAGGAGGTTTTCTACCACTAATACCAATTTTGCAGGCCTAAGCGTTTTGGTACTCTTACTGGAGGTGCAGCTGCTGTTGCAAAAGCAGTTTCAGATACTAAAATAGCTAAGGAACAACTAGCGGAAAAACAACGTCATAACAAGGCAATGGAGGACATTGCAGTCGGAAACGGCATGTACATCAAACCTTATAAAAAGGTTTTGGTCTTTTTAGCCCCTGCAAAACCTCAAAGGAACGCAACTTGATTTTACCTAATCGAGCACTAAGCAATGTAGAATTAATAGAGTTTGTTAAGCAATTAGAAGTACCATATTTCCGTGGAGTGTTCATGAGAAACAATCTTCCCAAGAAAGTTAATTTAAAAGAATGTGGTATAATTAATTTAGATGGAATAGAAGGTTTAGGCACGCATTGGACCTCCTACAAAAAGTACGGTAGTAGCGCTATTTACTTTGAAGCTACGGAAACCTGCGACCGCCAACAGAGTTGATAAGTTATTTGAATAGCGGGGGTAAATGTAAAATTCTTTATAACATTAACCAAGTACAATCGTACGATACTGTGTTTTGCGGTCATTTATGCTTACAATTTCTAAGTAGTACATAGAACTGCGTACGAAGTTGTTATGTCGTACACTTTTACTCTAACGGGAAACACTTCAGTTTTAACAAGCAATTTTAATCCGCCTATAAACTTGGATAATGATTCGGAGTACGTATTAGGATTAACAAATTTTGAGTCTTATAACACATTTCCAAACATAGAAAAAGGAATAAATAATAAATTTTATTCTGGATCTAACGGAGAATTCATAGAAATACCTGAAGGTGCTTATGAGATTAGAGAAATTAATAAATATGTTCAAAAAGCTTTAGGTGATAAAAGATGGCGTGGTCGTATGGATCAATCACGAAGCGCTAGAAAGACGCCAGTGTATATAGAAATTACAGCTGACAATAATACACTTAAATGTAGTATTAAATGTAGTCTAGATGTGGATTTTACCAAAAAGGATTCAATTGGTTCTCTACTGGGTTTCAATCCGCGAAAATTGCTAGCATTTCTCACGCATCAAGCAGACTACGCGATCAACATTTGTAAAGTGAATGCAGTTTTAATCGATTGTAATATTGCAAGTGGATCCTATTTAAATAGTAAACCAGCCCATGTAATACACGAATTTTTTCCTCAAGTACCTGCAGGTTTTAAAATTTTCGAGTGTCCACCTACGATTATATATCTACCAATCAGGTCACGTATAATAAATAAAATAATAGTTAAAGTGTTAGATCAAGATGGAAATTTAGTTAATTTCAGAGGAGAACTGCTAACTGTAAGGTTGCATTTAAAAAAATTTGCAATAGACATGAATATTAAGTATAATGCACGCAACATGTCAAGATTTGTTATAAATGCTGGAAATTTCAAAGCAATCGACACTCGATTGATTGTTTCAAGACCGCTAACAACACAAAACCGTCAGTTTCTACAATCGTTAGGACTGCATTTATTTAATTAAAAAGTAGAATGAATAGTGAAATACTGAACGTGCGTTAAAAAGTTTACTTCGACAATGCAATTATTAATATTGAAAAACATACTCATCAACCTTATGCTAACACATCTTTAAACAATAATGATGAAATTCGAATCCCTATACAACAACAAGATGTATACACCTTACCATCGAAGAGCATGCTGCACATAGACGGCAAATTAATTAAAACCGATGAAACGCCGTCTCAAACAGCAAAGTTTGTAAATAATAGGGTTTTGCTGCTTTTTGATGAAATTAGATATGAGATTAGTGGTGTCATTGTAGATCGTGTTCGGAATCCTGGATTAACGATTATAATGAAAGGATATGTTTCATATAATAGCAATCAAAGTAAACATTTACAAAACGCTGGGTGGTTTCCTATGGATGATTTGCAAATAGTTGATGCCAATGGGAATTTTAACGTTGCAATAAACCTTTCAATGGTACTCGGATTATGCAAAGATTTTAAAAAAATTATTTTAAACCTCCGGCATTAGTTAGTTTTACTACGTTCTAGTTTTGATACTAATGCTATAATTAATCCTACACCCGATGAGGAAATAAAAGTTGTTTTAAACAAAGTTTTATGGAAAATGCCACATGTAGCCGTTGATGATACTCAACGAATTAATTTAATAGAATGCGTTGCACAAAATCAGGATTTGCATATTCCGTTTAGAGGATGGGAGTTGCATGAATATCAACTTCTACAAGAAACGCAACGTCATACATGGAACATTAAAACAACAACACAATTAGAAAAACCAAGATTTGTGATTGTTGGTTTCAAACCAACCGAAAAATAGATACATGAGCAACTACAGTCGTTTTGATCATTGCTATTTAACCAACATGAAACTATATTTAAATTCAGAAATTTTCCCGTACGATAACTTAAATTTGAGGTTCGAGAATAAACAGACTGCGTTGTTATATGAGATGTATGCTCAGTTTCAGCAATCATACTACGAAAAGGAAAATGAGCCACTTTTTAATCCTGAAGATTTACAAGTATTGCACCATTAGTAGTCATAGATTGTTCTAGACAAAACGAAGCGTTAAAATCTGGTACTGTCGATATTAGATTAGAATTTGAAACCAGCAGAAACGTTTTGCCAAATACATCTTGTCATTGGCTTATACTTCATGATAAGATAGTCAAATACAATCCACTCTCAAACAGCATAAGAATATTATAATTACTTTTTATTATTATTACTGTACCTTTACAAATTATGAAAAAGAAAAACAATAAATCATTTAGCAATCACAGTCTATTTATTATTATTTTTTACATGTGTTTTTTTTTACAATATCAAATGTTTGATTGTTAATGGGTTATAATAATAATTTTTGCTTAAATATTTTTTACATGTTGGAATTACTGAGTGATTTAGTAAACAGTCATAAACATTATCAAATTTAAATAAAAGTTTTGTTATACATTTCTCAAATAAACTAACTGGCATGTTATTAACAAACTGAATTTTTTTAAACAGAACGGTTATACTATTATTTTTTCCTCTACAATACATTTATATTAATATAGTTCAACCCGGACAGATTGAAAGGTATCCTGTTTTTAGACACATCCAAAAAGAAAAACGGTGTACTTGTGCAGGTATAAACATAACACTGAAGTTTTTATAACTAAAAAAAATATTATATGTTAATCAGATAAAATAAATTGCATTCTTTATTTGAGCCAGTGGTTGAAGCTTTACAAGTCATTTCTGAGTGTATAGTTATACCCCCAAGGTTTAGTATCAGTGGTTGAGGTACTAAAAATTCTTTTATCATCACTTGGATTAAGAACAAATTTGTTTTGTTTAATAGTAAAGACATCATGTTTGACTGATCTAATTAAACATTGCTGTTTCTGTACAGTCTGTTTATAAAACAAAGCATTCTTATAATCATCAAAAGAAATTTGCTTAATACTTGCTAAGGAAGATCCCTTTGACTTTTTTATTATCCTATCCTGAACTCTGTAAGTGTACATTTTAGATCTAAGCCCTACAAACTCTAGCACGATATCACCATTGTTTTCATCTTTCATAACACCAGGAACCTTTTTATTTGATAATGGGATATGATATTTGTTATGAGGATCGTAATCGGAAGTATCAAATCTATGAATATCTTGTTTGATATAAGAGTAAATATCTTCAACGCTAAACTCGTATATCAAACTATCCGTATCTGTGTACAGCAGCTTTGCTTTGTTAGCAAATTGCGATTTTATATAACTATAGTGAAATTCATATAAATAGGTTTTTCAAATATCTAGAATAGAGAAACCTACATAAATGGGTTTGTTTAAATAAACCTCTAATTTATTCATTTCTATTAAGACCAGATCTTTGTCTAACACAGTGCAACTGTGAAATTTAGGTTTCGCTATGTAACTATGAGCTCCAAACCGTCCTTTCCATTCGGTCACTAATTTCACATCTTTCCATTTCCGTACGTTTTCCATCATTTTTTCATAAACCGAATTTATCATATTTTTATAAAAGCATATATCGAAACTGTTTTTTGACTATTGTCTTAATTTCGTATTCAAATCAATGTATTCTTTTAACAAAGGGGCTTGTTTAAACCGAAGAACGTTATGAATTTTTTTCAATTTTAACCGTAGCTTAAATACATTTTTAAATTCTTGTAGTGAATAATATAGTTGAGTTTTGGATATAAAGTTGTAAGTAATTTCTTTAAGTTTGATTTATTAGAAGGTACTAGTGGCATCATATGTTTAGGCGCCAAAGGTAAGTCACTGTGAATTTCATGTAAAGATACTGGGTAGTGTAAATCGCATTCAAAAATATATCCTACATCAGAATCATCGGGAATATTAAGTATGTCTAAACGTATTATATCTGGACTGGTGCCATCTAAAAATTCATATTCTCCATATGGAAGATATTCAGACATTGCAGCCCCATATAAATTATTAACATCAAAATACATTAAATATTTAGAATCGAAATTCGGATCATAATCTGCATTCATATATTTGTTATTTGTTTTGGCATATCTATTCGAACATTGAGAAACACCACCACGAATTCCCCGTTCTAAAAACATTATTTTTTCAATATCATTAAGCAACTCGAGTTTAACGTTCGTCGTTTTTAACATTGCATCTAGAGCTAAACCAGGAGCCTTAAAATAGTGAAGTGGATCTAACTTACACGTAAACATGCGAGTTTTTCTAAAGTTTTCAAATATATCAGTCCAGAGCAGTACATCTGTTTTTATATATAGATCTGAATAGTCCCCTAGTGTTTTTATATTAAATGTTTGCCAAACGTGTTTAGCATGATTGTAGTCTTCATCTGAGACTTCTTCATTGCGCAAACGATTAAAGAATTCTGTTTTACAGAGTAAATCGGTTTTATTGAGCCTATCCCAAGAGTTAATGTAATCATAGGAAAATATGCCTTTACGCGTAAGTAACTGAAACTCATTATCAGTGTTACAATTTTCCCTGGTGATGGATTTTTAATTAATCATCTAAGTAGGAAGCTAATTTTTCGATGCTAGATGCCAAAAACCTGATTGAATCTATAAATCTAAAACTAACTTTAATACCTTTTACATATTTTGTAAAAGATATGTATTTTTCCTTATTTATTGGTAGAATGCTTAACGAACCTGAAAACTCTAACGAGATTTTTTTAATAATGAAATGCGAATCGTAGCCTGATAAGTTATGAAAAACTACTGGTATCATATAAGAATTATGATAATTGATGTTGCAATCTTGATGAGCCGCTCCTCGAAATTCATCTGTAAAGTGGCAGTGATCGCGAACTCTAATATCATCTATACTAAAAGGTTTATTGCAAATGTGACAGTGAAGGGCAAATTTAAATGCTGACTTTTGTTCTTCTGTTAAAGGATTTATAGGTTTTGGGTTACAAAAAATTTTATTCGTCGTTTCTGAAATCAGTTTCAATTGAGCAACAAACCATTCTATACAATCCTTTCCGCTATACAATTGAAATTTGGAATATTTATTATCATACGAGCATTTCAAATAGTACGCTACACTAAAGAGTATATGCCTTTGGTAACGGACTGTGTTTAATATTACCTCCGGCTCATTGCATGGTTCTAATATACATTCGAGATCTGCATAAACTACAAATGATACTTTTTCTTGATAATGGAAATGTTTAAATGTTAGATACTTTTCGGATTCTTCGGGTAATCTTATTGAGCAAGTATTCTGTTTTTCGCAATAATTCGAATGATGCTTAAGTAATGCTGCTGTACTAAAATTATTTAAACATTTATAACAAAAAAATTTTCTATGGTGATGGGAAGACAACTGTTTTGCAAATAATTTTGACATATTCTTAATCCAAGTAAAATGAAAGTGATTCTCATTAGCAACTGTCGGACGAGAATATTGTAAGGAATCATTATTTAAAACTAACAGATTAATAGGTTCTATTTTTTTAAAATTTTCACTTAAACAAAATGGCACTATTTTAGTATTTTCTATACATATAGGTTAATTGCGAGATTGTTAAGCTTCTCAATTTTTTTATGTCTTTTAATGCAATTGGAAACTGAATTGAATTGTAGCGTAATACTGTATCAAAATGTGGATAGCTAGATATTCTCTGACTATTTTGTTTAGCAGGATATAAGCTGAAACCAAGCTCCAAAGAATGCAATGTTGGTCGTTATTTATTACATTTATTACAGCTTTTTTTTTGCTATAAAGTCCGGAACCGGAACAAACGTTGAACACCCTCCTTTAAGTGGATCATGATTGTTTATATTTACCTTCAAGTGTAAAACTTCTTGGATTGCCCAACCTGAATCCTTTTCACTAAATTCCTTTAATCGCTTCGAAATCTTGTCCAATACGTTCTCCTTATACCACCGCTTGAGATGGGTGTTTATATCGATGTGATGATTTGCAGTAGGAAACGTCTGCAAATCTATTTCCCCAGTTGTAGGCTTAACAAAGTTAGCTGACAATATTACATTAACTTTCAACATTGGCTTTTTTAAGCAAGCAACAATCTTGCGTTTAAAACTAGCAAACGCCTTGTCTAAGAACACTAGAGGATCTCTATAACTTAAATTGGTAATAAGTCCCGTAATTATTTGACTTCCAAAACATGATTGTACATCATGCCAAATCAAATTTTTTCGAATATGACCTCTAGAAAGCGTTGCATCAATACCTTTACCTTGATATTCTAAAGAGCGTTTCAAGTGCCTCAATCGTACAAGGTAACTTTTAAGATGTGCCAAATTAGATTCCAGCCTACTAGGATTTTCCTGACGATTGCCTTCCTATACCTTATTTCTAATAACAAGCTTCAATATACTAATATTTGCTTTGATAATTATAATGTGTTTCGTTATTTCATCGACTGATCTGATTAGATTGACGCATTTCACAGTTAATTTTAAAATAGCGCTACTAATCTCGGCCACGGTTTTAGAATTCATGATTCTATACAAATCATTAAACTACTTAATATATGTAGAGCTTTATTTACTATTTATACAAAAAAATCATCTGACGTAAGCAAAACAACTGTAAAAGAATTAGCATACAACATCATTTTTTATTCAGCTGCGTTTACGGTAAAAATTTGCTTGTTTGCAGTATAGTAATTAAATGTTTTTATACGACCTTTGATTTATGCTATGTGTACAGAAAATACACTATCATTGCAGCGTTATTTTTATGGTTACATATAAAAAAATTTCATAAAAAATGAAGCAAATTTGAAAAAATGTCTCAGATTAAACCGTCAATGTGGTTTAATAATTTACACGCACTCATAGTTTTTTTAAAACCCAGTATTAAAAAAACATTCTGCAGTTTTATCATATAGCAGTACCTTGATAGAATTAAAGAATTTCTTATGCAGCATGAATCGTGTAAACACACAATTACTACATACCTATATATGCATATAAAGTCAATTTTGTTAAGTTTTACTGAAAAATATATTATGTCAGCGATAATCTAAAACTTATTCTATATATTACTAGTTAAGGGCCATTTGCATTGCATTATTTTAAACGAAATTAATCTAAAGAAAAATAAAGCAAATTTTAAATAATGTCTCAGATTAAACTGTCAATGTTTAATAATTTACACGCACTCATGGGGTTTTTTTTTAAAAACCAGTATTAACATTCTGCAGTTTTATCATAATACAATAACATTATGCAATTTAATTTATTTGAAGCTATTTATAGCAGTACCTTGAGAGAATTAAAGAATTTCTTATGCAGCATGAATCGTGGAAACACACAATTACTACATACCTATATATACATATTTAGTCAATTTTGTTAAGTTTTACTGAAAAATAAATTATACCAGCAGTTATCTAAAACGAAATTAATCTAATTTAGGTTTTTATTTTTACTATGTGCCTTCATTGCAATTTCTTTTTCAGACAATGAATCCAATTCGTTATTTTTGCTGAGGTATAATTATATTCGCTTACATACTGTATTTATTCATTAGAATAGATTACAGAGCTGAATTTTTTCAGAAAACGATTCAAATTTTTAATTTTTTCTAACTGGTCAGTTTATTATTTAATATAAATACTTCACGTAGATTTTACCAACAGAATTTAATTAGATCTCTTGTATAATTATTAGTTACTACTACTAGCAACTTTTAAAAAAAATGAGTAACTTAGCATCGATCAAAAATGGTAATAGTACCAACGTAAAAGTTCTAGAACAATTTATATTACATTCTGAAGAAAACTTGATTAAAGAAGTTTTTGGTTCTTCTTTACCTCAACTTGACACTGCTGCTATTTTGATAGGGACGGTAATAGATATATCACGGTAAGTGCTTTTTCACATTTATACATGTGTTTTAAAACACTACTAATTTATAAGTTACATTAGATTAGATCAAAAACCATTCTGGAAATTCTGAGGCTATCGTCGGATCGTTGGCTCATTCTGATCCTCTCAGAAACATCAGGTAGTATACAAAAGAAAAGGTGAACCTACGATAATCTTTTATGTTATGCTCACAGATCCGGCAAAAACATGTTGGCTATGAAAAGTTATGTACAGAATCTAATATGGCTGTTTGCTGTAAAGATGACAAATCCTACGAAGATGACACAGTAGAGTTGCTTAACGCATTTAAAAGCGTGGAGAAAGCTACTGCGTCGTCTAGATTTGGAACTAGAAATAATAAAGCAAAAGAGAGGAACTGGCTGCGAGGGAACAGCAGATACTTCAAGAACGGGAGTTAATAAAATACTTTTCATTTATAAATAGTTAGATTTTAACTGTAAATAGTGAGATCAAAATATTCAACAATTTGTAAAATAAAAAAGTATTTTATAAAAGTTTCTTTTGAAACAAGACTTTCTCTAAACAAGGTAGTAACTCAAAGTAAAACCACATAAATCAGAACCCACTTTAATTAAATACATCGTTCTTTATACAATCGACTTAGATGTGTTATAATAAAATAAACAGTAAAGAACAAGATGTATATTATTATAAAAATAAACTAATTTCTTAGATTAGTGACATATTATTCTGAAAATTCTATGTTGACAGTTAGACCGATCGATCCCTTACTAGTTATGTATACGTGTTTGTTGGAGCCAATACTTTCATTTAATTGTTTCGCTCCATGTGCTTGAGGGTATTCAAAATATCTCAATGGCAATATACTTTTAAACTCTTCTGTTTCCACTAATATTCTTTCGCTATATTTTGTCTTGATTGTTTCCACTTTTAAAACTTCAAACCTCTTATTCACTACAAGATCTTTTGAATTTACATAAGGTTTTCGATATGTGGTTTTATTAAGAGTATTAAAATTCCATATTGCTTTTCTTCGACTAATTAAATTAATATTAGGAGCAATCTCCTTATATAGCAGATTACCACCATCTGCGTACTTTGCCAACCCACTTTTCAACCTATCACAAGAGTGAACACATTTTGAATTGAAACCGGCCCATGTGTATTTGCAGCCTCTAAACATAAATAAATAACATAAATCAGAATCCACTTTAATTGAACACAATTGACTTGAATGCGATATTTTGCATCTGGCATACTTTATAACTTCTCGCTAGAAAACCAAATTCAAAACAGCTACACACATTTTCTCTGCACTTACATTTTTCAACATACGTGTGTGTGTTTTGAAGTATGTATGTTCCATTGAAAGTAATATAAAGCCGGTCTGACTTCAAAACGTGCCCACAAGTATTTTACATTAAAAGTATATAAGGCCGGTCCTAATTCAAAACGGTGCACGTGTAACTTCTCGCTAGAAAACTGAATTCAAAACAGCTACACACATTTTTCTCTGCACTTACATTTTTCAACATACGTGTGTTTTGAAGTATGTATGTTCCGTTCAAAGTAATATAAAGCCGGTCCTAATTCAAAACGTGCCCACAAGTATTTTACATTGAAAGTATATAACGCCGGTCTTAATTCATGTTTTCACGACTATTTTACATTGAAATTATATAGGGCCGATCCTAATTCAAGACGGTGCACGTGTATTTTACATATGTAAAATACGTGTGAGCAGGTTTTGAATTAGAACCGGCCTTACCCCACTACTAGCTATCATACAAATGTAGTGCTTTGTACACTATATAATCTGGGAGAAGCACACCATCACTTGCAGCAATATACATCAAAGACGTTGATGTTTTTGTGCTGTTGATTACACGATCAGGGTATTTTACATCACGTTTGACAATAATTTTTTTACGTCCTGGGTCATCGCTCAAACAGGTCTTATAATAATTAATAATATTTGATGGAGGTACGTCTTTCAATGTTTCTGCAAGCTTAGTGAAATAAGAGTTTATTGTTCCCTGGTTAACTCCTGCTCCTGCCCGTTTAACATTTTGACACAATTTTTCAGTCAAGGCACCTTTATAACGGTTTAAGAAACTATATACAAAATCTTTCCCAGGGAAATTGTTCTTAAATTTTGACAGATTTTGACCTTTAGAATCTAGATAACTCTTAACTATACACCTTAAATCATAATCATCTAAGGGATAACCCCACACAGAACAGGTGATTAGGCGGTTCGCTAAATGTTCTTCAACTTGAGCAGAAAGAACAGGCTGACCATCGACCTTTAACGGTTTCTTTTGCATTTCAGAACATCTTTTATGTCGATGTAATACTGACTTGGGAATGCCATATTTCATTGCAGCTTTTCTTAAAGACAGACCTCTAGATACAGCGTTTAGAGCCTCCTCGATTTCAGCAGCAGTGTGCGGAACTTGATGTTTCCCCCTCAGGTTAGGTTTATAGGTTCTTGGCATTGTTCAATTTATGTTATTCATTCACCTGCAACAAATTTTGTGCATATAAGTCTGCTATTATAGTTACAGTATCTATGAGAAAACCTAAAGAGATAACACAAATAGTATATTTTCAAGGTGTCCCTTTTCACCCCAACACACGTTAAAAAAAGTCACTTACTCAATTTTTAGGTTGTATAATTTGAAATAAAATGAAATAAGTAATAATAAAGGTCAGAACGCAAACCTATAAGTGTATTCCACAATGTGAACTGTAATTGTAAAGAATATATTGATTATACAGATAAAGTTACTTTCTTCTTTCAAAAACCACTAATCAGCTGATCATGGGCAAAACAAAATGGTGAGACATCTGACTGAAACAAAGTGTACTAATGGAGTCAAAATGGACACCAAACATGTATTGTTTACTACAAAATTATAAAACATTTAAAAATATTCTCTAAACTGGATAATATTAACACACACACACACCAGCGTCCCTTTTCACCCCATTCTACGGTATTATATTATTATTTCGTTAAATCAAATTTTATGAAATTTTCTATAATATAAATTAAAAAATATTTTAAACAATTACTGAATATGATGCAAAACCTACATTGTTTTATTCAAAGGAAAAATCAATATCAATCTAATATTTCTTAAAATATAAACGTACCTACCAAAAAGCACAATTTTAAAAAATAAATAAATTTAAAAGCTACAAAATCAGAGCTAGCAACAAAAAGTGTGCATTCTCATTCGTATTGTAGTGAATTCTCTAATTGTTCTTTATTTTGAATAAACACAATCACAAATATGCGTCATCAAACGTTTCTAGAACAACCTCATTGCACCGCCATACCTGTCAGTCGTCCCTTCTCATCGCCTGTCAGGTATGAGACTTTAAGTAAACACTGAATAAGCGTCGTTTTCAGAATGCTCCACATATTTCTTAACTACCGTTGCACTGCCTCTTTCTTAAATCTGTTTTGTTGCAGTACATTTTATGGGCCGGAGCTAAATGTCCCTGTGATAGCAAGAACACCCAGAGTAATTTTCTAAATTTTCATTATTAAAAAATGTAGCAGTTAAGACTCTTAATGGCGAATGCAGTCTCATTAAGCCGTATACCAAGATTTGGATCCCGATCTACTGGAACTATACTTCCAGCAAGTTTCGTACCACCCTGCTGTCCAATATATCGAGCCTACAAGAAATCTTAGGTATTGCCAATTTCTTGTCCCCAAACTTTACATTTCATTTTCCAATGCTCCACCCGAAGGTACTACATTGGCCAGGAAGCGAGTTTTTTACCTGGAAAATTTGAAATTTTGTCGAACCCTTGCTGTTCCAAGCAAGGTAGGGATCTTTAACGTGCGTGACAACACTTACACACGGGACTTCTATTTTACCTCTCATCCGAACGAGGATGTATTTTTGTGAAAAATGCTCGCCTAATATTTTTAAAGCGGACCGTGTTGGGGTTCGAACCCGGGACCTTAGGCGTAGTAGTCACACAGATACCAACTACGCCACGGAGCCACCTCTTGTCCCCAAAACTTACATGTGATTTTTCCAATGCTCCACCCGAAGGTACTACATTGGCCAGGAAGCGAGTTTTTTTTACTTGGAAAATTTGGAATATTGCCGAATCCTTGCTATTCCAAGCAAGGTAGGGATCTTTAACGTGCGTGACAACACTCACACACGGGACCTCCATTTTACCTCTCATCCGAACGAGGGTGTATTTTTGTGAAAAATGCTCGCCTAACATTTTTTAAACGGACCGTGTTGGGGTTCGAACCCGGGACCTTGGGCGTAGTAGTCACACACATACCAACTACGTCACGGAGCCGCCCTTGTCCCCAAACCCCAACATCTGGTCTTAGAAATCGACTAATGCCTTGCCCGGAGGTAAAATACCCCCTCATTCGGATCTCCGGGTGGGAGTACTTGGGATTCGTCATCGTAAGGATTTAAAACAACGGTTCGATTTAGTGATAGAGACTTGGATGTAAGGTCATTACTTAGAGTAGATAAGTTAACGAATTTATTAGTCGAAATGAGAAAAGGAAAGCTGGATATTTTAGGTATTAGTGAGGTGAGATGGCCAGATAGTAATGATTTTTGGAAAGATAATTATAGAATAATTACAACTTCTTCAACTAATGGACAGGCAGGGGTAGGAATATTGTTAGATAAAAGATTAGGACGTAAAGTTATAGAGCACTTATACTTTAGTGATAGAACCATTAAATGGTGCATACAGACATTTAATCAGTGTGTAAGTTGAATTCTGGCTCCACAGCAACCATGAAGCCATCCGAAGCCATCCTAACTGTTAAATCATTCAATTTTACTTTTATATTATGTAAATTTTGGAACTTATAATGATTTTTCTTATGTTTATTAAACAATTAGCTAACCCAGCCTACTTGCTCACAGACGCCGCCCCCTTTGAACGATAACAGTGATTCCCTTTTATAAGAAATGAACTATTACCAGGTTATCCCTTCCAAAAAAGGAAAAGTGTTAAATTATATGTTATGGTAAGGCTTAAGCAATGAATTGCTGCCAACATGCCAAACCGCTAACTAATTGTGTGTTATGTCATGGTGACATTTAAATAAAAAAAAAAACGAGTTAGAGGACGTAGATGAATTTTGCTATATAGGTAATATAATTACAAAGGACGGACGTAGCAAAAGGGATACAGGAGCTAAAATAGCTCAAGCTAAAAAATGTTTTTAAAAAAGAAAAACTTACTAATAGCTAATAGTATTAGTTTAGATAATAGGAAAAGATTTATAAAGTCGGTCGTGTGGAGCGTTCTATAATACGGTAGTGAGACTTGGACAATTAAAGAAAAAGATAGAAGCTTGTGGAAACAATTAAAGGTCAGGAGAGATAGAATGATAGGGCATCAGTTAAGACATTTAGTAAGGTCTTAAATTATAGACTACCAAATATAATAGAGTAGGAAGGCCTAGACAAAGCTATATTAGTCAAATTATTAGAGATTTAGGTTATGAAGGGTATGTAGATCTTTTTAGACCAGCTCAGAATAGAAAAGAATTTAGAGCTGCATCAAACCGACCTTAAGTAAGTTCGGAAACAAAACAAACAAACAAAAAATAAATAAATAAAAACCAGTTAACTTGATATATATTATATATGCGTTAGGTGCAAGATCCACTTCCAATTTGCTATAAGCATGAGAGGGGTAACATTTTTGTACAAGATATATGTGAATGGAATGGAGATCAATAAAGTTGTTCTCTGCAAGTTATTTTTATTCTAAGGCCATCCGTTCATACTTGGTAAAATACACTACATAAAGTGGCGACGAGGATAAAATTGATATCCAGGAGACTGGCCAATGCAAGATTTTTATTTTTTTAGCTGGAAAATAATTTTATGTGAGATTAGGTTACCTCGCACATGTTCCACATTAATTAATTTCAGTAATTATCAATAATGTGTTACGGTATTCCTCGCAAACACAAAATAAAACAGTAGAAGTAAGTAAAGAAATGTTTACGCCGAATACCGCAACAGAACGGGGATAGAATGGTAGAATTGGGCTAGCTCAAAAACGTCGGAGAGGGACGTGGGTGAAATAGAAAAACACATTGGAAACCTCTGAGATACTCTATTGATAACCTCGCATCTTGGAAGATTTTTTACAAATAAATAAGTTGCGTAATCGTGAAAGCATCATAACATATAAAAATTGGTAATACAATATAACATCTTATAATCTAAATACTTACTTAATGGTTTACCTTAAATACATAGAAAAGAAAATAAAACAAACTATACAGTAAATCGAGAAAAAGAAATATACCTAAATTATATGTACATGCTGCTTTGTGAAGTGCACCTCCGCAGACAGAATATAACATTAAAATTAGACACCCTAACTTAAATTAATCAAATATTAATCTACTTTTAAAGTGAAAGACAAAAGAAACAGTAAAGAAGGATTCCAACATAAACATTGATTAATTAATTTTTAATTTATAGAATAATAGCATAGTTGTTCGTGCATCGTGCCTGTAAGTTTTGTAACGGGGTAGTGCCAATTTATCGGATAATATACGCAATAGCAGCAAATGAAAAGTCTTTTCTCCACAGCAGCATAAAAGAATTACGAAAATAAAAAAACTGTACCTTGCACAATCAGCTTCGTGCTGGTCTCATCTTAACGCTGGTAAAATGTGGCTGCATTTCTCTATGGGCTGACTGCATGCTGGAACCACCAACTTCACTTATACATGCACAGAGAGCATTTCTAATAGCGCGACTTTACAACGGGTATCTTTTCGGTAATAGTTAATTTTTAATTATCCTCTTTTTCAAAGCACGGTCTCTATTTAATAGGGGCAGAATCATGTATGGGGGTAGGGTATTTGATTTTCAAAGATATCGCCGAATTACTATGTGTGCAGAATTGTCAGACAACAGCTGCCGAAATACAAACTGTAGCAGCTTGCCAACAAGCAGATAACGCAATTATTAAAGGGTTTTAAACAAAGGAGGACACTTTTGTTACTTTGTAACATCTTAACAGCTGCAGAATACCAGATAACAAATTTATTGTAAGCAGATGTAGGCAGGTGGTAAGCGGTCTTATCTTTTAGAAGAAAGCTGCACATTTACATGCAGCTTTTACTTAAAATGTAATCACTGCAGGTGCTAGGAAATACTGCAACTACTTTGTAACGCAATGTTTCCTAGGCAGCTGTTTAAAGCAAACTTTAATACGAAGTTATTACTTGAAAAATTTATTAAATCGAGCTTGTTGAGGAATTTTAGGGCATTTTAAAAATAAATGCAGGAAAAGTTGTTTGCAGGGTTTTGAACGTAACAAATGGCAACTGGAATTATAGGCGCATTTTAAGAATTCAGAGTAGGCGATGACTGGAATGTATATTGCGAACGCCTGGACCAATATTTAAAGGCGAACCAAGTATCGGAAGATCGGAAGGTACCAGTATTAATCACATTAATAGGGCAAACTGCGTATAAAATTTTAAAGGAGATGTGCGATCCACATTTACCCAGCAGTAAAAGCTACGAAGGTTTATGCGTGATTTTACAGCAACATTTTTCACCGGTGATCTCAGTATTTCGCAAGCGTGTGGAATTCTATGAATGTCGGCAAGAAACTCATGAAAATATTAATGATTGGTATGTGAAGATAAAGAGATCAGCAATGGATTGCAAATTTGGTGCCAATTTAGATTTAATTTTAACGGACAAATTTATAACGGGCTTAGTAAAGGGAGCTGTTTTAGACCGTCTTTGCGAGGAAGAACATGGTAAAACGTTAAAACACTACGTTGATATTGCTTTGAAAAAAGAAGCGCTTCTGGTTCAGCAAACACGAGTAAATAAAATTACTAAAGGAAAAGAAGCGACTAAAACTGATCAACTATTTTCAAGAAGTTATACGGCAAAAAAAGAAGATAAACAAGGGTCCTTTACGTGTTTTGCATGCGGTAAACCCAATCACGATTTTAGAAGGTGCAAATTCAAAACATTCAAGTGTAGAGCTTGTAACAAAACTGGCCATATAACTAAGGTTTGTAAAACTAACAAGAAAGATGTTAAAGTTAATTGTATGGAGGTAAGAGAAGTTAGTTCATTTTATAACTTAGTGGATTGTTTCAAGATAATAGAACCATTTAAGGTAGAATTGTCAATAAATAATGTTTTGATTGAAATGGAAATCGATACAGGGTCAGCTCTGTCGATATTGCCTCTTAAGTTGCTCAAAAAATATTGTTTAAACTGTAGGCTAGAACCATGTACTACTATTTTGAAATGCTATGATGAGAGCAAAATTTTACCGTTAAGTAAGTTTCAAGTTCAAGTCCAATTTAAAAAAATAACACATATGTTAGAGCTATTGGTTGTAAAAACTCAAAGACCAGCCTTGGTAGGCAGAGAGTGGATAAATTCACTAGGGTTACTTAGGTATGTTAAACAAGAAATCGCTCTTAATAAGGTAGACACCATTTCAAAGGTTACTAGTTTAATAAATAAATACAGTGAGATTTTTAGAAATCATTTAGGGTGTTACAAGTATGAGCAAATAAGTTTAGAGGTTAAGGAAAATGTAAAACCGATATTTCTAAAGCCACGAAATATTCCATTTGTTTTTAAAGTTTTAGTAGAACGAGAATTAGAAAAACTAGAAAAGGCAGATGCAATTGTTAAAATTGAAAATAGTGAGTGGGGCACCCCACTAGTACCTGTATTAAAAAAAGACGGTAGCATGCGTCTATGTGCAGATTATAAATCCACGATTAACCCTTTCTTGAAGGATGTAAATTATCCGATACCGAAAGTAGAGGAACTTTTTGCGGCATTACAAGGGGGAAAGCATTTTTCTAAATTACATTTAAGTCAAGCATATAACCAGTTATGCGTGACAGAGGAAACAGGAAAAATGTTAGCTTGAAGTACTCATAAGGGAATATATGCAGTAAAACGTTTGCCTTATGTTACTAAACCGGCCTGTGCTATTTTTCAGCGTACGATAGAGAAAGTTTTACAAGGTGCTAAAGGCACCATCAATTTGTTGAATGACATTGTAGTTACTGGGAATGACCTGCAGGAACATTTAAATAATTTAGAAACCGTTTTCAACCGGCTAACGGAGGTGGGATTAACTTTACAAAAGAGCAAGTGTAAGTTTTTTGAAAAAGAAATTAAATATCTGGGTTATGTGGTAGATGAAGAGGGGTTTAGAAAAGATAGTGAAAAAGTTAAAGCAATTTTAAAAGCTATAAGACCTAGTACTATTAAAGAAGTAAAAAGTTTTGTAGGCATGATAAATTATTATGGAAAATTTATAAAAAATTTAGCAGACATGTTAGCACCACTGTATGATTTACTAAAAAAAGAGAAATTTGTGTGGTCTCGAAGCTGCGAAAGCGCTTTTAACTTAGCAAAAAAAGCCATTGCATCAGACAATGTCTTGATTCATTTTAATCCAGATATACCGGTGCGGTTAACTTGTGATGCGTCACAGAAAGGCATCGGGGGAGTATTGGCACACATTTTGCCAAATGGGGATGAGCGTCCCATTGGGTTTGTTTCAAGAGTGTTAAGCAGTGCAGAAAAAAATTATTCGATGGTAGATATGGAAGCACTGGCAATATATTATAGCGTAAAAAAGTTTTCGCAATATTTATTAGGTAGACATTTTGAATTGTTTACTGACCATAAACCGTTACTAATGTTATTCGGAGATAAAAAAGGAATTCCACCTATGGCGGCAGCTAGATTACAGAGATGGTCTTTGTATTTATCGGGTTATAATTATACAATTAAATTTATAAAAGGGAAAAGTAATGAAACGGCGGATGCTTTGTCGAGATTGCCATTAAAATATGACAAGCCAGAACCTCTCGAAGAAAACGCAGATGAAACTTATAATTATTTGAATTTTGTTGAAGGTTCGTTCCCTATTAACGCAAATAAGATTAGAATCGAGTCTCGGACAGACTCAAAAATAAGTTCAGTTATTAGACTTGTTATTAGACTTGATGGGTGGAAACAATACATTTCCGAGGATAGTAAAAAACCATTTTTTGTTAGGCGCGATGAATTGACGCTAGACCAAGATATTTTAATGTGGGGATACCGAGTGGTGGTACCAAAAAAATTTAAAGGTCAGTTATTAAGAGAATTACACAATACGCACCCTGGAATTGTTAGAATGAAAAGCAAAGCCAGAAGTTATTTTTGGTGGCCTTTAGTTGATAAAGATATAGAAAATATTGCTAATAGTTGCACGGCTTGTGCAAAGGCTCGAGATGATCCAGCGAAGGGTGAGCTAACACCATGGACACTTACGAATCAAGTATTTGAAAGAGTACACGTTGATTATTTAGGACCGTTTAAGGGTAAAATGTTTCTCGAGTTAATTGATACATTTAGTAAATGGCCCGAAGTTGTAGAAGTTAGATCAATTGATTCGGAAAATACAATAGAAACGTTACGGGAAATATTTAGTCGGTTAGGATTGCCAAGAAACTTAGTAATTGATAACGGGGCACAGTTTACATCCATTTCGTTTCAAAATTTCTGTAAAATTAATAATATTAAATATATTTTGTCACCTCCGTACCATCCCGCTAGCAATGGGGCAGCTGAAAATTTAGTGAAATCATTTAAAATGGGACTTAAAAAGGCTATGTTTGACAAAAGTAACAGCACAGTTACTATGCAAACTTTAATTAGTAGGTATTTATTTAATTATAGGACAACAGTTCATGCATCAACAGGGGAAACACCAGCAAAGCTTATGTTTAACGGGGAATTAAACAATCGTTTTGATTTATTAAAGCCAAACATTAAGCAAATGTCAAGGCAAAAGCAAATTGAATATTCAAGTGGAAATAGAAAAGAAAGTTTCTGTGAAGGGGGAATAGTGCAAGTTAGGGATTACAGGAATCCAAGTAAACCAAGTTGGATTCAAGGGGAGATTGTAAAGATATTAGGTAACAATGTATACAAATGTCAGATAGCGGAGCTAGGAGTAGTTTGGAAGAGACATAAAGATCAGTTATTACGTTTTATGGCAAACCAGGTACCAGTTATAAATTATGATAATGTTTTAGCTTCTAGAACTGTAATTACCACAGCAGATTCAGAAACATCGGCGGTCGACACTCCGTCTGTGTTGGATAGTCCAACTGTGTCTGATGCTACTGAGAAAGAATTAAAGCCTGTTAGTGAGGTACAGAGCCCGAGTGGTTATTCGATTGCTAAGAATAGGATTAGGCGAAATTGTAAACCTCCAGTACGTTTAAATTTGTAATTTTATGCTTACTGGGGAGATGATATATATTATATATGCGTTAGGTGCAAGATCCACTTCCAATTTGCAATAAGCATGAGAGGGGTAACATTTTTGTACAAGATATATGTGAATGGAATGGAGATCAATAAAGCTGTTCTCTGCAAGTTATTTTTATTCTAAGGCCATCCGGTCATACTTGGTGAAATACATTACATAACTCACAATTAGTTAGCGGTCTGGCACGTTGCTTAATTCTTACCATAACATATAATTTAACACTTTTTCTTTTTTGGAGGAGATAACCAGGTAATATTTCATTTCTTATAAATGGGAATCATGTAAACATGTTGGAGTTCTTTAACAACCATCAGGTTGCTAATATCTATGTAAATCCAGGTAGATAGGAAAAAGATAGAAGAGTATAGGAAGACCTAGACCACGCTATAATAGTCAAATTATTAGAAATTTAGATTGTGAAGGATATGTAGAACTTTTTAGACTAGCACAGAATACAAAAGAAGTTACAGCTGCGTCAAACCGACTTAAGTAAGGTCGAAAACGAAATGATGATGATATATTTTAGCGTTGGGCGATTATGAATGATATAATCGAAATATATCGATTCTGGCTGAATAATCGACTATTCGATTATGCTTTCGAGATATCATTCGTTAAAAATCATTCGAATAATTTTACATACCAAACATTCGCTACATACAGTTGTATTTATAATCGATCTTTCTTTCACACTCACATCTCAATCTCTCGATTTAAAATTCAAACTCTATTGAACACTAGAATATATATTTACTTTGAAGTGCTTGTTTCCGTTAAAATGTTTTATCAAAGCAAATCGGTCATTAGGAAGTTAAACTGAAGTTTTAATTTTTATTTTTAGTCTAAGGGTGCATATCTCGTGCTCGCCTGCTTAGCTCCCCCCCAGCAAGAATTTGAAACCCGGCGCCAATGTCATGACTATACAATGTATTTTATTCTAATTCCGTCGGTATTTAACTTTCTTGCAAATACGGCCAATTTCTCGCATACGACCAGATTCGTACGAGTGTGTATTGTAATACGAATGAAGATTTGAAATTATGGCTAGAGGAAAACGTACAGTTGTATGGGATTAGTATCACCAAAGAGAATACATATGTAGTGTGTACTTTGTGTCGAAAAGAGATTAGATATTTAAAAAATAGTACCAATCGTAAGGAGCATTTGAAAAGAATTCACCCTAGCTGTTTATTAGCGCCGCCTACAAAAGAGTTGGAGAGTAATGAAGAAGACGATATGGTCTCTTTGTCAACTGTTGGCATAGAAACTTGCGGTTTTGAAAGACTACCGTTTGTTGTACCATCGACTTCAGGTTGTGCAGTGATGCAAGGTTGTTCAGCAAATGTGATAACAGAACCCACAATGTTGCACACAGTTCAAAAGGTCACCAAACAATTGCGTTTGTTTAGATCCTCCAGAACAAAAGCCACCTTATCAGAAAAGCAAGTTGAAGATTTAAGCGTTTCTTTAATTAAAATGGTTGTATTCGATTATCAACCGCTACGGATTGTTGAGGACAAGGGCTTAAAAAACTCAATCCTCGTTATCAAATTCCATCCCGAAAAATTTTAACTACAAAATTAATACCCAGCCTTTACGAATATGAGATAAATAAATTCCGAAGATTATCACCGGTTGAGTATCTTGGGGTGACAACAGATTTATGGACTTCGGACAATAACAGATATTACATTACAGTTACTATTCATTTTATAGGTAAGAATATTAAATTGAAATCAAATATAATTTTAGTTACGAAATTAAATTTATAGACGATACATAGCTACACTGCAGGACTTTGAGTCCGAATGAAGTAAAAGGCAGCCAAACGGGAGCTCAGACATTTATAATCATTGGAAAATTGTAAATAAAGTTTTGACCGTTTCGAACAATGGTGCAAACATAAAATCGGCAATAAACGATCACTTGCATAAACACCACCATCCATGTGTGGCACATACTTTGAATCTGTCAGTAAGAGATTCTTTTAGTCATAATTCTGATCTTGCAAACATTGTACCAAATTGTAGACACATTGCAGGTCATTTTAAACACAGTGCTGTTGCTGTTGAAAAACTGTCTAATATGCAACAGAAAATGAATACTTCACAGTTGAAAGTAAAGCAGGATGTAGCTACGCGATGGAACTCTACTTATTTAATGCTACAAAGGTCAGTAGACATTAAGGTGCCAATTACTGCTGAAATGTCCTGTTTGCAAAAAGCTTATCATATGCTTGGTGCAGAAGAATGGTTGGCAATAGAAGATTGTCTTCCGGTCCTGAAACCATTTGTACTGATGACGATAGTGTTATCAGGCGAAAAATATGTGACATTGTCATCGATTATTCCACTGGTACGAAGTCTTCAATATTCACTTAATAAAGTAAATTGCGTCACAACAATTGGCGATGAACTGCGGCGTAATTTACTTACCATAATTTCGAGACGCCTTGGATCCTGCGAAAAGGGTAAAAAGTTAAAGCAACTTTTTTAGACATTCGCTATAAAAAACACAGATTTGGGTCCCTGGAACACGCAGATGTTGCTGAAAAATGAGTGTTAGAAGAACTTGGAGGGCTTTTTGCGGACGCTGCAGCAGACACAAATAAAACGGCAGTAGGTGAAGTAGATATCGGACCCAAAGATTCATCTGACGTTGATATGTTGTGGGAATTTTTTGACAACAAGATTGCGGAATGTAGTAATGTTGGCACCTCGTTCCCACAACAAAAGCTATTATTATGGTAAAACAACATTTATCAATGGAAAATATATCCCGTTCTGATGATCCCTTTGATTTTTGGGCTGCCAACAAAAGCTTATTTTTAGAATTGCACAGAATGACTTTATGCGCCCGCAACTTCTGTACATTCGGAAAGGATATTCTCAAAAAGTGGTGTGATTACCAACATAAAAGAAACAGATTGTCACATAATATATTAAATTTCATTGTATTCTTAAACTCTAATTATTAAGTTTGTAACTTATTTTTTTTCTAGTTACACTTCGTTCTTTAAAATAAAAATAAAACACCTATAATTTAAAATATTTAATTTGTGAATTACCGTCCAATAGAAATTAATACATAAAATTGATAATAACACATTATCCTTTATCTTTATGCTCTAAAGTTCGTTACTAAGCTCTGTCGAGTTGTCAATTTGTTCAGTTCATTATCAGCGTTCGAACGAGCAAGCTGCTCTGCAGGATAAATGAAGTCAAGATGGCCGTGTGTAAGCACGTGGCTTCTAACAGTGTTAGAAAAAAGAAGATTAATTGATTGATTCTTGGTGTCTGGAGGTCGAGCCAAACAGCTGTAGCGTGAGCATGATTTTCTATAAGCTTCACTCAGAGCGGTTCAGTTGATCCCTGCAGGCCTAAGGAGATGGAAGCCCCTTTGACATCATTAATACAGTTGGTATAAATTAATTAAATAGATTATACTAATATTTTTCATATTAGTGCAATATCTTAAAGCAATATTTTAACGCAATATCTTGACGCAGTATCTTAAGGCAATATTTTAAGAAGGCAATTACATGTGTTCCGTATATTTCAACTTCACCAATAAATAACATCGAATAAGTAAATCTTGGAGCTAAAATTTTGTTGGAGAATTAAATTCAATCAAGCTGAGGTTGGTCTCTTTATGTAATGGTTGTATTCCGAAGAACTTTGATATTCGATGGTTATGGAAATTTCCGACAGCTGAGGTCAAGGTCCTATATCTTTCGTTCAGAGCAGTTTCGTAGCACGTGAGTGTACCTTAGGATTTAATCACTTTGAACATTAATTAAATTGCTATAAAGAATATAACATTAAAAATTTGAGTAACGTAAAAAGCTTTTAATGAAACAGCAAATTAAATAACAAATCTATTGTGTGTCAGAATGTTTACACGTACACAAAGTGTACATTTGGTAAAGCTGTGAATGACATTTTATGTCCGATATATAAAAAACATAGATTCAGTTGTCCTATCTAGACGTCACATGTCGTCTTAATTTAATTTAAAATATGTTTAAATATTTTAAGGTCATGAACTTGCATTTTTCATCGACATGTGAAATTCGCGTACTTACTGTTAAATAAAAATAAGTAATTACATTCTACAATATCAGCACTTTGATAATTAAATTTTATTGTGAAGGTCAAGGAAGTACTTTATTGATTTAAAGAAATTTAAGTATTATGAGTAACTTAGAAAATTTCAAGTCAGTATATTTAAATTTTGCAGAAAGATCCATTTAGAGATCTTCCTATTTTTGAATGCATAACTTTACTAGTATATTTCTGTTCTAGAAAAATAATTAAGTGAAAATTTTTTAAGAAATACGAATTTAAATATTATAATTACATGAATCCAGAAATTTATCCAAATAGAATCTATTTTGTTTTTGAATGACTTTATTATTTAGAATTCAAGGAAAAAAATTACAGGTCATCCCCGATTAGAAATTGTGTGTAATGAAAACAAATTCCCTGGGTATATATTTTAGAAGCCTAAATTCTATTACTTTATTTTTGGCAAATATTTTTGAGGACACAAATGGTGTCCATGTTGTACTTTTGTTTGTTCACAGGTCAAGCCGAGACATCTGTATGACATCTGGTGTTTGAGGTCTTGGTAAGTGTGTTTTAAAGAGTGAAATTCAGGTTTTATGGCTATGTTAGTGGTGTTGACATAAGGTTTCCGCATTCCCCTTATACAAGCACAGTTAAATTTTGTTGGTTATTGTATTGAAAAATACGGTGGCGCTCATTAAATATATTTTTGGTCTTTTGACAACCCATGACCCAAGCTCATGATCTACCCAGAGCTAACACTCGACTAGCCGTTTATGTCTTAAGAGTTTTTCTTTATCTCAAGCCATTCTCCATCCAACTTTACCTTGGGCTTACATTAATAAAAAGAAATTCTCGACCTTGTGATATCAGGTTAGGGTTTAGGAAATTTAAAGGCGTAATTTTTTAGCTGATAGTCACGAGGATAAAGTTAATAAAAAAAATCAAGCAAGAAATAATTATTTATTACAAGTTTTAAGACCTTATTTGTAGTACAGTTTGTTTTATCGTATTGCAGTTAGATTGAATAAATAATAAATATTCTTTCTTTTGTCAATCCTTGCATTTCCATTCGAAGCAAGCGTTGCATATAGAAGCGTCAATTTAACGATTACGCCATGTTCTCATTCAATTAACGTAACATAAATTAACGTAACGTACGACAAATTAACATAACAAAAAGTTAAAGAACATAGACATTTATGTTGGCGTTCGAAACGAAAATTATCCTAATTTACTTAACTAATGCCCGTTTGCACCACAAATGTCTTAAGTAAGGAATAGTAAAGAAATACTTAAGATTTAAGTAGTCCTTAATTCAAATTGCATTGCACCAGTACTTAAATGTCAAACTCTTTACTAAGTAGGTGATACTATTGGCAACGTTGTAATTTAAATGGTCATTTAGGAACTTTTTAGTAAAGATTGGCATTGCAGAACAATCATACATTGTCAAATGTCACTTCATTTATAATTTTCCTTGATTTATGTTGATGGTTATTCCATTCTTTATCATTTTGACGTGATTGATTTGTTCAATGGAGAACAAAAAGAGATTGTTAGCACCTGATTTATCGGAGTAACGCCGTTATATTCCTACAAAAATAGTTAATAGGTACTATTGGATGTAATATGTTTTTTAAATTCTGCACATTTTAAAGTTAGCACATATTTAACACCAAAACTTACTCATCCTTATCAAATTCTAACATATGCTCTATTTGAGCAAATACTTGTAAAACAGTCCTTTTTGTTAATCTAAATCTTTGAAAGAATGTCAAGTCATCCATTTCATCAAAATAATCGGATCTTTTATTAATACGTTTAGGAAACCCGTTTTCTACATATCCAAAATGTCTAAATCATCATTTAAAAACTCTATAATGATACAAAAAAACTAAAACTAGGGAAGAAATCGTTACTAATAAATTATGAAGGGAAAATTGACATTTGTTTACATTAAGTGTGAGGTTAGAAATCTCTCCTTAACATATTTAAGAGACGAAATTTGACTATGTTGTATATTCGCAGCCGCGTTGTGGATTGCTAATAAAACTATATATATGACTGGATTTATAATTTATTCAATTTAACAAACACGTTCACGATGTGCCCAGGTTGACCTCCAGTTAGACAAAGCTGACACCTCTTACAATTCTGGTAGTGTCTCACTATGTGCTAATATGAATACATCACAATACCTCCCTCATAAATTTAGGCTCTCCACGGGCTTAATTACCCTCCGAGGTATTGTATTTACATTTAACGATACATTTCTTGGGCTAGTAGTATTAGCAGATACCACACCAGAAGTAGTGGGTGCTAAAGTTGCTTCCACCTCTGTTGGTACATTGCCAGATACTAGTTCCTCACTTACTAAAGGTATTATTTCAGGTTCTATCACGACTAAAGGATCAGGTAAATTTATTTCAGGTAAGACTTTGTCTCTATTTTTTTCAATCGTAACAGCCTCTGAAACTTCATTACTAAACTTAGACTTATCACATATAATTTGGTCCAAATGACGCTTCCAAATTAAATTCTCATTAACTAGTTTACACAAATAAACTCGATCACCTAACACTTCGTCTATTTCGCACTGTACCCAACTTTTTCTATTGGGGTTACGATAATCCCTACACCACACTTTATTTCAAATTTTTCGTTTCGTCGTTCTCTAACAGTTTGCTCATTCTTAATGCGCTTAGTTCTAACAGACAAAGTTTTTAACAAATCAAAGCGTGTTATAACTTTATGCTTAAATAATAAACTAGAAGGTGAAGCCCCTGTAGTCGTGTGCACTGAATTTCTGTAATGAAACAAATACCTATTGATTAAGGTTTGCATGCTACTTCGACTATTGGTGCTATCCATTAATAACTTATATAAAGAATGTTTAACATTTTTGACACAATTTTCCGCTAATCCGTTCGTTGCGGGATGCCAAGGTGGTGACGTTAAAAATTTAACTCCATATTGATACAAAAATGTAATGAATTCCTCTGAAACAAACTGACTTGCGTTTTCAGTTAGGATCACTTTAGGCAGCCCAAAACGAGCAAAGCATTCTCGAAATTTTTCTTTTGTTTCCTTAGAATTTATGCTATTCATAATAAAAGCTTCAGGCCATTTTGAATAACTATCAATAATAATTAAAATCATTTTACCAGATACTGGACCAAGAAAATCCGCATGAATTCTTTCATAGAAATAATCTGCATCATTATTGGCAACAATTTTACATTTTTTAGGTTCAGGTCTAAATGGCAAGCAAACCTTATAACTATTTATCAATGTTTCTATGTCATTATCAAGACCAGGCCACCAAAAATATGATCTAGCCATTGTCTTCATTTTAACAATTCCGCCATGAGTGGAATGTAACTCTTCTAATAACTGATGCTTATAAAGGGGAGGAATTATAACACGATACCCCCACATTATCACTCCGTTTTCGATACTTAACTCACTTTTATGATTAAAATAAGGTTTTAACAATGTGTCATCAGAGACTTTAGGAAACCCATACTGTATATAATTGTATATTTTACCTAGAACTGGGTCTCTTCGGGTCGCTAATCTAATTTTATAAAAATCAACCGGAATGGAATTTTCTACCAGATGAATATATTCAAAGTCAGTCTTTATACAACCATCATTAGTACTCGGTAAAGGCAACCTTGACAGAGTGTCTGCCCTAATATTATTTTTGCCTTTAGTATATTTTAAAATGTAATCGAAATTTGATAGAAAAATCGACTTTGTAACCGCCCTGCCGCCATCTGCGGTAGAATTTTATTTTCCCCAAATAGGGCTAGCAACGGTTTATGGTCAGTAACTAATTCAAAGTTTCTACCCATTAAGTATTGATAAAGTTTTTGCGTCGCCCAATATATGCTCAAGGCTTCTTTGTGAGCCATTGAGTAATTTTGTTCAACTTTTGATAAAAGTCCAGAAATAAAACTAATAGGCCGCTCGGTTCCGTCCTCTAACACATGAGACAGAACTGCCCCTAGGCCAAAATAGCTAGCATCGCATACTAAACGTAAACGTTTAGAAGGATCATACTGGATTAAAACTCGATCAGAGCTTAACTCCCTCCTAGCAACTTCAAGAGTTCTGGCATTTACTTGTCCATTCGAATATTTTTCCCTTTTTAACTAACTCGTATAAGGGTTTTAGTTTAAGCGATAGATTAGGAATGAACTTAGAGTAATAATTTACCATTCCCGTAAACATTTGTACTTTTTTATACTAGAAGGTTTAGGAAATTCCAACATCGCCTTAACCTTTTCTATATCCCTTTTAATGCCATCTTTAGAAACTACATGCCCTAAATAATTTATAGCCTCTTTAAAAAAGACACATTTCTTTAAATTTAATTTGAATCCTGCTTTCTCCAATCGTTCCAAGACTAAAGATAAATTCCCTAAATGTTCAGATTCAGTTTTCCCAGTGACCATAATATCATCGAGAAAATTTATTGTTCCCTTAATACCTCGTAGAGTTTTTTCTACAATCTGTTGAAAAATAGTGCAAGCCGGCTTTGTACTGTAAGGCAATCTATTGACCTTATAAATCCCGTAGGGTGTACTCCAAGCTAACAACCGACTGGTTTCTTCATCCACGATTAGTTGATTATATGCATTTTCAAAATCTAGTTTTGTAAACTTCCGACCACCCTGTAAAGCATTTAATAGCTCGTCTACACGTGGCAAAGGATAGTTAACATCTTCTAAATATTTATTTATCGTAGTTTTATAATTGGCACAAACCCTAATATCACCCCCATTAGGTTTAAGTACAGGTACTAACGTAGTGCCCCAAGCTGAATTTTCAACTTTCTCAATTACCCCTTTATTTTCAAGAGTTTCCAACTCCCGTTTAACCTTTTCTTGGAAAGCAAAAGGTATAGGCCGGGGTTTATGAAAAACTGGTTGTGAATTCTCACTAACACTTAAATGTATTTTCTCCCCCTGATATGCTCCTAACTGTTTGTTAAATAATTCCTTATGCTTTTCCAAAAGCGATTCTAGATTTATTTCCTCATTTACTTTAAGGACATTTACTTCTACTCCAAATAAATCAAGTAAATCCCTACCTAAAAGGACTTTGCGAGCTTCTCTAACTACAATTAACTCACTACAATGTTTTGAATTATTAATCTGAATCTCTACTGCAAGTTTCCCTACTGGAGCAATAACCTCACCGGTATAAGTTTTTTATTTGACAGCTGTTGGCTCCAACTTAACATCATTAAAATGTGTTTTGTATAAACTAAAGGGTATGCAAGAAATTCCTGCACCAATATCCAGTTCCATTAAAACTGATTTACCGTTGATTTCCACTTTCTTATGAATAGGTTTAATAATTTGCAAATCGTTAATTTCAAAACTTAAAATTCCTATTTCATCATTATCATGTTCGATACTACTATCGTTAACATTGATATTAAATACAGAACGACATGCTTTAGCAATGTGACCTACTTTTTTACACTTATTACAAATATAATTTTTAAATTTGCATAGCTTAAAACTATGACCACCTTTTGCACAATGAATACAAACCTTCTTCTTACCGCTTCCTGTAGCTTCTACCTTCATTTGTTGTAATGCTGGTTCTGCGGTCTTGCGATTAACATTCTGGATGCGATTTATATCCATGCTTCGGCTGTCTTCTAATGTAGCTTCTTTGTTAAGAGCAACATCATACAGCTCTTGTAATGTTTTAGTAGTTGGTTCTTCGCACAAGCGATCTAAAATTCTACCCACCTTCATACCTACTACAAACTTATCTTTGATCCGAGACTGCAACTCCACTCCAAATTCACAATGGGCTGCAATATCCTTCACTTTAACATACCATTCCCGTACAGACTCGTTACTTTGTTTAAGTGAATCAAATTGTATTCTTTTCCTAAACACGGATACAGTTGGCCTAAATTGCTTTAACAACATTCCAATTAGAGTCGTGTACGTCTTGTTTGCAGGTTTATCAGGATCACATATATTCTTAAGAATCCTGTAAACATTTTCACTAACTGAAGTAAGCAAAATTGGTACCTTGCGATCTTCTTCGATTTTGTTTGCTAAGAAAAACTGTTCCAGTAGCTTCACATAAATTTCAAAATCATCCGCGATATTAAAATTTGCTATAGATGCCAAGTTACCCTGGTTAACCACTGTAATTTGCTGTGCCTGTGCCATCATTACTTAAAACTGCACCAAATTTTTAAAAATTGCACCATGTGCTTAACCTCAAAATTGTAGATATTTTGTTAAATACCTAAAATATACGGTGAATTCGTCTTTCTCATCGCCAGTTTTGTTATATATTCGCAGCCGCGTTGTGGATTGCTAATAAAACTATATATATATATAACTGGATTTATAATTTATTCAATTTAACAAACGCGTTCACGATGTCACCAGGTTGACCTCCAGTTACACAAAGCTGACACCTCTTACAATTCTGGTAGTGTCTCACTATGTGCTAATATGAATACATCACAGGCTACTTAGTTTAAGTAATCCTTAAGAACACTTATTTGTGTGGTGCAAACGAAAAGTACATGGTATTCTTCTCTTAACGCTAAGGAACCCTTAAATCAGGAATTATGAGTGTGGTGCAAACAGCGATTAACGGCTCATTAAGATGAACCAACTTCAACTTAACAAGGTATTTATTTTCCGTGTTCTTAATTCCTCTAATCGCTGGTATCTAGAAACGGCATAGCTATATAGATTGTGCACCTTGTTTAAATTAAACTGGTTATTTACCGCCTAAAATAATAAGTATTTATCATTTACATAACCTCAACTGTTTATTAGGCGAATGCTATAATTCATTTAGTAAACTTAAACACAGAGTACATGATTTAAATTTGTAATACGGTATATAATTCTAGTTTCCAGCATTTATTATAGACAATGGAAACTTATAAATTTGGTACATAGCTACTCCCATTATTAAGAAAAGATCAGACTTTAAGGACACCACCAAAAAGCAAAATTCCTGGATTGAAATTTCAAAATTCATAAATAAAACTGAAGAATAATGTAATTAATACAACTATTCTTACGATTTAAAACGTGAATTCTTACATTTATAAACGTCGATAATCTACAGTTACAAAGTCGATAAATACATCGCGCAAGCGCGAAATAAAAAAGCGACGTCACGGCCGGTTGGTAACGCTAACTTTATACAGATTTGGCGCGCACATCTGACAATGACGTCACCAATGCACAAATTATATTACGCAATAATCGGAAAAATATATAAATTTAAGACAATAGGTTAAACAGCAATTACTCACATGAATATGTCCCTGGGTTAAAGTTGGCTTCTGCTGAAATCCATCAGGGCTACGGAGGGCCCTTTTTAGGTAATTAAAGATGGTACGCCCAACGCTCTTCCAAAGCGTTCGGACCAGCTCCGGCAGTCATGGGCTCGTTCATCCAGGGTCGTGCAGTACGGTTCGCCAACGGTTGCAAATTTATTCCTACCTATGTAGGGAATGGACAAGGAAACCTGGTATAGGGCGACAAACAAGATAATTAGCAAGGAAATCTACATAGATAAGATAAGGCACGATACGATACCTCAAACGTCCACTCCACTCGAAGGTTCAGGCAAAAAAGCCACGTTACATAAAGTCACGGAAACTCTTGTCCCTACTCCACTCGCGTCGTGCGATCTGGCGCAAACGCACTGTAACGTAACGGAAATACGCGCCTAGTCTTTTAAATTTATGGCGCGAAACTTCCACACATCAAAATTAAACTAAAAACAATGTTTAAGTGCCAATTGGCACGTAACACTATTTGGTCATAAACAAAAATATTTCTAGGTTTATAGATTATATAAGATAAAAATAATGTGGTTATTATCACGCTAAGGTGGCAGTTTGACGAAGTATGCATGCGCAGCAAACCAATAATTAACTACTTTAAGTTGTTTTGAACGCAGGAATCTTATATTAATTTGTGTTACGTTGATTTACGTTACGTTAAGTGAATGAGAACAAGGCTTTACTCGTATACGCGTCATTCATAATCAAAAATTCGAATGATCACTCGATTATTTTAAACGATTATTTCGGTTCATTCGATTATTAAAATATTTAGATCATGCCCAACGTCAATATATTGTAACGAGCTACTGCTACCGCGTTTCTTTAACTTAAAAACAAATAATAACAAACGTCTTTATTACTCACTGTTCACAAGTCTAATTAACAGTATATGCCTTGTTTATAGATGTTTTCAGTCCACTTAACAATGAAGCACTATTACACTAATGAATTTACAAGCACTAATATCTTCTTAAACTAACTTCTTTACCATAGGTCCATTAACAACACTAACACAACTATTTGTTTATACACTTCTATTTATTTATGTATACTACAAGCTGCATGTACATTAGACACAGCATATATCATTTATGTATAAATTCTTGAACTCCTAAAAGCTCAACTACGTTTACTGTACACGATATAATTTATATTAGACATTCAAGTATAGACTAACTCTTATATTCATAAGCGGCCTTATATATACCCTGCATTAAAGATATGACTCATTATCTAGTATTTTCTAGAAGGATTCTCGAATGCTGAAGAATACGCTGTGCCCCGGGCGTTTGTATGTTTGACGGGTTGCCTAATAGTGGATCGCAACACTGCCCCCTCTTTAAAACCGTTACATCTCGTAACTGTAAATCCATCTTGACGCCAATTCGATGACTGGTGACGGTATCGGCAGCTATCTCCTCTGGTGCATCCACCGCGTCGTTGGAAGTAACAGTCAACACTCTTTTCTTGGTCTTGGTAGGCAACCGGTTGATAACAACAAACAAGAACCTGGACGTTGGTTCCCTGGAAAACTACTTCTGGCATATTTTGGACTATCCTCCAATCTAAGCGATCCAGTCCACAGTACAGCTTGGGCACCGCTAGTCTCGTTACTCCATTTTCCATCATCTGCGCCTTAAGATTTAGCAAAGCCTCCCATAGATGTCCATAACTAAGTCTCTGCCATGAAGAATTTTTGGTGATAGTAAACATAACGATTTTTATCTTGAAGAACCAAAGATTTTCCTACAGTTGGCTGCTGTTGTACTAATTCATCTACACATCCAAACTTTTTCTTGAAAACAACAACTATTCCCCTTGACATTGCCAAATCTTGAGCTACGCCATGTGCAAGGGAATACTCTTCTGGTGCTCTAAACAGATCTTGCTGTTTTCAACAACAACGCCAAATCTCGCTTTAGCGGAACCACCATACGCCGCTATAAAGCTCTCAAAATCTACATTTCGCTCATGATTAATAACTTGCTGAACACCATTATCATTATTCGAGTCTTCCTGGTTGTTGCCAGCGTAGGATGTTAAACGGTCAAAGTGTGCCACTTTCGGTTTACCACGAGGGGATCTTCTGATCCGGTACACTACATCATTAATTCTTTTTAACACTTCGTACGGCCCTTCCCATTGTCTTTGTAGTTTTGGCGACAATCCGCGTTTTCTTTGTGGATTGTACAAACACACTAAATCTCCAGGTTGATAACCACCTTCTTGTGCTCTCGTGTCATATTGTGATTTCATTCGATCGCTTGCTGCCTGTATATTCTTTCGGACGTTTTCGTGAATGCTATTTGATCTTTCACGAAGCTTACTAACGTAATCTTCACCTGCGATCTCTTCTCCAGGGTTAAATCCAAACCGAAGATCACATGGTAGCCGCAATTCACGTCCTAGCATTACGCAAGCGGGTGAGTACCCTGTGCTGTCATGTACCGAAGATCGGTACGCCAGTAGGAACAAATGTAGATATTGGTCCCAGTCTCGTTGATGTTCAGAGACAACTTTGGCCAGGTACTTCTCTAACGTCCTGTTCATTCTTTCAACCATTCCATCCGATTGGGGATGAAGTGGCGTGGTTCTAGTCTTCCTGATTCCAAGATGCTTGCAGACATTTGAAACAATGCTGATTCGAAGTTCCGACCTTGATCGGAGTGTAATTCCAACGGAACCCCAAAGCGACAAAACAACTCCTTCACTAGTACATCTGCAACCGTCTCGGCTTCTTGGTTAGGTATAGCAAATGCCTCCGGCCATTTGGTAAAATAATCCATTGCAACCAAGATGTATTTATTTCCTTTCTCTGATTCAGGAAACGCACCAGCTATATCAATGGCTACTCTCTCAAACGGATTCCCCACGTTATACTGTCTCATTGGGGCTTTCCGTTTTGTGACCGGGGCATTTGCAGAGGCACACAATTCACATTTCCGGCACCACTCCTTCACATCATCTTTGCAGTTCACCCAATAAAATCTTTCTTTCACTCTTTGGCGTATCAGGGTACTCTTAGACCCTGGCTCCCAAGCTAGCTTTATTCGAGACGATTGCGTGAGCAAACTTTGGCTTCCACGCATACGTTCTCAAGTTCCGATTTATGGACTTGGGCAGACAACTTCAGCGGTCAATAGGGGTGCCGTCAGCTGCACCATTCGCTCTATTTTAGACTCTGAAAAATCTCTAGAAGTCACAACTTTTGTGCTTTCGTCAATATCTGGCAAATTACCTAACGTTGAAGTTCCTAATAATTGGGAACACTTATGCTGCCTGCACTTTGCAGACCCGACCTGGAACTCTCCGGGAACCATTGACATGCTCCTCGGAGCAGATGTTTATCCGATCATCATCAATGGCGGTGTTATACATGGCAAATTTCTTCAGCCTGCCGCCATAAATACAATTTTTGGTTGGACTATTATTGGTCCCACAAAAGGCTTGCAGTCTGATACTGTCCAAGCATTTTTTACTTCTGTAGAAGATCCTATCGACCAGACCCTAAGGCGGTTTTGGGAGATAGAAGAGTTACCATCAAGCCTTATACTTCTCCAGAAGAAGAAAAGGCAGATTTGATTTTGAAAACACGTTTTCTCGTGACCCTAGCGGTCGTTTTATTGTTGCGTTACCGTTCAACGATACTTTGATCATTTTGATAAGTCCTTTGACATGGCTAAAAAACGACTATTTTCGTTAGAGCGCAAATTGCATGCTCAACCGGAGCTACGCGCACAGTACAACAATTTCATGCTGGACTATCTTGATGCGGGTCATATGGCATTACTCGATTCTCCGCCCGTTGGGAACGATAATTATTTTTTACCCCATCACCCTGTGTTTAAAGAGGAAGGTCATACTTCTAAAATTGTGTGGTTTTGACGCCTCTGCAAAGGCTAAAAACAACGTGTCACTTAATGACACTCAATTGGCTGGACCTAGTCTCCAAAATGACATTTCGTCAATTTTACTTAAATTTCGCTCTCATCATTTCGTTTTTACTTGTGATGTTCGCCAAATGTATCGACAAATTTTGGTTACCGAAGAACATCGACGGTTTCAATTAATTGTGTGGCGGTTCTCCGCAGAAGAACCCATTCAGACTTATCAGCTTAATACAGTGACCTATGGTATTAAGTCATCGCCTTAATTAGCATTAAAACTCTTCAGCAATTAGCCATTGACGAAGGCAAAAGGTTTCCGTTAGCCGCTGAGGCTATACGGTCAAATCTATTATAGACGATTTCGTCGCCGGTGGAGATTCTATACAATCGGCCCGAGAAATTAAAGATCAACTTAACCGACTTTTACATTTGGCTGGTTTTGAACTTCGAAAATGGAGTTCTAATTCAGCTTCTATTTTGGAAGGCATTCCGTCAGATTTTTGCCAATATACTTCACTCGATTTCAATTCTGACGAATCAATAAAAATATTAGGTCTTCAATGGTCACCTACAGAAGATATTTTCTCATTTCGGGTTAAACCATTAAACATTTATGCCGGCAGTGGGAGTGCGTGAAGTGACAGTCGTACTCGAACGGTTACAGAAGACAGTTGCACGAGAGCTTTTGGAAGCGACACCGACACCCAACGTGCGTGTTCTTGGTTGTCCGCTAATCTTTTGTGTGTGATTTTTATTGCCCCGAGCGGCACAGGCTTTAAAGTATTTATACCCTTTATTAAGTAGTTTGTTCTAGTTGCTTTATTTATAACATAACCGCTACACTGCCATCGGTATTGCTACAAATAGCAATTGGCCCTTCCCTATAATTAACATATCTAGATTACCGGTATCATCCTACACTTCCTATAGCTGTGTTACTGGCGTCGGTATCCAACACAAATTTCCCCTCCATCCGTGGATAACTTAAAATTGGTGCTGTAACTGGTAGCCGTTTCAGTTGTTCAAATGCACTGTGGCAGTCGTCATTCCAATTATATTCTTGTTCATCTTCGGTTAGTTTCGTTAACGATTTGGCAATGTTCGCAAACCCAAGTATAAAACGTCGGTAATATGTGCACAATCCTAGAAAACTGCGTAGTTGGTGTATACCTGCTGGTGTAGGCCACTCTTGTACCGTTTTTATTTTGTCAGGGTCAGCTCTTATTCCGGTCTCCGAAACGACATGTCCTAGGTATTTCACCTCTTTTCCAAATAGGTGACACCTCTTGGGGCTCAATGTAAGGTTTGCCCCGCGTAATCTTTGGAATATCTCCTCTAGGTTTATAAGGTGTTCTTCAAAAGACCGGCCTAACACTATCACGTCGTCTAGGTACACCAGACATGTCTTCCTGGACAGTCCACGCAGTATCGACTCCATCAATCGTTCAAAAGTAGCAGGGGCATTGCATAGCCCAAATGGCATGACCTTGAACTGCCATAATCCGGTTCCAATTGTACACGCAGTCTTTTCTTTATCGTTTGGCTCCAAGCCTACCTGCCAGTATCCGCTTTTTAAGTCCAAGGTCGAAAACCATTTGGATCCGGATTGAGTATCCAAGGTGTCATCAATTCTGGGCAAAGGATAGCTGTCCTTCTTTGTCACATTGTTAAGCCGCCGGTAGTCTACACAAAATCTTGTCGACCCGTCCTTATTCTTGACAAGCACTAACGGAGATGCCCATGGACTATTCGAGGGTTCAATCACTCCCTGTTCTTCCATATCGGTGATAATTTGCTCGGCTTCCTTACGTTTTGCCAAAGGAAGCCGCCTGGGGTGTTGTCTTATCGGTTGCGCATCTCCAGTGTTGATCTTGTGTTGCACAACATTCGTCCTTCCTCTCTCACTATCATCCAGTGCAAACACACCTTGATATCGTCCGACCAGTTCTTTTACCTTGCCCAGTTGGTCGCCGTTTAATCCTTGACACGAAGGTATTAACATATCCAGCAATTTCTGTGAGCAACCGTTGGCTGGTTTATCTTTCGTGTCGTCCACACAACGTTTAATATGGCATACTGGAATGCAACTTCCCACAATCATGTCTTTCTTCAGGGTCATCGTATGCGGATTAATGTTCAGCACCCTTACTGGTACCATATTTCGAAACTTTACCAGCGTTCTTCCAATCAATAATCCCTCCTGACCCATTCCCGATTCAGTTGCTTCCATTATGCATACTTGTCCTTCCCGGAGCGTACCATCCGGGCGTCCCATTACTATCATTTCCGCCTTCTCGGGTATTTTCATATCGCAAATCATTCGAACTTGCATCGTCTGGTTACTCCTACCTTGAAATGGAATCTCATCATCATCTATCCGAAGCACATTTTTTTCATGTTTACATGAAATCCATATTCTCTCATGAGATCCATTCCCAAGATCACTTCCTCTGTAATTTCAGCTAACAACACTCGATGATTAATTAATTTGTCCCCAATTGTCAACATAACGGCAGTCTTTCCGTGAGTACCAATCTTCTCACCACTTGCCGTTCGGAGACACACCGATACAGGTGGCACTTTTCCACGACCAACCAGATCTGGTCTCACAATAGTTCTTGTCGCTCCTGTATCCACGAGTAATCGGACAATCCTACCATTTATTTTACCATCGATATAAATGCTGTCTAGACTTCCCATCGACGATGCAACACGGATGGTAACTCCGGGGCACTACGTTGTGCTGTCGACGTTCGCCCCCTTACGTCGACTTGCTTTAGTTTTCCTGCTGCTCAACCGGTTGTTTATTTGGTTGAGTGCAGCGTCTCTGTATATGACCAACTTCACCGCAGTTCCAGCATCGCAGACCCCATCTCGCAGTCGTTGTCTTTTAAGTTTTTCCACCCGGTTAATTATTTCATCTATGCTGTTCTGCGCTTGATCAGGTTCCTCTAAGGCAGACCGTACTTTGTGACTCATTCTGTGTGATGTCTGCTTAGCTACTTCAAATTCAAGCGCATGAGCCAGTGCGTCATCTAACATTTTTGGCCGTGCTAGTCTTAGCGCTTGCTGTATTTCGCCATCTTTAACGCCATCCACAAATGTTTGAACAGCCAGTTGTTCGAGGAAGCTATCTGGTGCCGTTGGATATGCCAATCGAACTAATCTGGCGATGTCAGCTTCAAATTCTTGCAGACCTTCACTTGTCTTTTGCGAGCGGTTCTTAACTTGTACGTGGTAAACCTGTTGAAGGTGAGCATCTCCATATCTCATGTCAAGCTTCGATGTTAAGAGGCCGTAATCATTCTGCTGGTGATCGGGAATCGTTTGTAAGATGTTAAGAGCTTTCCCCCGTAGGGCCACTATTAGAGAGATAGCCTTCTCTTTGTTGCACCAACCGTTGGCTATTGCAGCAGCTTCAAATTGTTTCAAATATGTGGGCCAAGGTGTTTTGCCATCGAAAGTGGGTGGTTTCACTTTAAATTTAGACGGTATGGACTCGCTTCTTTCCATGCTTGTTATTTCTGGAATGTTCTGATTTACAACTTGGTTTGCTAATTCAAGTGGCCGTGTCGTTAGTGAAATCATTTGTTCTTGCAGCCTCATCACATCTTCTTCCATTTTTACCAATTTACTGTCCAACTTTTGCTCAACTGTTTTTACCTGTGAAATCTTCTTTCAATGCAATGGAGCTTTCAATTAATCTTTGTTCTAATGTGGCTGTCTTTTCATTCAACTTCTCTTCTAATTTCTCAGCATTTTCGCTTAACTTTTCTTCTATTTTCTCAGCATTTTCACTAAACTTTTCGGTATGGTTTGATTCCAGTTCAACTGACCTCACTAAGTTTTCATTGAGTGTCACTTGCATTTCGGATTTAAAATCCTTAAGGAAATTCATTAAAGTTTCTGCGTCCATCTTACTTTGACTTCTTGTTACAGGCATATACAAACTACTCAAATGTCTTTAGACTTAATTATTCACCCAACACAGCCTGACACCAGTGTAACGAGCTACTGCTACCGCGTTTCTTTAACTTAAAAAACAATAATAACAAACGTCTTTATTACTCACTGCTCACAAGTCTAATTAACAGTATATGCCTTGTTTATAGATGTTTTCAGTCCACTTAACAATGAAGCACTATTACACTAATGAATTTACAAGCACTAATATCTTCTTAAACTAACTTCTTTACCATAGGTCCATTAACAACACTAACACAACTATTTGTTTATACACTTCTATTTATTTATGTATACTACAAGCTGCATGTACATTAGACACAGCATATATCATTTATGTATAAATTCTTGAACTCCTAAAAGCTCAACTACGTTTACTGTACACGATATAATTTATATTAGACATTCAAGTATAGACTAACTTTTATATTCATAAGCGGCCTTATATATACCCTGCATTAAAGATATGACTCATTATCTAGTATTTTCTAAAAAGATTCTCGAATGGTGAAGAATACGCTGTGCCCCGGGCGTTTGTATGTTAGACGGGTTGCCTAATAGTGGATCGCAACAATATTTTAGTATTTTCAAACAACCTGGTACAACTTTGCAATTAATCAACAGATAATATAAATTGTTTACTATAATGTTTGAATAATGTGCATCTAAGCCTTGATTGAGGTTCAACGATCTAAGTCAATACATACCTTTAATGGCGAATCACTATATAAAACCTGGAATTTTTATATTGACACCAGTTTTAATTCTATAACTAAATCAAAATAAACTACAATGTCTTTTAAAACTTTTATAAACTAAATATTCAGATTAAAACAATTTTTAAAATTGATATTCATCCAAACTGCAAACCAAACCACTCAATACAGCAAGCACTTGATTTTCATAGAAGTAGCTTCTGAGCTATAGATGGCACAAGCGTCTTTTAACACTTTTGGCTATATTTAGTTGTCAGAATTCAGACATGGCACGACGCGGAGCCATCTATGAATTGAACATTTAGGCGCTACGATTTATTTGGGTGTGGTTCGATATCTACCCAATACCTCAATCAACGGTTCTAGTATAAACAAAGATTCTGGGGTAAATGCGTAAAGGTCTTTCAAAACCTCATGGGCTGTTGCGCAGAACACCAATTTAAGTTATTTACGTTAAAGTGCATCCTAAAAACATATACTACTCAGTTGTCGATTTTTAATTCATCTGTCATTTATTTGCGTATTAAGATTTTTGGTTCATTATTATTGTTTTTGATTATTATTTATGAGATATCAGCCTTGATTCAACTTCAACCAGTTTTCTCAAAACTATTGCAACTCAGTCTAGTTTTTATTTGTAGGTACAATGAAGGTTTCAATTCAATTAGACGAATAATGCTTGGTTTTACAGATTATTTTATTATTTCTGAGCTTTTAATTTTACAATGAGTAACCGCAAGAAAATAGTTCACAGTGAAGGAAGAGAAATTATTTATAGTGTGTATAAGTTAATGATAGGAGAATGGAATGCCTGTCATTCCTATAAATAATTTACAAAAACGAGTAGCAGCAGCAGCTGGAGTTGGACTAAACACAGTCGAGCGAATTATTGCAGAAGCGAAGAGCAAATCGGAGGGTGGCAAATTTGTAGTACCAAGAGAGAAAATTAATAAGAAAAACCCTAAATCTAATGTGGGCCAATTTCAGGATTGTGGTAGTAATTTTATGATTTTTTATATTAAATTTCTATGAAATATGCATTCTTAAAAAATAATAAGAGGACAGTATTTTGCGTGACAAGTGTTTTAAAATATTTAGTTTGTCTATTTTTATCCACACACGCACGAAAACATGACATACGAAAAGAACAATAAACAATACATCAAAAAGATTACAGGTTCCCCAAACAAACATTGTAGTTTTATAATTTGTATTATGTTGAAAAATTACTGGTTATTCAATCCACACAGCATAGCAGTTGAGTTAATTAAGAATACGCATCTGAAAATTTAATGTTTTTAGAATTTACTTATATTGTATTGTTCTTTCTTTTTATACCACACCTCTCGTTTCCTTCATTGCGCATCTCACAGCCCATGAGATCTTGAAAGACCTATACCGTTGATTGAGGTATTGGGAAGATATTGAACCACTGTCAAATAAATCGTAGCTCCTAAATGTTAGAATTCATAGATGGCTCCACGTCGGGCCATCTCTGAATTCTGACATCAACTAAATATAGCCAATAGTGGTAAAAAGACGCTCGTGCCATCTATAGCTCAGAAGCTACTTTTATGAAAATCAAGTGCTTGCTGCTTTGCAGTCTGGCTGAATATCAATTTTAAGAACTTTTTTAATCTGAATATTTGTTTATAATCAGTTTGTGTTTATAATATCTGTGCCGGCATATCCAAATTTTAGTTTGTAAAAGCGTTGATTGAAATACCTCAATCAACGGTAAAAGTTTTAAAAGACATTGTAGTTTATTTTAATTTATTTATAGAATTAAAACTGGTGGCAATATAAAAATTTCAGATTTTATATGGTGATACACCATTAAAAGTATGTATTGACAATTGACTTAGATGTTGAACCTCAATCAACGCTTAGATACACATTATTCAAACATTCTAGTAAACAATTCATATCAATTGCAAAGTTGTACCAGGTTGTTTGAAAGTACTAACGTTGATTGAGGTATACTTCAATAAACGGTACTAAAATATATAAGAATAATATTGTAACAATTTTATTTTTGGGTTGATAAATCCCTTCATTAAAAGTGCGAAAATAATTAAACACTTTTATTAAATAATGTCGTAATACGTTTAACAAGTAAAATAATACATTAAAACAGCATCTTGATTTGTTAGTCTATTTGGGTTGGATGTCGGTGTATTCCACAGTCAGTCGCAGGCGCGTTTAGGTGTGACAACCTTCCCCTTGGATCTTCCGATCGTCGGATCGAGGATGATAATCACTCGGCCATACGTAGAAGAAGTAGCAAGATGTATGAAAGGACGATGGCCAGTAATCTGCGTATCAATTTTAATGAGTGAGCACATTTTCTGAATAGCGGTTGGTAAAGTATAAACGTTATTATCTTATTTAATTTGGAAAATTTGTTTAGCGCGACGAGAGATTAGGCGACGAGAGATTAGGCGACGAGAAACATCACTACAATCTAGGATGCAGTTAGAATTTTGAAAACTGTAATCGACTTTAAGAAAACCACTTCATATTACGACGTGTACGGTGTACTTGGAAGATGGAAAGTTAATCTAATTTATAGAGGATCGTTTGTTACACCGAGTAAAGATGCTACTTTAGTAGAATATAGGCAGTAAATTTCGCATGGTAAAACAAGTACCTAATCAAGGCTAGGAATGCAGTTTTGTTTGGTTCGTAGTAGTTCTAAGAAATTCTTTTGTGTTTCACTTTAGAAACACGCTATTTTGTTCCGATGTGTAGAAGTACGAATTTGTGATTTGCTTCAACTATTGCTAAGCTGGATTTCCCAGTATCAAACTTAAAATTCACTCATTTGATTTTGTAAGAAACAACACGTTGCTTCAGTATAAACTGTTAGTTACAACAACAGGTGTTACTTACGTCACTTATTTGTTTGGAATATGCTGCTGACACATGTATCCTTGAAAGCAAATGCTTAGCACTGCGTTACTACCACTTTTGAAAACAAGAATATTTTTGTGATCATTTTCATTTTAAACTAAAATTAGTACTTTTAACTTAAAGAGAAAAATTTGTATATTAACTTTTGTAATGTAATCGACCTAAACAGATCTGAATGGGTTAGAATATCTTTGTGTAATAAGTTACACCTTGTTGTAATATATTTGATCATGAATAAGGTTGATAAACCTTACTTCAAACTTACAAAGTAATTCAAGTAGTTATTTAATTTTGTTGCTTTGCATTTTATTTAAAGAAAAGAGATTCTTTTTAGTAAATTATTAGTCCAAGCTTAAAGTTTTTTTATTTTGATCAAATGTGATCAAACCTAATCACCGGAAATTAGTATCTTTAAGAGTTGAATTTTGATGCCAACTTTATATAGAAAATATTGTTTTAATATTTCTTTAGGTATGTTTGCGGGACACAAACAGTGTTCCAATTTTCTATTGATCTAATTATTATACTTTCTTACAGGAACAGCGTCTTATTCTGTTAAGACAGGTTTTTGTCAGCGAAGGCGATCTTTTTTTCTTTGGGTCTTCACGTCCGCCCTTAGAAATATGCCATGCCATTAACGTGAATCAATCCGGACTTGGTGGCGCCTATTTGTTTTAGTTTGAGTACGACCCACCAACAGATTTCGACTTACCCCCATTTCTCATAGCTCTACCCAAGGAATAGACCCTAGTTACGTCGGAAGACTTCGTTTTGCTGACACCCAACTTCTAGAGTCAGATATATATATATATATATATATATATATATATATATATATATATATATATATTATAAAACTCTATTTTATTGACCAGGAATCTATGTTTAATATGAAGATGAAATTAATGTGTTGGGATGTTTTTGGTCATAAATAAAACAACTGTCAAATAATCATTCGTTTTGAACTTGACGTTTCGATCTATTATTCAGATCTTAATCATAAGCTAAAAGTTAGGTAATTAGAAACTAAACAATACATATATCAAAACTTACATAAAACTTGATTATTCTTAAAATTTAGGGCTAGTGTAAAATAATTTTAAATGACATAAAGCAAAACTTGAGTGACAGAATTAAAATTGTTTTGTGTATGCAATTTTGATGTTACAGAAAATAAGCTTATCGATCAGAAAACAACAGTTTGATTTTTAACTACTATAAAAAACCTACAAATTCTGATAGATACATTAACTACAACTCCAGTCACCGCAATAAACACAAGGTAAATACCATCTTAGCACTAAAAAATCGAATTACAAAAATAAGCAATCCAATTTTTCTAAATAACAACATTAAAGAATTAAAACAAGTTTTTATCAGTAATGGTTATCCCATTCAAATTGTCAACAAATTATTAAATACCAACATTTTATCACAACAAAAAACAAAACAAGAACTGGTCTACAACAAGCTTCCGTATATTGAAAAACTAACTCCACAACTTACTAGAATTTTAAAAACCAAATATAGGCATCGCATACTACTATGTGAAGTCAATCAAAATTTTTTTCGCCCTTAAAGATAAAACAAACACCGAAATGTGCAGTAACGTTGTATATAAGATTCAATGTATATGCAACCACTCCTACATTGGTCAAACGGGTCAGTGGTTAAAGTACAGATTAACTCAACACCGCAGTGATGCAAAATTGGGAAAGAACAACTGTGCTTTCTCAACACATATACATTCTACCAAACACACACCTTCGCTCAAAGATACCAAAATTTTAGAAATAGAACAAAATTACAAAAACGGTTATTACTTGGATCATTTCATATACAAAAGAAAAAAGTGCATCAACAACAAACAAGACTTAAATAACTTAAGTGTTGTTTACTCCGATCTGTATAAACATTAATTGTAGTGCTGTTATTTAATGGACAATATTTATACATTCTTTTATTTTTATAATATTTATATCCAAAATCATTGTACTTAAATAAGCTTATTTTCTGTAACATCAAAATTGCATACACAAAACAATTTTAATTCTGTCACTCAAGTTTTGCTTTATGTCATTTAAAATTATTTTACACTAGCCCTAAATTTTAAGAATAATCAAGTTTTATGTAAGTTTTGATATATGTATTGTTTAGTTTCTAATTACCTAACTTTTTGCTTATGATTAAGATCTGACTAATAGATCGAAACGTCAAGTTCAAAACGAATGATTATTTGACAGTTGTTTTATTTATGACCAAAACATCCCAACACATTAATTTCATCTTCATATTAAATATATATATATATATATATATATATATATATATATATATATATATATATTAAGAAGAAAACGTAACACTAGCGCCCATGAGTGACGCTAGTTGAGCCCAGTTAAAAAAAAATAAAACATTACAATATAAATGCTACTTTTAGGTTGAATCCCTTTACGTATTACATGGTGTTTTGAAGTTGAGTAGTTTAAAAATGAGTATAACTTCCTGTCATCGTCGTATATACAAAAGCTGTGTAACCTCTCGAAGGGGTAGTGCGTTAACTTTTTATACATTTCCCGTTAACGATAAAAATCGTTGTAAACAATGGTTATATAACTGCGGTAATTCAGCCCTGTTAGAGGTGGAATTAAAAGGAAAATGCATATGTAAAAACACTTCGATTCGAGTTCTTTTAGTGTTCCCTCACTACCTAAAAGGGGATTGAATCGTAATGCAGTGCCTTTAATATTTGAAGAAAAAGGCAAGTTTCTGTTTGAAATTTTTGTGTTATATAGTCAGGGGTTCCCAACAGGTTCTTAAAGGGTGTACTTTAATTACCTTTTAACTTTTTAATCTTAATTGCATTAATTTAAGTCGAGACTGATATGATTTTTGCAATACTTTAAAATGCCTTGTTTAAATTATATCGATTTGAACTTCATCTGAACTTTTTAATAGTGACAATATTGCTCTCAGAAACGATGGAAGTTGCAAAGTCGGTTATTTGAGAAAAAAGTTGCACATTTAAAGATGATTAAATGACATCACCATATGTGAAATTTTCTGTTCAGACAACACTTGTCAGAAAAACACCATTAATTCAGACCAATGGTTTTGATACACAAATTACCTGTTATTTAATATCCACCACATACAGTTTGGCAGAGCATTTTGTACAAACACTTAAAAACAAACTTACATGTCTGTATTGGATTACTAATAAATCTCCAGCAGATTTAGTTTTCAACTATTTGGTTAAAACTAGGTTTGACTTAATGAAACTTGCCACATCAAAAAGAATAACTACATCATTTGAAGCTTGTAAGCAATTTCAATAGGGTTGCCGTCAGAAATTATTCAAATCCAAATATCAAATGGCAATGGGTTCTGTTAAAAATAGAGATGGAATCTTGCTCTATTCAGTGGTGTTAGACGATGGCCGAACATGGAAACGCCATATAGACCAAATGCGTGTGGTAGAGGAAATCACAAGTGATACACAATATATGTACTACTAAAGTATGTGTTAATTTATCTTTCCCTACAAGTTTCCACCTTAACCATGTGATACAAATTTATTGATCAGTTTTTAACAATAATCATACTAACGAAATGTAGAAACATCAAGTGCTATATATTATAGTGAATCTTGTATTCAAAGTGATTGTAAAATATTAACTAAAAGATCTAGTGCTACATTTAAACAAAATTAAGTTGATAGTGGTCCTGGAGAAACGAAATGTCAGATTTTAAATTTATTGCTGCTACAGTTATTACAAATATTAGTACAAACGCGTTACCCGAGAAAACAGAAAAATAATTTCAAACTGCCAAACTTAAAGATTGTAAATTTAGCGTAGCTAAAAAGTAATTTAAATAGGTTTTTCCTATTAGAGTATTAGTTATATAATTATATTATTCAAATAGGTTCACTAAATGTAATCCTGAAAAGTAATTTAAAATTGTTAATTTTTAAATTTGTAGCTTGAAGCACATCCCTTATTTGTCAATTATTAAAGGAAATTAGTGTCAAGACTGTGTCTCTTTGTTCTACTCGAACATTTATGTACCGTTGTTTATTGAAAAGTCCCTATTAAAAAGTAGCCATTCCGTATACCATGGTTAATAAAAACTTCCTTGACTAATTTTCTTGCACTAAGTTTATGTCGGGAATACTATGATTAATATGTTTTTCTTGTTTTTCTTGAATGTCAACGTTAGTCAGCAACTGTCAACAGAATTGACTGTATTGAAAACTGCAAATGTACGTACCTACACCGCTTATAGAAAGAGTGATACTGATTCTTCTGACTCCATTGAATTCTTACAATATATAGATAAATCAAATATTAGCTGCTCTTTAACAACTGCAAACAAGTACACGGAGAGTGTTGCTTCGGAGGTGGCTTTTATTAATGAATCTACTAGTCTATTGACCATGCCAAGATCACCTGGCTCTACCCCAAGAAAAACAAACTGAGAGTAAAAATTACCCAATTACGAAGAACAGTGAAAAGACAACAAGCAAGAAATTCCAGGTTAAAGAAAAAAATGTTTGAGTTTATCCATAACAAATATTCTAGGAAAACAAATGGCAAAGAAATCACAGTATGTGAATACTTTTGTTTATATGCAATGTTTTCACAGAACAGCGCTAAATGGACAATGCAGAAAGGCAATAGCTCCATCTTTGTATTATAAATCACCAGGAATTTATAAATTCATGCGTAACAGTTTGCAATTTGTATTACCTAGTGTATCAACCATTCAATCATGGTTAAAAATATTTAATTTGAAATCTGGAGTGAATATCGTACTCAGTCGAAAATTGCAATTAAAAGTAAAGACCATGGTTGAACAAGAGAAGCAATGTGTAGTGCTTTGTGATGAAATAAAACTCAAGAAAGATCTTACTTACAATAAATATCAAGATATAATTGAGGGATTTGAGGACTGGGAACTTTGGGTCGGACGTCAGAATTTGCAGACCATGGGCTATTGTTTTATCTGAGAGGGCTTCTGTTCAATTGGAAAATGCCATTTTGCTAAGTAATGATCTGTCAATATTAATATTAGAAGTTGTTAGAAAACTGTTTAGAATAGGCCTTTCCCACGTGTTATAGTGTCTGATCTAGGTTCAAACAACAGACTTGCAGTCAAGAAACTAGGCGCTACAAAGACCAACCCAAAAATTATTGTAGATAGTAAGGTCATTTATATAATTCGTGATCCTCCCCATTTATTGAAATGTTTACGAAACAATATTATGAATGCTGAATTGGATGTTTATGTAGATAATCAAAAAATATGGTGGACAGATTTTACACAAATATATGAACTAGATAAGCATAGTAACATTTCAAGAGCAATGGTTAAAATTACAGATGTGCATGTAAATCCAACAACATTTCAACGAATGGGAGTAAAATATGCTGCACAAGTATTTAGTAACTCTGTAGCAGCTGCAATTGTTATATGTGTTTCTACCCTTCAGTTGAAGAGTGATACTGCACTTAATCTGCGCTGTTTTTTAAAGCTATAAATAATATATTCGATTGTTTAAACAGCACAACAGTAAACAATCCCAATCCATTCAGATGTGCTCTTTCAATTTATAAACCTCAGCCTTGTGACACATTAAAAGACGCCTTAGAATACTTTAAAACTATAAAAAATTTTAAAAACGAAAAGGAGTATCACAAAATATATTGCATTGAAGATTTTCAGTGGCTGTTTTATTGTTGTGGGGACAACTACAACAGGAAGGATGCAAATATTTTATAACATCTCGAATCAATCAAGACCCTGTTGAGAATGCCTTTTCAGTCATCAGAACACGTGGAGGTTACAGTCCGCAGCAAAGTGTAAAAGACTTTCGTACTGCACTGCAACATAATATGCAAATCAGACTGGAAATGCGAGTTAACTCGAGCAACTGTGAAATTGATAGTGATGAGTTACTTGTTCACGACATAAATGACAAAGAACTAAAAATAGATATAAACATGGACTATATCTCTCATGCAGAACTTGCTTTGACTACAGTTATTGAACAACCTCCCAGTCTACATCAAAGACACTTTAGCAACCTATATAAACAGTGAAAACGCTTTAGAAACTTGCACCAATGTGCTTATCGCTGGTTATTTGTGTCACTATTTGTTTAAAAAAGTAAAGTGCGACATTTGTGAAAAAACATTAATGAAAGATCTTAACAGTGTGATAGATTTTAATGAACTACTTCTTTTAAATAGAGATTATGGGGCAAAGAGAATACTAATCAATCACTTAAAGCGACCATCAAATGAACTGTGTGAGGTGGTTACATTTTTGTTGAAGTCATTTAATAACTATTTTACTCTTTATAAGACTGAAAATGCAGTTCAGAAATAGTATATTAACAAAATTACAAATAGACTTTCCCGACTGGTTGAACCAATGCAAGGAACACAGATTTCTTGTTTTAGAGCAGTTAATTAAAATTAAATTATATAGAGGTTTAAAGTGGCTAACGTCTTCAAATAATAAAAATTATTCAAACGCTACAAAACTTCATAGAAAGGTTATGATCTTATCCAAGTAATGAACTTTTATCTTTAATCAAATAGGATTAGTACATTTCGCCCATTGAAATAAATACAAACAATTAAACGAGCTTAAATTAATGCTGTGGCTACATTACATTATACAGAAAAATGTTGTCATATTTTGCTACTATATTTTGTAGTGAACATTTCAAAGAGGAGGATTATCTGGAGTTATCTCTTAGAACAAATTAAATGTAGCTCATATTACCACTTTAAGTAAGTGGTAAGTTCTTTTGATTGTGAAGCAGGTTTTTTCAGAAGTATTTAAATACTTAAAAGTAAACGTTGATAATAATGATTTAGGTATTTTAAAGATGTTGTATTAGTTTTTGAATCCACAACAAATACAATAGGGCCGTACTTTTAAACGATGTTGTTAAACGTTTAACCATAAATAATAAACGTGTTTAAACGCAATAAGATATAGGTATGAACTGAGCAGTGGACTGTTAAAAATTCAAAACACAAAAATATAACTTTTACTAAATTTTTTTATATGGTTAAATCGTGAATTTAAACAGTCTTTGTTGTTGTTGTTATTTTTATTATTAAATGAAAAGCACTCTGCATTTCATGCATTGAGTTGTTTCCCTGCACACATTTTACGATCGGCAGGATACCTGGCTGGACTTTTAAATTTTTAATTGTTTTTGTTTAGACAAACTATAAACGTGTAATAGAAACTAAATGTTTAACGTTTAAACCTCATAGCCCTACAATAAATACTGCTTTTTTATATACGATAAGAAAAGTTTTAAGCATGATGGATATGTATGACATGGATAATGTTAATGATGAAGAATTGGCCACCTAGACCGTTTAGTTATTTGGTAACTTTCGTTGCAAGGGTAGAACCTAGTAAAGCCACAACTACAAACTTTTTAGGAGGTCGAATAATAAATTGTTTGAAGTACTGCATTAGATAGCAATAATAAAGCAGTAATCATATTTTTGTATGCAGTATTGGGGTTGCAAGTATGCTCGTTTTGAATATTATGTAACTTACATTTAAAGTAAAGTTTGAATAACAACTCAAGGAACAGACTCTAAGATCTGACAGGCCCTGCTCGACTAGAAAGTTTTCCAACACTTGTATGTTATCTATTAGTACATTCAGATTGTGTAAAAACATCATTTTGGCTAAAAAATGACTTACTAGGTTTTACTGTTGCACTACAGAATAAGTTATAAGTTACATAATAGTATTGTATTATTAGGATCAAATATAGTAAAATAGTATGTATTGTTTGCCTTCGAAGAGAAATTAGTAAAGTGTGAAGGCATCACCAAAAAATTTTAATGGTTATTTGCATACAAGGCCAAGAAATTGCCTTTTAGCGTACTGAGAAAGAGTTTATCGCTGAGACAAGTTAATCTTGAGCTCGCTAAAAAATTTCACGGCCAAGTTATACATACTGTTTGATATGCAACTATATGTATTGATGTTACAAAATTTTTTCTCTACCCGATAAAAGTATGGTGAGAATTTAGATGTTATAATAAATCTACTGTTCATATTTGTAGTGGCTTTAAATCACAACATTGCTATAGAAATTATATATTAACACTATTTGATAGTTCTTAAAAATTTGTGAAAATGTCGGGCAATTAACAATGGTTCAATTTCTTGCACTTGAAAATTTGAAAATAATTATTATTTAATTTTTTGTTTTTAATAAAAAGCAATTACACTTTGTTGACATATTTTAGAAATGTATAAGTGTGAAGTGACCAACGTCAATTACCTATAAAAATGACATTTAGTATGGTGCTCATTACTAGGGGTAACATCCGCAAAATTGTAGTTCGCATACTGTGGAGAGAATACAAAATGTATATACTTCTGCGGCTGCACAAAATAGTATATTATGATATTAGGATTAAAAGTGATTCTTTGTTTGGTATATAAATTTTGCGTTGGTGAGGCAAAATGCAGCGTAGCTGAGCCCATGTAATTTTGCTCGGCAAACAAGGCCACTTTTAAGACAAATAACACACACCACTTTTTCTCCAACTAAAAAAATCTATCATTCAAAATTAATAAATATTGAAAATATTAATTGGCAACACTTGTAATCCCAGGAGCTAAAAGTATTTCTATTCCTAGACTTTAATGAGTTGCTTAGCAACACGTACCTATATTATACATCCATAACAAAAACCTCAACTTTGTCAGAAAATAGTATTAAAAATGAGGTCTTTTAATGAGGTTGGAGAAAAAATTTAGTTTTAGATGTATCTATAGAGCGTCAGTGTATTATTAGAAAATATAATAAGTATATAATAATATAATGTAATAAGGCCGACATTGTATTACGAAGCTGATACATTTTAGACAATTTTTTTGTTTTATCCCTTCGAAAAAAATAGTATGGAACAAATATAGAAAGGTTTAAAAAAGGTGGTGAATATTTTCATGGTAATTCACCTTGAAATGCTCAAAATGTACGTTTTTAATGCATCTCCACTTGTAAATTTTTAATTGTATCTTTACAAATTTACACTTCGTGTAATGATAATAGTATTAAGAAGGTACTAACACTTTAGCTACAGTAGATATGACCTCATTTTTTTGTGCAATTTCAAAGTGCGCGAGGTCGAGATCATTTTTTACCCAACTTCCAAAGCCGTTTTAAATAAATGTGCTACATGGATTATGGTGAGAATTCTTCAACACCTTTTTTAAACCTTTCTCAATTAGTTCCTAGTAGGTGTTTGCATATTTTCAAAGAAATGTCACAAAAACTGTCTAGAATGTATTAAAGTTTCGTAATAAAACGCCAGCCTTAAATACAAAATAGATTTGTTTCCATTTGTAACATTATTTATTTACAAAAGAATTCATTCAATATATCTATAATCATTTGACAATATAAGTATTCAAACTGTTCATCTTGCTACTATTTGTTCTACAATAAGCTTTTTATAAGTATACATTTTACAATAAATTCATTTAGAATGGGACTGTTTGAAAGGTGTATAGAACGATCATATACCTACGCACCTACTTTTTACGTGTCTGTCATCATTCAGTCATAGGCGCCCGTGTATATGAGTGAAATAGCATCTGTCCCTAGCAGTTGCGCCCTTTAAAGCAGAATATACTGATAATGGAGCAGGTTTTTTAAAGTTCAGTGACCTGAGTTCGCCACAATGAATAAACATAAATATAGCCTTGTTTACCCGCAAAACTCAACACTGGGACTATTTTTGCTTCTAAGTTGATTTTCAGTCCGCTATCAAAATTTTACCCACAGCATTATAAATTATCAATATTTATTTACATTCTTTAGATTGTGTGATATAACCGATATTTCAGCCATGACATATGTTGAAGCTGGTTGAAGCGTCATCTGTTGATGTCCCTAATTGAACTAAACTTAGCACGGAAATATACCGCTCAGATTCAATTACATTTTTCCATTATTAGTTTTAGCGAACTCCGTATATTGTCGCTAAATTCGATGCCAAACTTACTTAAAATATATACAATTCAATGTGACACATTTTCGTCCATATAGTTGAGTATCTTCCCAATACCTCAATCAACGCCTATACGTCGATTTCATCTACATTCGTGACATCTGGTTTACCTTATAGCACTTCTGAATCAGAGCTACCAATCAACGCCTATACGTCGATTAAATCTACATACGTGACATCTGATTTACCTTATAGCACTTCTGAATCAGAGCTACCATTTTGTAGGTTCCTGTAATTTTGACAACACAGTTGTGAATTGATGGCTAGATTTGGATACGCCCCCTATACAGGACGTATGTACCCCGGTTCTAATATTGACAGTTGAACAACTATACGTAGTATATAAACACAGACCGAAGTAAAACAGCTTTACGTGCTGTATATTATCATTTTGTATTTAATTCGTTAACAAATTCATGTAAACGACCCAATCGATAGCTAATTTTGGGCGCGAAAATTATTTTGTAGAACTGTTGTATTACTACCAAGGAATATGAGATTAAAATAAAATGCGGGTGAACATTTAACCAAGTCACGGAATTAGGTAGAAGATTAGTGAAATATGTTTCTTGGACAAACAATTTATGATTATTGTACTTCACCTATGTGATCCTATCTACAAGGATTATCCAGTGTATGACTTTTGTACCACCAAAAGCAAGATTACAATTACATTAAACGCTCAAATACTAAAGAAACATGTGTGACGTGTAATTTATGTAACTGTTCTCCATCCTCTCAAAACGCATTAATATGTCTTCACATACTAACAAAAGCCCACTGACATGCTTTTCATGTGCTTATTCTACACCTTTTAAAAGTAGGTTGATACTTCATATGCGAACACATACTGATGAACGGTTATTCCAGTGCAACTTATGTAATTATATTGCATCTCAAAAACAGAAATTAAAAATTCACATCCAGTCACATACTGGCGATCGTCCATTTGCATGTTATTTCTGTAATTATACTTCATCTTATAAACATAATTTGGAAATTCATCTACGGTCCCATACTAATGATCGTCCATTTGCATGCAATTTATGTAATTATGTTGCAACTCGTAAAGATAGCTTGAAAATTCATATGTGCTCCCATACTAATGATAGTCCATTTGCATGCAAGTTATGTACCTATGCTGCATCATATAAAAGTAGATTGATTGTTCATATGTGCACCCATACTAATGAACGTCCGTTTGCATGCAATTTATGTACTTATGCTGCATCTTGTAAAAGTAATTTGAAAATTCATATGCGGTCCCATACTAATGATCGTCCATTTGCATGCAAGTTATGTAATTATACTGCAACTCGTAAAGAGCATTTGAAAATTCATATGCGGTCTCATACTAATGATCGTCCATTTGCATGCAAGTTATGTAATTATGCTGCAACTCGTAAAGAGCATTTGAAAATTCATATACGGTCCCATGCTAATGATCGTCCATTTGCATGCAATTTATGTAATTATGCTGCAACTCGTAAAGGTAGCTTGAAAATTCATATGAGGTCGCATACTAATGATCGTCCATTTGCATGCAAGTTATGTACATATGCTGCATCTTGTAAAAGTAGTTTGATTGTTCATATGTGTACCCATACTAATGAGCGTCCGTTTGCATGCAATTTATGTACTTATTCTGCTTTTTGTAAACGTGATTTGAAAATTCATATGCGGTCCCATACTAATGATCGTCCATTTGCATGCAAGTTATGTAATTATGCTGCAACTCGTAAAGATTATTTGAAAATTCATATGCGGTCTCATACTAATGATCGTCCATTTGCATGCAAGTTATGTGCCTATGCTGCATCTTGTAAAAGTCGTTTGAATGCTCATATGTGGACCCATACTAATGAACGTCGGTTTGCATGCAATTTATGTACTTATACTGCATCATATAAACGTAATTTGAAAATTCATATACGGACCCATACTAACGATCGTCCATTTACATGCAATTTATGTAATTATGCTTCATCTTATAAACATATTCTGAAAATTCATACGCGGTCCCATACTAATTATCATCCATTTGTATGTAATTTATGTAATTATGCTGCAATTTGTAAAAATAGCTTGAAAATTCATATGCGGTCCCATACTAATGATAGTCCATTTGCATGCAATTTATGTAATTGTGTTGCATCTTCTAAACATAATTTGAAATTTCATATGCGGACCCATATTAATGAACGTCCGTTTACTTGCAATTTATGTACTTATGCTTCATCTTGTAAACGTAATTTGAAAATTCATATGCGGTCCCATACTAATGATCGTCCATTCTCATGCTATTTATGTGATTATACCACATCTTATGTAAGTAATTTGAAAATTCATATGCGCTCTCATACCAGTGATCGTTCATTTGCATGCAATTTATGTGATTATACCGCATTCCTAAAATATAACTTAAAATTACACATTAATTTACATACTAAGAATTTTAGAAAATAGACCTGGAAAGTGTATTCCAGAATGTGTTCAACCTGTGCAAAAACGAAAAACTTAAGTGAATAAAATAAACACTAAAATTTAATACAAATCAACACAACTGTCGTCATTTAGAAGGTTGTTTTGCAAATTTTAGCTACAAGTGTATAAAATACTTTGAAATAACTTCCAAAAAGCTATAAAAGTTTTGCCTACCTATAGAAATTTCGAATTAAACAAAATGTATGAACATTGTTATAGTTTAGATTGTGTAACAGAACAACAGTGAATGACGACTTTTATTATTGATGGTGAACATTAGAAGTAGTTGAAGTCAATTCATTCTCTACTTTAGTAAGGAAATTTGTAGAAAAAATATCTGGAATATATTTTTAAGTCACTAAAAAATTTTAATAGTTAAGTGAAGTATTTTTTAATGTTTGTATCAATAAATTTTGGCAAAATTCTATTAACGATGTAGTCACTCTTATGTCAGCATTGTTATTATGATTTTAATGGTAACACAATCCGTTCAGATGGCGCTGTTTTAAATCTAGGGTCCCTAAGTAATTTTAGGGACCCTATATTTAAATTTAGACGCCATGCCAGGCTACAGGTATCTAACCTATGCTACATGTTTTATATTTATTTGTTGCAAATTTCTATATTTGGTCTGTTGTTTTACGCTTTCGTAATTATTTCAACTGTATTTGTGTGTAAAGAGGTATTATTTTTTGTCAAAATTAATTAAATATATTTTTCCATTCCTATAATTGTAGTGAAAACGATTTTTAAATTTTTAGTAAGGGTGGTTGGTTTAAACTTATACCTTAGATAATGTACTTTAATTAAATTAATCAAGCCTAAATTCTCGAAGGACTAGTACATAAATACATATGTACACACACACGGGACCAAGTATTTCAATTTATATGTAAATTCAACACACTCACCTGAACAAAACACATCCCGTTTCAACTGTATTTTCGACACAACACACCACGTCTGGTCGTCTCTAAGGATGGCGGCAAACAGCCCGGAATGTCCGTTTTCCATGCATCAGGTAACAAACCACAGCAGGTGGTCGAGAGTGGTGGTTTCACTAAATTAAAATACTAGTCTATCCGCGAACAAAATTTACACCCACAAATTTACAACATAACCCCTATTAATTCTAAACATACCGCTCACCAATAAGCTCTGCTTATTTAAAACTAAAAGGTACAAACAAACAAAAACTACTATATATATATATATATATATATATATATATATATATATATATATATATATGATATATTGAACAATTAAACTATACTTAAAAACGACTTGAGTACAAAATTGGTGCCTTGATCGCTGTATAGGTCACTGCAGCGACCACGACGGGCAACAAAACGACGAAATGCTGCTAGAAAAGCTTCAGCAGTGAGATCTGACACTAGTTCAATATGAAGTGCTTTGGTGGACATGCATACAAATAAACACACATAGGCTTTGGTGCGTTTTATACCTCGAATACGCCCCGACGTGATGGTGAAAGGGCCTGCAAAGTCCACTCCAGCATGACTAAACGCTTTGAGCTGAGATATTCGGGAAGAGGGCAAATCTCCCATTAAAGGAGCAACCGAAGGGGGATTAACTTTAAAACAACGAATGCATTTGGCTACAACATGGTTAATAGCGTGCTTAACTCCCAGAATCCAAAATTGTTGCGCGATGAAGAAGGCTAATGATTGGGGTTCAGGGTGAAATAGCTTACGATGCATACTTTCAATTATTAATTCGGTTAGTCGATGCTTTCGGGGAAGTAGCATGGGATGCTTTGCATCATAAGATAGTTGAGAATGACGTAAACGACCACCAACTCGAATTACACTATTGGAATCCAGAAACGGAGCTAATTTTTGGATAGGTTTTTTGCATACTTTGCCACTTTGAATACAAACAAGTTCGTCAGGAAATACATCATGTTGAACTACCTTTACAATACAAATTAAGGCGTTGTACAACTCATCCGCAGTTAACGAACCACCTTGCCTTTCATGCCTTTTCAATTTCGTATTTCTAATGAATCGGAAGCACGAAGCCACTACACCTTGCAGTTTACGAAGTGAGGAGAAACGAGCTAGCAAACTATTAATCAAACTATCTGGCACTGTATATACTAAGACAACTTTTCGCTCTTCACACTCAGCAGTGGAATCTGAGTCTGATTGATTAAATGGTTGATATATACGGTTAGTTGAATAAAGAAACTTTGGACCTGACCACCAATGGGCGTGGGATACAAGATCTGAAGGCAATAAACCTCTAGACCCACAATCAGCAGGATTATCTTTGCCACTTACATGATGCCATAAGTTAGGAGGAACTCTATCTTGAATGTGAGTAATACGGTTACTAACAAAAGTTTTCCATCGGTGTGGAGAGGATTTGATCCATGATAAAGTAACTGTAGAGTCAGACCAGGAATGAATTGCATCAATCGTGATGAACGGTTTATAAACCTTATTTACAAATTCTATTAAGTCAGATAAAAGTACAGCTGCACACAATTCTAAACGTGGCACAGAAATACGTTTTAAAGGTGCTACCTTGGATTTGGCAAACACTAAATTTACTGAAATTATTCCCGCTTTCGAAACACAGCGAATATAAATAGCTGCAGCATATCCAGCATCAGAGGCATCACAAAACCCATGAAGTTGCAATGACACAATATCGTCAACTAAAACACAACGTGACAAGGATAAGGTCGCTAAACAAGATAGCTGCCGTTTATATGCGGACCAACAATCCACAACATCTGAAGGTGGCACCTCATCCCAATCCAACCCTAAACTCCATAACCGTTGCATTAAATTTTTCAGAAGGAAGGTCACAGGGGTCAACAAATCAAGCGGGTCGAAAACCTTTGCTATGTCTGAGAGTATAACCCGTTTTGTGCACGGACGTGCAGTACTATCCACTTTGAACTGGAAGCAGTCTTTTGTGGGACACCACTGTAACCCTAAGACTTTTAAGGAAAGTGAGTCAGCGTCATTAAAAGAAAACGGCTGAAGTTCTTCAGGGGGGAATGACAATAATTCAGGACGATTACTTGCCCATTTCCTAAGGACAAAACATGCACTCGACAATAACGAAATAAGTTGACGTTGAATTTCTAAGGTTTCTTCCAAGGATGCACAACCTGTTACTATATCATCAACATAGGTATCAGATATAAGAACCTTTGCCGCTAATGGATATTTTTGAAGATTATCCCTTGCTAATTGTTGAAGAACGCGAATAGCCAAGTATGGAGACGAAGATACCCCATACGTTACGGTGTTTAATTGATACTCTTGAATAGGTTCAGCTTTTGAAAATCGCCAAAGAATACGTTGGTACGATCGATGCTGATCTGTCACCTCAATTTGCCGGTACATTTGCTTAATATCAGCGGTTACAACAAATTTGTGTAGTCTAAACCCTAACAAAATACTCGATAAATCCTGTTGAAGTTTAGGGCCGATCAGTAAACCATCATTTAATAACTTGCCGTTAGATGATTTTGCTGACACATCAAAAACAACCCTCAATTTAGTGGTGCTATTATCTGGTTTTGAACACAATGGTGAGGAATGTAGTATCCCGATGACAAATGTGTAAGAGGTTCATGAACTGTGGACATATGTCCAGACTCTAAATAGTCTTTCATGAAATTTGAATATTCCGTATGTAGGTCAGGATTTTTCAACAAACGATTTTCTAATAATTCAAAACGACGCAGTGCTGTGGAATAAGAATCGCCTAGTTCTATACGAGAATCTTTAAACGGCAAATTAACAACATATCTACCGTCCTCCTTCTCTGATGTGTTTCTAGAAAGAGAGTTTCACATTGAATATCTTCAGGCGAAAATGTAGGAGTTGCTGGAACATGTTCAACCTCCCAGAATTTTTTTAACACAATGTCCAATGGGGTATTCATAACCGATGTACAAAACGAACTCACACGATTAGTTGACTGACAGTCTGTTTTACCGACCAGTACCCAACCAAACACTGTATTAAGGGCAGTAGGCTCTCCAATTTTACCACGTCTAATGCCAGGCTGAACCACAGTAGAATAAATATCTGCACCTAACAATAAATCGTCCTCGCGAGGGCGTCCAAAGTATGGATCTGCTAATGTTAGACCTTCAAGGAAGTCATAACGATTTGATTTAAACCGCTAATCGATATGGACGATGATGACGATTTTAATCCAAGACTTTTCATACACGCTTGGGACATAAAACTTGCTTGACTACCATTGTCAAGTAATGCTCGACAAGTTTGATAGTTTCCACGTGCATCCTGTACTTGTAACAAGACAGTAGACAACAAAACAACAGACTGACTAGCCACTGTGCTAGTCATCACGGCGACTTTATTAGAAGACTCTGGATTTGAGGGCCCTTCTGTCAAGTACGCTTCACCTTCTTTGTCTGGCGTCACAGCAGAAGTGGGAAAATGCAACAATGTGTGATGTTTTTTATCACAAACACGACAACTAAGTTTTGATGGACACTTAACAACAGAGTGGTTGGTTCCTAAACAATTATAACACCAGTTTGAAGTTTTTGCAACTCTATGTCGCTCAGAAGGTTCTAATACTAAGAATTTGTCACATTTAAACACAGAATATTTGCAATAAATACAACTAGTACTATGGGTTTTCTTAGCGGTGGTAACAAAACTTAATGATTCTTTTGGCTTGAACGCAACAGGATACTGTCGTGATACTGTTGGCTTCTGAACACTAACAGGGCCTGGCTGTCCTACAATAACCTGGTTTGTCTCCAATGCCTTGCAATGTTTAGAAACAAATGAGTACAAATTTTCATAGCTAGGAATTTCAACATCATGAAGTTCAATTACAAAGCGTTTCCTAGTGGAGTTATCCAATTTTTGCAACAATAGATTAAAACGAGTAAAATCCCACATATCATGATTAAATTGTGCAATTGCCGAAGAATTTTCAGAAAATGTAGACAATAATGTGCGTAACGAGGACGCAGAATCTGAACTAACTTTCGAGGCATTACAAATAGCCTGCCAATAGCTAGTGAGCAACAACCGTTTGTTTTCGTACCTATCTATTAATTGTTGATACGCAATCGTATAATTATCAGAAGTTAATAGAAGCCCTTTAATAATTGCCAAAGGCTCCTTAACCAATGATGAGGTTAAATATTGAAATCGTTCAATATTAGATAAAGTTTCATTTTTATGAATTAGTGTACGAAACAAATCGTAGAAAGAGCTCCAATTTTTATAATTACCATCGTAGGTGGGAATTACAATTCTTGGCAACTTAACTTTATTAGGGGCACCCGAGTGTTGTGTTTCAATACTAGAACGAGTATGAGGCTGCGACCTCTTAGCTGTTAATTCTCGATGCACAATTTTGATTGAATATTGAATTTCATCAAAACTATCTTGTATCACCTGTTGTTGATCTAAATCAGCAACCTCTACACAAGCAACTATTTCGTAATGAACTTGTTCAAATTTATCTACTATGTTTGATAAATCGGTAAATCGAACATCAAAGGCAACAAAATTATTCTCAGGATCCATTTGAGCTGCTTCAGCACATTTTAATAAGGCTTGCGCCTTGCGCATTAACATGTTACGTTTATTTGACAATTTTTCAATTTCCATTGTCACAAATAATGGAAAACAATCAGAAAGTAAATCACAATTATGTAAAACCCAGTAGCAGTTTTCTACTTGCTAAAAATGTTTATCTAACAAAATTGCACAGCTATCAAATATGCGAATCTCAGAATACAAAACTATCAACAAATACATTTAATAGATCCTCTAAATAAATTATCAAACACCATAATAATTCTACCTGTTTGCAAATGCTAAAATAGGAACCGCTCACCGTAACATAATAATCTCTCAAATGTAGGTAGCCACAAGTTATTCACCTCTTAAAATACCAAGAAGATTTTAAAGCTGAACCCTAATTCCAATGGAATGCAGTTAGATACATCTGGTACCACCCTCAAGCAGATTTCAAGATGTTTAAAGGGATAGCAACAGCCAGGAATGTCAAACCCTTTATTCTGAAAACTCCATAGTTCAACAGGGGTTGACCTTTATGTAATTGTACTAAAACTACCTTAAATATTTTTGAAGTCACTAAGCTATGTGTAATACTATTTTTACAGCCATATTATTATGTGAGCGGTAATGTCAATTTTAATTGAGCTTTTTTTACTAATTTCTAACGAAATTCGTCGTCATTTACGCAGATATTTATGCAAATATCTTACGCTAATGATCGCCGTAAATTAACGCGTCAACACAAGATAAAAAAAACACGCAAAGCCAAATTACGTGTTTTTATGAACTATAAATCCACTAGATTAATTCAAATTCAGCTCGAAGGATCAAATGTACTTTAATTAAATTAATCAAGCCTAAATTCTCGAAGGACCAGTACATAAATACATATGTACACACACACGGGACCAAGTATTTCAATTTATATGTAAATTCAACACACTCACCTGAACAAAACACATCCCGTTCCAACTGTATTTTCGACACAACACACCACGTCTGGTCGTCTCTAAGGATGGCGGCAAACAGCCCGGAATGTCCGTTTTCCATGCATCAGGTAACAAACCACAGCAGGTGGTCGAGAGTGGTGGTTTCACTAAATTAAAATACTAGTCTATCCGCGAACAAAATTTACACCCACAAATTTACAACATAACCCCTATTAATTCTAAACAGATAATTTAAACGTTTTCTTAATTATATCTTTAATAGTACTGATTTCGATGTTTTTGTAGCTGCACCACGGGTGGTGGATATGTTCCTTGTTGCGTGCCTACTTGTGTTATTAGAACTACTACAGACACCGTTTTTCAAATCTTACTAAGGATATACAACGGTTCAGTAATTGGCATCTCAAAATAACCTTATTGAATTCTGCACAAGTATTTAGGAATTATCGTGTCTGTCATAAACACTTCCAAGCGAAAGATATTTCATCAAACCAGTTTTTAAAAAGAACCACACTACTATGACAACATATTTTATTCTGTGAAGGTATTTTGTCTTAATGCTTTTTTTTCCTATTATAATGGCATTCATTATTCGCAGTTTTGTATTAAATCATTCATTAGGATAAAAGCCTAATTTGAATTTTTCTTTGTTTTAGTAAATCCTGTAGGAATTGATGTAGACATTGTTACATGGCAAAATTGGCATTGTACATTTTTAAATATGTGACTAAATTCCCGCCATTATTTTAAAATAGACTTGTTCATTTTCGTCATTTCGGACAGTTGCGTCGGCGCAAAAGAATGCGCAAACGCGGAGTGATGGCGCAAGTGCGCGGTGTGTGACACGACATTATTAGCCAACGAGACGTCGAACGGTGACGTTTGCTGGTGTCGTTTTTTGTCTTTTCTCTTTTGAGGATGTAGGTTCCTCAATTGTACCTCTACCTTCTATCGTTCCCTACCTTTATTCCTTCGTCCTACCTACGAACAAAGAACAGGGAAGACGTTAAATCTGGCTTCAACGATGGCATAACGCAACCCATAACCCAAACGAGATACCTGGAAATCAGCATGGCCCTGCACAAGGATGACCGCTAAATCGTGAAGCGTTCCACATTTTTAAGTGAGTACCTTTTATCTTTTTAAGGGTCAACTTGTATCATTGTGAACATATTTGGCATGTGATACAATTTGACACGTAATTATGTCGTAATATCTTTGTTGTGCAATAATGTGAACGTGGATAGCATCCGTGTTGTTAACTGTGGAAGCGGCTCTGAACGCATGAGGCGGGGTTGTAACAGTGGCGCCCTAAACTTAAGTTGAAAATTTGTTTTCACCTCTCATTTATCTTATAAGGGTTAGTTTTAAATATCTTTGTAGAAATTGTTTTTTTTTCACTCAAATATAATAAAAATTAATTTTTTAAAATTTGTAATGGATTTTGAATAGAAGAAATACAATCTGGCAACATTGCATTTGGTAATTTTTATCTTATGTTGGCGTGACATTGAATGCAGTTAAAATGTCAATCTGAAGCATTTAGTCGGCCATGGTTAAACAGTGTTTGTTTACCTTTCATATATGTTATTTCTAACTTAATTAATTGGCACTTTTCTTTTATAAAAACAGTGTATTTATATTTAAATTCTCTTAAATAATTACCTAACCTAATTTAGGATGAAACTAAAGCATATATCTTTCTAATGTGTTTAGCAAATTACATAACCTCACTTTAAACATGTGCTTTGGATTAATTAATTTTTTCTGTAAGTATTCTAGTCATAGATAAAAAACCTTTTTTACCATTTATTATGATTAGAAAAAGAAAAAATCCCTTAAAATGACACTTAGTTTAATTAAATAATTATCTTACACCTGAAATTTTTTTAGTTTATTGAAACCTGTTTTTAGTTTAAATTTTACCTATCTATTACATTATCTTAGTTTGCCATAATTCTAAAGTGTTCCCTTACAATCTAAATAATTAACTATAAGTTACTGTAGCGGGCTACTACTATCGCGTTTCTCTAATTTAAAAGAAGTAATAACAAGAGTCTTTATTACTCGCTGTTCACAAGTCTAATTAACAGTATATGCTTTATTTATAGATGTTTTCAGTCTAATTAACAATGAAGCACTATCACACTAATGAATTTACAAGCACTAATATCTTTTTAAAGTAACTTCTTTAGGATTGGTCCATTAACAACACTAACACCACTATTATTTATTACACTTCTATCTATTTATGTTTACTACAAGCTGCATGTACATTAGACACATCATATAACATTTATGTATACTCTTGGACTTCCAAAAGCTCAACTACTTTCACTATACACGATATAATTTATATTCAACACTCTGGTATAGACTAACCCTGCATTTATTGCGGTCTTATATATACTCTGAATTAAAAGGATGACTCATTCTCTAGCAATTGCCAAAAGAATTCTCGAACCCTGGAGAATATGCAGCGCCCACGGCACTTGTGTGTTTGACGGGTTGCCTAATAGTAGCTCGCAACACTGCCCCCTCTTTAAAACCGTTACGTCTCGTAACTGTAAATACATTTTGATGCCAATTCGATGAATGATGACGGTATCGGCAGCTATCTCTTCTGGTGCATTCATCGCGTCGTTGGAAATAACAGTCAACACTCTTTTCTTGGTCTTGGTCTTGGTAGGCAACCAGTTGATAACAACAAACAAGAACCTGGACGTTGGTTTCCTGGAAAACTACTAGCATATTTCGGACTATCCTCCAATCTAAGCGATCCAGTCCACAGCCTAACTTGGGCACCGCTAGTTTCGTTACTCCATCTTCCATCATCTGAGCTATAAGATTTAGCAAAGCCTCTCATAGATGTCCATAACTAGGTCTCTGCCATGTAGAATTTTTGGTGACCAGATAGTAAACGTAACGACTTTTATCCTGAAGAACCAAAGTTTTTCCTACTGTTGGATGCTGTTGTACTAATTCATCTACACATCCAAACTTTTTCTTAAAAACAACTGCTATTCCCCTTCACATTTCCAGATCTTGAGCTACGCAATGTGCTAGGTAATACTCTTCTGGTGCTCTAAACAGATCTTGCTGTTTCTCAACAACAACGTCAAATCTCGCCTTAGCGGAACCACCATACGCCGCCATAAAACTTTCAAAATCTACATTTGGCTCATGATTAATAACTTGGCGAACACCATTCTCATTAATCGAGCCTTCCTGGTTGTTACCAGCGTAGGATGTTAAACGGTCAAAGTGTACCACTTTCAGTTTACCACGGGGAGATCTTCTGATCCGGTACACTACATCATTAATCCTTTTCATCACTTCGTACGGGCCTTCCCATTGTCTTTGTAATTTTGGCGACAACCCACGTTTTCTTTGTGGATTATACAACCACACTAACTTTCCAGGTTGATAACCAACTTCTTGTGCTCTGGTGTCATATTGTGATTTCATTCAATCACTTGTTGCCTGTATATTCTTTCGGACGTTTTCGTGAATGCTATTTGATCTTTCACGAAGCTTACTAACGTAATGTTCACCTGCGATCTTTTTTCTAGGTTTAAATACAAACTGAAGATCACATGGTAGCCGCAATTCACGCCTTATCATTATGCAAGCGGGCGAGTATCCTGTGCTGTCATGTACCGAAGATCGGTACGCCAGTAGGAACAAATGTAAATATTGGTCCCAGTCTCGTTGATGTTTAGAGACAGTTTTGGCTAGGTACTTTCCTAACGTTCTGTTTATTCTTTCCACCATTTCATCCGATTGAGGATGAAATGGCGTGGTTCTAGTCTTCCTGATTCCAAGATGCTTGCAGACATTTTGAAACAACGCTGATTCGAAGTTCCGACCTTGATCGGAGTGTAATTCCAACGGAACTCCAAACCGACAAAACAACTCCTTCACTAGTACATCTGCAACCGTCTCGGCTTCTTTGTTAGGTTTAGCATATGCCTCCGGCCACTTGGTAAAATAATCCATTGCAACCAAGATGTATTTATTTCCTTTCTCTGATTCAGGAAACGGACCAGCTATATCAATGGCTACCCTCTCAAAAGGATTCCCCACGTTACACTGTCTCATTGGGGCTTTCCGATTTGTGACCGGGCCGTTTGCAGAGGCACACAACTCACATTTCCGGCACCACTCCTTCACATCTTCTTTGAAGTTCACCCAATAGAATCTTTCCCTCACTCTTTCGAGAGTTCTTTTCACGTCAAAGTGCCCTCCGGAAATACCATCGTGCAAGTGCTGCAACACTTCCGGCACTCTACTTCTCGGCACTATCACTTGAAGTCGCTCAGTGCCATCTTCACATTCCAGGCGTCGTTTCAAGATTCTATTTTCAATCACCAAGGAGTCCCACTGTGCCTAGTATGCCTTCAGGCTCCTACTTGAAATACTAATTTCTTCCCAAGTTGGTCGTTGTCCTCTACTTTTCCACTCAATAATACGTCTCAATTCGGCGTCATTCTCCTGATCTTCTCGTATTCTTTCAGGTCGCCAAGTTTCATCGGTTACCGTCATTCTATGGATGACACTTATTTTCTCTTCCATCTTGGAGCAATGATTGCAGTCTACCGGACAAGGTCTTCTTGGCAGAGCGTCTACATTTCGATGGCTAGTTCCTACACGATGTTCTGTGTCAAAGTCATATTCCTGCAATCGCTCTATCCACCTTGCAACTTGCCCTTCAAGATTTCGAAACTGCAGTAACCATTTTAGTGCAGCATGGTCTGTTCTCAACAGAAATTTACGGCCGTATAGGTACTTATAAAAGTGCTCTACGGATTTGACGACGGCCAACAGCTCCCTTCTTGTCACGCAATAGTTCCTTTCTGGCCGCGACAAGACCTTGCTGAAATACCCAATAACTTTTTCTTGTCCGTCCTGCACTTGAGAAAGAACGCTTTCTATAGCTGTGTTACTGGCATCGGTATCCAACGCAAATTTCCCCTACATCCGTGGATAACTCAAAATTGGTGCTGTAACTAGTAGCCGTTTCAGTTGTTCAAATGCACTGTGGTAGTCGTCATTCCAATCATATTCTTGTCCATCTTCGGTTAATTTTGTTAACGGTTTGGCAATGTTCGCAAACCCAAGTATAGAACGTCGGTAATATGTGCACAATTCTAGAAAACTGCGTAATTGCTGTATATCTGCTGGTGTAGGCCACTCTTGCACCGTTTTTATTTTGTCAGGGTCAGCTCTTATTCCGGTCTCCGAAACGACATGTCCTAGATATTTCACTTCTTTTCCAAATAGGTGACATTTCTTGGGCTCAAGGTAAGGTTTGCCCCGCGTAATTTTTGGAATATTTCCTCTAGGTTCTTAAGGTGTTCTTCAAAAGACCGGCCTAACACTATCACGTCGTCTAGGTACACTAATGTTTTCCAGGACAGTCCGCGCAGTATCGATTCCATCAATCGTTCAAAAGTAGCAGGGGCATTGCATAATCCAAATGGCATGACCTTGAACTGCCATAATCCAGTTCCACTTGTAAACGCAGTCTTTTCTTTATCGATTGGCTCCAAGCCTACCTGCCACTATCCGCTTTTCAAGTCCAAGGTCTAAAACCATTTAGATCCGGATAGAGTATCCAAGGTGTCATCAATTCTGGGCAAAGGAAAGCTGTCCTTCATTGTAACATTGTTAAGCCGCCGGTAGTCTACACAAAATCTTGTCGACCCGTCCTTTTTCTTGACAAGAACCATGGACTTTTCGAGGGTTCAATCACTCCCTGTTCTTCCATATCGGTGATAATTTGCTCGACTTCCTTACGTTTTGCCAAAGGAATCCACCTAGGGTGTTGTCTTATCGGTTGCACATCTCCAGTATTGATCTTGTGTTGCACAACATTCGTCCTTCCTTTCTCACTATTATCCAGTGCAAACACACCTCGATATCGTCCGACCAGTTCTTTTACCTTGCCCAGTTGGTCGCCCTTTAATCCTTGACACGAAGGTATCAACATATTCAGCAATTTCTGTGGGCAACCATTGGCTGGTTTATCTTTCGTGTCGTCCACGCAACTTCCCACAATCATGTCTTTCTTCAGGGTCACCGTATGCGGATTAATGTTCAGCACATTACTATCATTTCCGCCTTCTCGGGTATTTTCATATCACAAATCATTCGCACTTGCATCGTCTGGTTACTCGTCCCTTGAAATGGAATCTTATCGTCATCTATCCGTAGCACATCTTCTTTCATGTTCACATGAAACCCATATTTTCTCATGAGATTCATTCCCAAGATCACTTCTTCTGCGATTTCCGCTACCAACATCCGATGATTAATTAGTTTGCCTCCAATTCTCAACGTTACGACAATCTCTCCGTGAGTAGAAATTTTCTCACCACTTGCCGTTCGAAGACATACCGATACAGGTAGCACTTTTCCACGACCAACCAAATCTGGTCTCACAATAGTCCTTGTCGCTCCTGTATCCACGAGTAATCGGACAACCCTAGCATTAATTCTACCATCGATATAAATGCTCTTTAGGCTCCCCATCGACGATGCAGAACGTATGATAATCTCCGGGGAACTACGTTGTGCTGTCGACGTTCGCCTCCTTACGTCGACTTGCTCTAGTTTAAGCGGTTGTTTCTTTGGTTGAGTACAGTTTTCCTGTATGTGACCAACCTCATCACAGTTTCAGCATCGCAAACGCCATCTCCGCGGTCGTCGTCTTTCTAACCTTTCTGCCTTTTGCTTTTCAAACACACGGTTGATTATTTCATCTATGCTGTTGTAGCAATTTTATTTTCTACCTAATATATATCCGTATGATTAATCTTTTTATTTAATATTAAATAACATTATGCATACTAATGCTATACAATCCATTTAATTAAATATTACCGATTGTCCAATAAAGTAATAGCATTTAATCAAAATTTAATTTCCACGGTGACAAGATAAAAGCTTTTGTTTAGTATCATTCCGAGAGCCCCATCTATTCGGAAATTACGAAGTAACGTTGTTACCGGGCAGCAACACGCTTGACCCGACACTTCTAACACAGCTGTGGTGAAAGCAGGTCGATTGTTCTTAGGAACAATGTTTTTTGACTGTTTGTCGTGTTGGAAGCACGTTCGTATGAAGTTTAATAAGAGAATGTCATCTCCGAGAGGTATTTTAGATGGTCCATTTTTGTTGGAACAGCTCGTGGATGACAAGAAATCGTTTGGTTAAAGAATCGTTAGGAACAGTAAGTAAATTTGTTTCTGTAACGATGTTAATTAAAAATTTTCAGTGCAACTAAAGATATAATGCATCCTTATGTATATAATACAATTTAAAATATAATGCAACGTAATTTATTAAGCAATTTTTATGAATGGTATTCAATCTAAATTATAGAAAACAATTTTATTCACATGTAACATGGAACCTCATATATAAAGTATTCTGTTTAATTACAAACAACATTCGATCTTTCTCGTGGTTTGAATTACTCCTGGAGCATCTTTAAATTAACACGCAGATAATGGAGGCCGAGTAATGTGATTTTCAGTGTGCAGCACATTTATTCGTTTAAATTGGAAGATTCCGTAGTTTAATGCTGACGTAAGCTCCCAAGCAGGTATTTTGGTGCAAATCGGAGATTGGTATGTACAAAAAATTTTGTTCGTATGTTATTTGAACTATCGACGTAGTAACGAGATAAATTTTTGTTTAATCAAGTTGTGTAAAATTCTAAATAGGACAGACCACAATTATATTTTTCGATGTTATGCGATAGGAATCTGTAACTTGTTCTTACCTCATTCTTTGATTAATTCAATGAAACATCAGAAGATGTCATTACGTGTTATAGAAAGTGAATTCTTACAATTAAAAGCACTTAAAAATTAAATTTCTATATTTGATATTTCATGAATACTTAGTTGAAATTATCCACTGTAAAATTACGGTAGATCTACCCTAGTTAACTTTTTGCTATAAATAAGCAATTTTATGCTTTGTCAATTTGTTAAATAAAACCACATTTAATGGTATTTGGTACTGATCTTATCCAGTGCCTTCTGTAAATTATGTTTCACAATTTAAATTAATCAATATATAAAGAAAGAAAGATATTTTGTATAAAAGCACATTATTGAATACCAGAAGAATAGATTCTTATTTTAGGACTAAAGACTATTTTTTATTTAGGATGAATGAAAGATGATTCCAATTGAATTTAATTATTTTTGAGTATGAATGCACAAACGGTGCTATTCTTTGTTTAATCTGTTCACAGGTGCTGCAGAGGATTGCTAAGGTCAAGGTCGAGCCATAAGGTAAGAAACTTCAGAGATTATGTGGTCCTTAAAAAATTGTATAGCGGCTATAGGAGAAAGGTTTCCGCATTAGCCTTGTACAAGGGACTTGAGTCAGGTCTTCTCTGTATAGAAAAATACGGTGGCGCCTTATTCTTATTATTAGTGGTTGCAATTACACCCCGACCCACAGCTCATGTTCCACCCAGAGCATATAGTTCGACTAGCCGCTTTGCCTTTGAGATTTCCTCAACGTTGAGCCATCTTCCATCCGAACTTGCCGTGGGTTCTTTTTAAATATTGGAAATTCTCGTTAAACAAAATCGTAAAAAATGTTAAGGCTATACTGTTCTGCGCTTGACCAGGTTCTTCTAAGGCAGACCGAACTTTGTGATTCACCCTGTGTGATGTCTGCTTAGCTGCTTCAAATTTAAGGCATGAGCCAGTGCATCATCTAACATTTTTGGCTGTGCTAATCCTAGCGCTTGCTGTATTTCGCGATCTTTAACGCCATCCACAAATGTTTGTACAGCTAGTTGTTCGAGGAAACTATCTGGTGCCGTTGGATATGTCAATCTATCTAATCTGGCGATGTTAACTTCAAATTCTTGCAGACTTTCACTTGTCTTTTGCGAGCGGTTCTTAACTTGTGCATGGTAAACCTGTTGAAGGTGAGCATCTCCATATCACTTCTCAAGCTTCGATGTTAAGAGGCCGTAATCATTCTGCTGGTGATGGCGAATCGTTTGTAAGATGTTAAGGGCTTCCCCCCGTAGGGCCACTATTAGAGAGATAGCCTTCTCTTTGTTGCACCAACCGTTGTCTATTGCCGCAGCTTCAAATTGTTTCAAATATGTGGGCCAAGGTGTTTTATCATCGAATGTGGGTGGTTTCACTTTAAATTTTGACGGTATTGACTTGCTTTCTACTATGCTTCTTATTTCTGGGATGTTCTGATTTACAACTTGGTTTGCTAATTCAAGTGGCCGTGTTGTTAGTGAAATCACTTGTTTTTACAGCCTCATCACATCTTCTTCTATTTTTATCAATTTACTGTCCAACTTTTGCTCAACTGTTTTTACCTGTTTAGTGAAATCTTCTTTCAATGCAATGGAGCTTTCCATTAATCTTTGTTCTAACGTGGCTGTCTTTTCATTCAACTTTTCTTCTAATTTCGCAGCATTTTCGCTTAACTTTGCTTATATTTTCTCAGCATTTTCATTAAACTTTATTTCCATTTTCGCAGCATTTTCACTCAACTTTTCCATTTTCTCAACATTTTCACTAAATTTTTTGGTAAGGTTTGATTCCAGTTCAACTGACCTCACTTTAATACTAGATTTAGAATCCTTAAGGAAATTCATTAACGTTTCTGCGTCTATCTTACTTTGGCTTCTTGTAACTGGCATATATAAACTACTTAAATGTCTTTAGACTTAATTAATCACCCAACACCCTGACACCAGTGTAGCGGGCTACTACTACCGCGTTTCTCTAATTTAAAAGAAGTAATAACAAGAGTCTTTATTACTCACTGTTCACAAGTCTAATTAACAGTATATGCCTTATTTATAGATGTTTTCAGTCCAATTAACAATGAAGCACTATCACACTAATGAATTTACAAGCACTAATATCTTTTTAAAGTAACTTTTTTAGGATTGGTCCATTAACAACACTAACACAACTATTATTTATTACACTTTCATCTATTTATGTTTACTACAAGCTGCATGTACATTAGACACATCATATAACATTTATGTATACTCTTAGACTTTCAAAAGCTCAACTACTTTCACTATACACGATATAATTTATATTTAACATTCTGGTACAGACTAACCCTGCATTTATTAACGGTCTTATATATACTCTGAATTAAAAGGATGATTCATTCTCTAGTAATTGCCAGAAGAATTCTCGAACCTTGGAGAATATGCAGCGCCCACGGCGCTTGTGTGTTTGACGGGTTGCCTAATAGTAGCTTGCAACATTACGAATCCCTTCTTAAAAAAAATTTTGTACATAAATACAGCTAACACAATCAACTGAATTCTTATTTTGGTATATCTATACCTTCTAAAACATTATAGTAAACTTAATTTCGTTATATTTGCTTTCTTAAACATTACAATACTGAGGTTATTGATAATGTTTTGTATTTAAGTTCATTTACCATCCCCTTTAGTTACGATGGTTGTTGATAAATTCCTCGATGTAAAAATAATACTTTAATAATTTAGTATACTGGTTTTTCTGTACATGATTTTGAGCATGATTTTGTTTTGATAGCAAATTATTTATTTTCACTTGGTATTACAACGCAGCATTTTAAGATCTATTTGGTCTAAGCGACACTTGTCGTCGTGATTGGTCGCTCAGCAGTATATTAGTCTAAACGAGACTCATGAAGAGTTGGTTGCTCAGCATTACATAAGTCTAGACGAGACTCGTGATAAGTTTGTCGCTCTAGTAATTTTTGAATTATTTTTTGAGGACGATGTTGAAGTTTTTGTTTAGTACTCTAGGTGAGACTCAAAGAAGAGTTTGTCACCCTAGCAGTTATATGCGTTGTAAGTTATATTTTCTTGTGTTTTTCAACAATTTTGTTTTCAGTTAATCAAGTCTTAATTACCGCTATCTCATCATATATCGATTCAGACCACACTAGGTGGGATGAAAATATCTTTAAAATCGCTCAAGCTTTGCGTACATCCAATATTTTTCACGTTCCATTTCTTTAACAGTTTACCTAATGTTTTGGTTCCTACTATGAATTAGTTACCTTTATTCAGCCATTTCTTTTCTTATACAGCACTTACCCTCTACACTTTTGCCTTATTTACATTAAATTAGCTAGCTTTTTGCTGCCCGTTAACATTCCCTTGAATTTATTGTTAACCACATATCCGTTTTTAATCTAGATTTCCCAGTATAACTTTGTTGCTTCATTTAATTAATCCTCGCACCTTTTCTACAACAGATTATTTTGTTTTCAGTATTTATCTTACGTTGTTTTATTTCGTGGTAATTGTCGTAACTTTGGTTGCAATAACTCATTGAATTTTTATGTTTGGTTTTAGCTGATGTTTTGAGTGGATGCTTTTTTCTTTGAACTCACATAGGAGACGCGGCCAATGCCATTGTAAGAAATAGTCCATATTCGCAGTTGCAAAAAACTAGGAGTTTCTATTCCATGCGTTTTTCTTCTGAATTACTACAGTCGCTCACTTTTTCCTTTATCATTACTTGTTTTCTTCTTCTATTAAGTCACCAAAACATATAAACATTTTTTTGTTGTTTTTTATTAAACTTCGTGGTGAGGTGCTATCGCATTTTATTGATATCCTATCGAATTCTCGGTTGTTTTAGCATATTGGGACAGTATGGTTGTATTTAACTGCTTGTAGCTAGGCATTCTTGTGTGTTTATTTCGTTACCTTTTTAAAAATTATCTTGAAACAGTTGGTTTTTTGTGTAAAGATATCTGTAGTGATACTTTCAAGTTGTTGTTTCAACTTTTGTCTGATTATTTTATCGTAGTGGATGCACTCGTTAGGAGAATGATTGTACTAGTTCTCATCAAGAGTCTAGTAATTTTGTAACTTGTCCGATTAACACAGCAGGTGGTCCTTCAGACCGATCTGAATTGAATAGGGACAACTCTCTACCTTCTCTCGGACGCTTGTACAAAGACCTTACTTTTTCTTATTCTGCTGTCTCCGTTTGCGCCTTATTTTTCATTCGGTAGACCTGTTCTTGTCCCGGAACATCCGTCTACCACATAAGAGTGTTTTTTCCCTCATTCCGGGCTACTGACCACATTGGCTGGTTGAGTAGTGCTTTTCGATCCACCTTTCAACAACAATAATAATAAATATAATATTAACATGGACGAGCTCAAACTAATAGTATCAACAAACGCACAATTCAATTACCTAATTAAAATAACAGAAACATACAGTAACGACATAATCATGACCTTTGGAATAGACAAAAGTAAGAAAAACAGTACAATAAAAGGTAAACTAACAAAAAAGAAACTTCACGTTAAATAACAACGATCACATACAAGCTGACTCATACACATATCTAGCATACAAACGAAAACTAGGAATAGAACACTCGCAAACGAAAAAAGAACTGAAACAGAAATACAAACAAAGACCTCACCAAAATACTTAAAATAGAACTCACAGCAGGAAACAAGACAGTAGCAATAAATGCACGTAATAGTCATATTAAACTACTCTTCTGCATAATATGATAGAGCAATATTGACTTAGAAGCAGCCAATACACTCACACGTTGTTACTTTTATTTTTTCACCTAAATTAAATACCCTTCTTCCCCTGGTTATGTCATTACCCGCTCGAATAAATTCCATTTCTATTCTTAAATTCTCCAACAATATCCTATCTATTTTACCTGTTCCTCTTAAGCCCGCGTTAACATAATTTTAACTCAAACCCCTTTTGCTTAAAACGAAAATTTATTCCATAAATTAAAGACTCTATATTTTGTTTTAAGTATCCGGGAATTTGTTAAACCTTCCGATAACGTATAATTGCTTTCTCTGTTGTTTCCCATTTAAAGACTTGTCGAAATGATAGATCCTACTATTATCTGGTAGCGTGTTTTCTAGTTTTGCTAATTGTGCTTCGATAACGCGAGGATTGTAGTTCGAACTCGTGTTATTTGAACCCCTTGTGCGTTGAAATATTTTCTACATCATTCGTCACAGTACTTCAAAAGCAATGCACCTTTTTTTGTTCGACAAGTAAGAGGTATCTGCGTGTTTTGCTTTTAGCTGGAGGCCGAATTGGTCCTTTCTTTTTATGTAGGGCCAACTGTTCTGTGCCACAGACAACTGCCGTTGCCCGTATATTGCTAGTATATTGCGTGACACTGCAGAACTATTGTTTCTTACTACGAATCGATATTATCGCTTTATAGGTGTGATGGACCATTGCTAAAAATATTTAACAGACGAACGCTTATTCTTTTCTACTGATTGGTTTATTTTACAAACGGTATTATGTACGATTTAAAAGAATGTTTGACAAAAGCTCTCACACGTTAATTCTTTCCTACCGATTAGTTTATTTTACAAAAAGTATTAGGCGCAAGTTTAAAAACGCTTGATAAAAGCTCTCACATGTTTATTTACTACTGATTAATTTTATTATGCGTAAAATAAATGATGCGCACTTCGTATCTAAAGTATTAAATTGTTCGTTTCACATAATTGTTTGCTTTGAAATAGTAACGCTTAATTTATTTTCTTTTTGTTTGTTTGTACAGAATCCTTTATTTATTTTTATTTGTTAATAGATAATCGTGGGCGACGTGTTTTTTTCTATTGGGTTTCTTGGTATGTAGGTGAATCCCCCCACTCTCCGCGTTTGACAGGTAGTCTTGTATTTACTTTCCTTCCGGCTACGTCTAGCTACGTAGCAACGTAATAAATACAGCTACAGAAAGATGCATGCTCAATGGAAAAAATGGAGAAAGAAGATATCGATATAAGAAACATGTGCATAAAATGAATAAAAGATCTAAAATACTACTCCATAAAAAGAACAAAAACAAGTAACATACACAACGCAATCATACACACATACGCATCAGCCACACCACTACAACCTAACAACAGTACTTTCAACCCAACAGAAGAAATCAGAACAACACACACAAAACAAGAAAACTGGCAAAGAAAACCACTACATGAGAAACATCAAAAGTTATAGCTCTTTTAATCTAAACCAAAATATGCAGGAAATGAGTGAAAAGAAGGAAAAAATTTGAAAAAAATGAGTGAAAAAATGAGAAAGATGTAAAGAGAGCAAGAGAGAATATGCAAGAACAAAGGAGATTAGTGAAAAGAATGAAAAAAGTATGCAAGAAATGAGTGACAAATTTTTTAAAAATACTCAAGAGTTACCAGCAGAATTTGGAGAGAACATAGCAAAATTTGGGGAAGGTTTAAGATTAAAAACTGCAATGAATGAAAAGAAATTTCAAGAAATGAATGAAAAACTAACTTCGGGTTTAAAAAAACTAACGAAACAATTGAGGAAGTAAAATTTGAAATTAGAGGAAACGTGGTAGAAATTTTAGAGGACATGAATAACGTTAAAGAGAAAATTGTTCGAATAAAGGCGAATCAAGATACAAGTAAAAAAGAAACTAATGAAAAAATTAAAATTTTAGATAAAGAAGTAAACGAAATCGAGAAAAGCTGTCAAGGTGGGTTTAAAACATTCTGAAAAGACTTTTGAAAATAAAGTGGAAAATCTAGAAGACATTTTTAAAAATATTCATGTTGAGGAACTGATGAGATGGAGTCCAATCAGTGTTCCGCTGGAACAACACTCAAAATTCTATAGGGATTATAAACTTAACCTAAAAATATTTTTAAATAACATAAAACCTTTAATACAGGGAAGTTGGTATAAACAAACCAAGCCAAATATCGTAAGCTCTTGGTTGAATGGGAGTGCAGAGATTTGGTTTAGACTGATTGAAAGTGAGTTGAATTTTTTTAAAGATTTCGAGATTAGATTTTTAAAACATTTCTGGAGTAACAGAGTACTTCTTACTAATAATTTTTTTGGATGAATAAATACAGGAAAATCTATTTAATGAATACAAAGTACATTTTCTTCATACGAATACATGGCTTCGCGTGGCTTTGTTACATTCCAAATTTGGAGGTGTACACTTTTAAATTTGTGAGTGAATTCCCGCCATTATTTTTAAAATAGACTTGTGCATTTCCGTCATTTCGGACAGTTGCGTTTGCGCAAAAGGAACGCGCAGATCCGGAGTGATGGCGCAAGTGCGCGGTGTGTGACACGACATTATTAGCCGACGTCGAACGGTGACGTTGGCCTGTGTCGTGTTTTTTTTTGTCTTTTCTTTTTTAGGATGTAGGTTTCCCTTTATCTCTTGCCTTATGGTACCTTTACCTATATCCTATTGTACCGCTACAGACAAAAGAAGGAAGATGATGAATCTGGTTTCAACGAGGGCATGCCGTAACCCACGCCCAAACAAACGAGATACCCGAAAATCAGCATGGCCCCTGCTCAAGGATGACCGCAAAATCGTTAAGCGTTCCACATTTTTAAGTGAGTACATTGTATTTTTTTAAGGTGCAACTTGTATCATTGTAAACACATTTGGCATGTGATACAATTTGACACGAAATTATGTCGTAATATCTTTGTTGTGCAATAATGTGAACGTGGATAGTACCAGTGTTGCCAGCTGTGGTCGTTGGTCTGAACGCAGGCGCGGTGTTGTAACAGTTTCTCAAGATTAATTGAGTTACTTTCCGTTTTATTTAATAAAAATAAAAGCGTTTCTTTTTGATGATATCTTTGCTAAAATGCCCATTCCTTTAATTAATAAAAAGTGCACTTTTTTACTCACGAGCGTTGTAAAAGCTAACGCCTTCATAGTTTGTTATTGAAAATTTGCATTGCTCCGCCGTTGCAGCAAGATGACGTCTTTCTCTCAGAATGTGTATATATATTGCTATGATAAGAGGGTAGTTTAAGAATAGATTAAGTCATAGGGGTCATAGGATAGATATAAATAATTTTAACTTTAAGAAAATCAAATAATTCCATCAATTATAGGAGTAAATCGACTATTCTACAAAAAGTCAATTGCGAGGACACTGTATATAAAGGATATTTGATCTAATGCATGAGAAAGGAGCTCATTAGTAATAATCCGATACCATTTAATTAGAATAGTAATGTGTGCGTCGTATAATATGTTTAAGTATAATTTACGAGTAAAGATAAGGTTTTAGAAGCAACTAATTGCATCAAAATAGATTATCGGGAAACATAGATAAATTAGCATTCCAAATATTTAATAATTACGTCAAAAATATTAACGCATCTATATGCAAACGCATCTTAATACGTCACTAAATACGTGACTAGATAGAAGACATTTGTTCAGAAAACCAACATTCTGTAACAAACAAATAAACACCAGGCGGGTCAATTATATGATAAGTCTTGGACTTTTAAACATTAAATACGTGACTGAATAAAAGCAATAATAAACACTCCAATGGAAACGATTGGTAGGAAGGGCTTATAAATACAATAGGAAATGAATAAACATTTAGTTTATATTCAACCAAGCATCAACTATGCTCAAATGCCGTAGAAAGTTACGTAATTAATTAGTGAAACAAAATTCAGAATAAGTAAAATTTGAAAGTGGGAAATTGTGCGACGAAAATAAACCGATCTACAAATAGGCGTAAGTTAAACAACTAATTAAATTTATTTTTAATATTTAACAAAACAGGGCTTCTTTTATTGGAATGGCTTTTTGTTGAGACTACTTTTAATAGGACTGCATTTTCGTTGATGCCAATTTGGTTGAGACGGTTTTTGTTGAGTCGATGTTCATGTCGAGATCTAAGCCTTAACGCAAATCTAAAAATACGTCTGAAAGTGAGATCAAAAGGGTACTCAAAGTTAATTGAAGGAAAAATACAAGAGATCAAAGTGGATAATTTTGGTCAATAAGTAAAACCGACACAACAAGGGATGCAGACCACAGACACGATTTCAGGTTAGCGATTTTTAAACATTTTATTATTTAAAGACCGTTTCAAATTTAATATTTGCTTATATTGTGTAATTGTAAAAGCCATCAAAAACGTCATTTAAAAATATGAAAAAGGGAAAATCATCTTAGAACGTTCAAAGAAACTTGAGAGTAATTAAAAGATATTTTTGCTGGTTTTCAGGAAAGCATAAATTTGGCAAATGTAAATATTTTATACAAGGGAAAATTTTGAGGGTACACAACATTGTACATATTGTTAATTATTATATTGTGCGTTTTTGAACTGCTTTATTTGAATCCATTTAAAGGTTAAAATAAGATTTTTATTATTAGGAAATCGAGCATTCAGTGAGCTAGTCGTGGTAAACAAACAAATAAAATATAACGCACAACGTAGGGGCATAATAAGAAATGGCACCCATCGTAGGGGTTTGAAAACCAAAAAGGCTATATTATAGCAATATATATATATATATATATATATATATATATATATATTGTGGTGATACTGTAGCAATACCCCTATGCGCCTTTTTTCTGAATTAAAAAGGTAAAAATTTTTGATTTTTAATACATAATTTTAATTGCCTGTTATAATCTTTAAACCAAAACACCATTAAGCACAAATTATTATGATGTTCTCAAAAATATTTACAACTGTGAAAAGGTTAAAATTCTTTAACTAAAATTTTCTTTTAATAACTGAATTAGAAAATTGAATATTATCATTCCCAAAAATGATCAAAAAAGATCAGCAAAATCACTATTATTATTAATTATTAACTGAAGCCTGATGAACGTTTAGTTAACCCCTTTTATTGTTTACGTAATTTACAACGTATACCCAAACATTAAATCTTGCCGACCTCTCACATAAATGATCATGGAAGCAATTTTTAAAGTATTTAAATTAGTAATATTTAATTAAATGTTAAATCTTAGGTTATTCAGTTTAGTAAAGTGCAATAAAATATCTACAAATAAAATAATAAAATAATAAACCTTCAGATTGGCTAATCTGTTGTTTTTAGCTTAAATCAGTCTCTGGGTGCATCGCTCATAGCTTCCGCTTTAAACACACTAACGTACTCCATTAAATTCCGTCACCATTAAACATTGAAGTAAATGCATGTTGCATTTCCTCATTTGTTCCAGTAATAATTGCTTCAGCATCTATTTAAATTTGTTCCCGTATTGATGTAGACTGGACTCCAGTAGTTATTTAAATTTGTCTCCCGTAATTGTTTAGAGCTGTCTCCCGTAATCATTTACACTTGTCTCCAGTGATTCTTTAGAGTCCTTTTTATTAAGGTTAATATTAAAATTTAAATTAAAACAACTTTTAGTCACTTACGCCTATTTTTTCTATTTAAGGATGAAACATCAAACCCATCAATTTTCCATATTCATTGGTATTATTTTACATTTCACAATTACTCACTTTACGTAGATATTTTCGTTTTCAGAGACGTGAACTATACTTTACTTCAAGATGAACTGATTTGTTTACAAATCTGGTCATATTTAAATGCACCTTCTATCTATTGACAAGCGCAAGGTTCGTTGTTTGTATAAACTTTCATACCAGGTATTCGGATACCCCATGGTATTATTGCTGTATATTAACATCAACGCGTTCTTCTTGTCACGTACAATTTCGAGTTAATAGCATTGATTCGCTTGGATTTTCATACTTCTAGATAAGTAAACCATTGTTTGTTCAAATAAATTTGGTAAACTTTTGACTTTAATTACCATGCTTTGCTTGTTTCCAATAAATCAGATGTCGATTTTAATTCTCTAGTCACGTAGACGTAATACAATGTATGTATTAAATTATATGCGTTTGCTATCCTACGCATTATTAAACCTGCTTGTTTTAATTAGGATTCTTGATGTAATAACGTTGCGTTATCCACACGTGTCGCTTTTCAGCTTGCAATTATGTTATTTAACGACTTGCGAATTTGTTTTATTCAAATAAATCTTCAAAATATTTTTCATTAACTGAATTAATTATGATTATTATTTATATACAGGGCGTTGTGATTTACTTTCCAGTCTAATGTTCGTATTTCTTGTTTTCTGCAGAAAACTATGTCGTTTTTTGAGCCATTATGTATTTTATGTGGAGTGCGCTATACTCTTGGTCCTAACTACCCCTAAATGACCCTCACAGCAATATATATATATATATATATATATATATATATATATATATGTTAATAAGGTGAAATAGCAACATACACTTTTAGGCAAAACTTAAATGATCATTACAAATCCAGCTAGAAATTGAAAGTATAATCGGTAAAAGTAAATGCATAAAGTTCGATTAACCAAAAACATCATATTTCCCAATACGCAAGAAGCTCGCTCCCTTTAGTTCAAATAAAGGGCGCTATATTGAAACGCACCCTACTGAACAATAAAAAGACTCAGCAATTTTTATTTGGAATTTAATCAATAAGCATCAAAGGTTTGTTAAACTGCTATTCCTAAAAAATGAACGTATACATTTCTACTTTTAAGTTTAAACAATTTTTCTACTTTATTTGTACGCGAATGGGCTAATATAAATGACTACAATATAAATAATACGCTATAAATTATTAAAACTAAAGGTTTTGAGTATTGAAATTTACTCACTACATACAAAAATCGTCCTATTTTACACCTAGCTAAAACTAAAAGTATTTTACCGCAAGCTCAAACTTTCAAATCAATCGCTACTTATATGAAAATACAAAAAAAATTATAATCAAGCTTCAGAATCTTGCGCTTTAACCTTGGCAGAGGTCACAGTCGGATTACTGGTCACCGAAACGACGTTGTCACCCCGTAAGAACATCTTGCCGATGAAACGCTCTTTGTCAACGGGCTTCTGCTTCTTTTTTCCTTTGCCTCCTTTGGGCTTTTCTTGCCACATCTCCTTCACACCTTCAAGTACCATATTAGAGTGGTTATCAAACGCTTTTACACGGCAGAGAAGCGTCTTATCATTCCGCATGTTAATCAAAACCTGGGTGTTGTTCTTTACAGCATCAGCCATAATCGAGAACGGCCCAGTGTTCAATTCCTCTTCCTCCAACTCTTCCTTAGTCATTTCGGATCGAGATTTTGGTAACGCCATTGCCATTGTAATATTTTCTGCACAAAACACGATTGCTGCTTTTCAAACCGGAAACTTTTACAGACTCGCAGCTCGAGGACCTAATCGATGTAGTTGTTCGTTCTACGCGCAAGCGCAAATGTAGAAATATTGATTACAAGCGTTGGGACATGATTCATAAAATTGGCACCAGATGGCAGCAAGCGTCAATTCTAGCGCCTGACGTGAAAGTTATAAAAATCAAATGAAACTATAATCTTTAAATTGTGAAGCAATTTTAACAACCTAATTTTTGTAGGTTTACTTAAATTTTAGGTCACAGTTCGCGCTTTGTCAGGCGAGACTTCAATACGTATAAACTGCGTTTTAGAATTAAAAAGAAGTGGGGTAAATGCACCCCTAAAGTGTTAACTTTGATTTTCATTTATCATATTTTAAACGTAAAATAATTTTTCAATGTTTTACTATAATTATGCGAAAGATATACACGTATTAATATCCAATCAGCTTTTGCTAAATATATTTTGAGAACGATGATATTTTTACTTAATTATTTTATTTCTGCTTGGAAGGTGACGTGTTTACTTTAGGAAAAAGGGGTAAAGGCGTATTTGGGGTTGCTTCTCTCTACATAATTGTTGTACAGCTTTTGGAGCAAGTGTCTGATTAAATGGTTATTATATTATCATTTCGTTAAATCAAATTTTATGAAATTTTCTATAATTTGAAACAAAAAATATTCTAAACAACTATTGAATATGATGCAAAATCTTGATTGTTTTATTCAAAGGAAAAATGACTATCAATATTATATTTCTTAAAATATAAACGTAACTATCAGAAGCACTGATTTTAAAAATAAATAAACTTAAAAAGCTACAAAATTAGAGTCAATAATAAAAATGTACATTCTCATTAATATTGTAGGGAATTCTCTAATTATTCTTTATTTTCAATAAATACAAGTTAAATGAAATGTTCTTCGCAAGCAGAAATGTACATTATCAAACCTTTCGAGAACAATTCCATTGCATTGCGACACCTTGTAATATTATTTTAAAATGTCATCTTCTAAACAGATTAAATAATTAATTAAATTTCAATAACTTGTATAACTTATAGGAAGAATTCCATAATAAATTACCTTTATATTTTAATAAGCATTCCTTATAATAAAGACCAGGTTTAGAAATAGCTTTAGACTTCAATATTATAAATTCCAGCGGCTGTCGTAATAATTTAATGGTCCTACCTAGCAAATCCGTATACAAAAACCCTTTTAAAGCTTATGCCGGTTATAGATTGACAAGTCTGATATATTTAAATGGAATAGTACCTTTTAAAGTAAACCAAGAAAAGCAATTTTCAGTTGTAAAACTTAATTTTCTTAATATTTTCGTTGATTGACAAGCGTTACAGAAAACGAAACATTACAAATAGCCAAACTATATTCCAATTTAATTTGTTCAAAGAGTGCAAGTAATTTTAAGTAGTCTAGAGGCATCCATTGTATTAAAATCCATTTCGGCTCAAGTGGGCTATCCAGTCTTTTGTCAATAGCAGACAACTGTCGCTAATAGGTAAGGTCTCATCATCATTGGGTCTTCAGTCCTGAAACTGGTTAGACGCGTACCATCATTGTTTCCTATTCTGAACTAACCTACAGATTTCCCCGAAATTTGCACAGTCTGCATCTATCACTATCTGATCTAGGTCTACATCCTCCTCTTTTTTCCCATCTCTGTCATATATCACATACTATTCCCCAAAAATGCCTTAGAACGTATTATGCCCTTCTACTTCTCATATTTTTTCCCAAAGATATCCTTGTTCCTTACTGTTTCTATAACCTATTTGTTATTAACTTTGTCTGTCCATCCTCGAACATCTGAAGCACGGCATTTCAAAGGCCGCTACTGTTCTTCTGTCTGCTTTTCAGACTGCTCGTATTTCGTAGGCATATTGTCTGTGCTGTGCTCCACACATACGCTTTCAACAACTTTTTGTTCTATGTTTGTTGTCTTTCATCATAGGTAAGGTCTACAATTCAGTAATTAAAATTCCAAGAAGATACAACATAGTTAAACCCTTAGAAAAATAATTGCTTTCCGTTGCCCTCATCTTGAAAAGGGTGGAATTTGGGTTTTTGAAATCTTGTTTCTGTGAGGTTCTGTTAATAGTCATTGGATAACAGAAATATGACGTATAATAATGGTTAGAGTAGGATTAATATATAACTTAAGGCTTTAGCCAAAAGACGGAGATTCCAATGGGGTTGTCCGTTGTCAAAAGGTAGAAACGTAGCCACAGAAGTTCGCTGGTAGCGTTCTCCGGCATCATAGATATGATATTGCACTTAGTATCACGATAGTAAAATTGGAAAGGAGTAATTAACTCTTCCAGTTCGCGAGGGTTACGCCCGTATGTTCGCGGATTTATAGTGATATAAAGTAATAATAAAAAGCTTGTATGCATGTGATGCACAAGTTAAGTTAAGCTCAACAAGATTCTGCCGGGTTTGTGTGCCATTGAATTGTTTAATAATTGCAAGGAACAAGAGCAACAAGCGAGATTCTCTCCCTCAATTTAAGAGCTGTTCTGCGTTGGAAGGCAAGCCATCAACCAATTGACGATTTTTAGTAAGTAAGTTTTTATAGTTAAGCTAGCATGACCAATTTTTAGTTACTTTATTTGTTAGGACGTTTTGGCCATAAACCGTAGGATTAATTTAGTGTAAAATTTATAAGATAGGTTTTTCTATATAAAGCATTTGGGAATTACTTATGTACGTAAAATTATCATAATTCCATATCAACCATTCAATTACATTTCTAAATTAAAATCAATGAATTTTCTAATGTAAGAGGTTTCACGTTTATTGCTTTGGTGATTAAATAGTTTTTGTTTACCGTTGATTAATAAGTCAATATTTTTTTTATTTTTGATCATGAAAGTTGCATAAGTAGTCAAGAAAAGTAATAATTGATTAAAAGAAACAATTGTCCTCCTTGGGATGACAAGTATCTCAAGGTTTGCATGAACATTTGGACATTCTCAACTTGTCTGGCGCCCTTGGTAATTGTCATTAAGCCACAATATTTATGAAAAGTAAGTGCCAAATTTTTTGTAGTATATTATATGTTAATTTAGTCCTTTCTGCAAAATTTTAACCCTCTATATGATCCACGACCTTCCGCTAGCTAGTTCCGGTGACCCCTTTTTAATTTTTGTTTTACAGGCCGCCCCCATTTTATAATTTTACTGAAAAATACATACTTAGTAGCTTTTTCGCCTGTAACAACCTGTCAGTCATACCTACGTATTCCTTGACACCCATGAGGCCGTTTTAGTAAAAACTGAATTAACGTCTTTCGAGAATGTTCTATATATTTCCTAATCACTGTTAGACTGTCCCTTTCTTAACCTTTTAACGCTTAACGTGATCATACGATCACCGCAAACAAAGGTTGTTAGTTATTTGCCCCAACGATACTATTCCTACATATGGAAGCTGCTAGCACCTGCAAGCTGTCAAATACGATCGGTATTACATAAAACCCATTTTTTTAATGGAAACCGACATACACAACCTGAGCATTAAGTTTTAGACAACCAACTATACAATCGAAGTATGTACTTTAAACACTTCAGAAAAGTAGTGCGTAATCTTCATAAACGATCGTTACATTTCGGCTGGAAATCGATTGGACTTTGAATGCGGCGTTATCATAGATAACTAATTTTATTTATTTTCTGTTTTGTGTTTGTTTTTAGAAATAAAAACCTATCGAGTGCGAGTTACATATCCCCCAAATTAGGATAACTATGTAAACAAATGGAATTATAAAATCTTAAGTTAGATTGTTACAATGTATAAATTTAAGGACATATTACAAAAGGTTGATGGAAGTTCATAAACCAGACATGAAAACGGATGTGAATACTTTGTATTCCAGACGTATCATGACACTGCAGGTGCAGGTCACAATAGATTACAAGAGACTTATTGATAGAATTAAGATTACTAAGAAGTAATACTTTGTATAAAATAAAAAAATAGCAGTCATGAGATCTGCAGTTCCCATAAGCAATGTCAGGGACACGGATAGCATAAATACCCTCAGGAGCCCAAGATAGCCAGTCAGTCTAGAGCTTTACAACTTTAACAATGTTGGTTGTTCAGCTACTCACTCTAATTTTAGTTAATTTAAAGTGAATGTCAATTTAGAACATTTTTGATCCCAAATACGTTCTGTATATAACGTAACTGTAATTAGAATTAATATTGTAATTTCTGTTTCAAATAAATTGATAGAAGAGTTTTATGGAAGAAGCCTTTTTAAAAAGTCGCTCCAAAAGGCCCAAACCTATCTTGCGGAATAATAAAAAGTGTTGTGTTAGGGTGGAATGACACAGATTGTACAATCTGTGTCATTCCACCCTAACACAACACTTTTTATTATTCTTTATTTCGAGACATTATTTCCCTAAACGTGATGGAGATGGAGAGCTGTTTAGGTTATGGCTTACCTAATATAAACAACCCGTTGTTATTAAATAAAACTATTGCACAGATTTACAGTAGTTCTGTTGTATGCAACCGTCATTTTTCGAACGACTACATAATTGATGATGTTCAGAATTGTTTGTGGCTTACGTGCCATTTGAACACTATCACTCTATCCATGGAGGAGAGCAGACAGCTGTCAACAAAAAATTGACACTTTTTTTAAGCAATGCAAGCTGTACAAAATAACAAATATATCATTCATTTTCACTAAGTTCACGTTTCATTTAATACAAAAAATGAATGGATTAACATCCAACAGAAAGTACAAAACGTGGTTTACGAATAAATGTTTATCCAAATATCAATTTAGCAAGAAAGTGTAAGTACTTAGTAGATTTGATAGCAGAAATTTAATAGTTTGTAGTAGAATTTTTGCATGCCTACAAGTGAAGCATGTTAAACTGACTTTTGACTCAGTAAGTTTTTGACAGGAGCATTCGTTGGATTAGTAAATACATTAAATGGATGAATAAATACAATAGGAAATGTATCTCTTGTTGTTATCTTTGTTACTTAACAATAGTTTATTACATCACATCCACTTGTGCAATTCATTTGTTTTTAGATTTAAAACCCACTGCTATCGCCTGTATTTTTGGAACACCAAAGGAAATACTAATCATCCCACCATCCACCATGAAGATATTTTTGTAATTTATTATCATTTAACATATCACATATAACAAAGGTAAAAAGAAAAACTTAAAATTATAGTATATAAAAAATATCCCAAAAATTTCCAGAGTGAGAAAAGTTCCCATGTCAGATTGCATTTCTTCTCTGAATTGTGATTCGTATTCTTTGAGCAACATATGAACGAGATGTCGGTCCCCAGTATAAAGAGCTAATAAACCTCTAAGTTTGTTTATGAATTGAATGGCTTCATCACACCAGGGTCCTAAAGTTTCAATGGTAAATGGAAGAAAAATTAAATTGTGTTCTTGAAATGAATTATACTTCCTGACTTTCGCAGCGGCAGCGTTCTTTGCTACTACACCCGCTTCCTTTGATGCAGTATTCTCATAAGAAGGGGCAAGAGTGTCAGATACAGTGGCGTCCCAAATTAAGCAATGACCATTCTCACATGGAATTAATGTCATCCCATCGACACGTTTTCCATCCTCTCTAAAAAGCCCAAGGGGCTGCAAACGGCTTGGTATTTTAATAGATCCAAGACTACGCATGATGATATTGTTGAGTTCCTGATGCTTGTAATGTCGCCCCGATCTTTTCGTGCAGTTTAGGCCATGTTGCCCGTATTCATCTACCTCTTTTCCAGAAAAACAGGTGTGTTGTATGCAAAGCTTGTACCCAAGACGTAGTCCAATTAAAAATCTAAATGAATGGTTATCCAAGAGTGCTCCCACTGAACGAGAAGAGAGTGCAGTTAGCCAAGCATTTGATTCAAACTCCCTTAGAACAAGCTTAGTAGCTTTTTGGCGATCTGAAAAGGTTCTTATATATGCCGAAATTCTACCCACGTTGATATTATCCCACATTAAAATAGGAATCAAATCCGGGTTTAGAAGTGACTAATTTGCCATTGCTTCGTTCAAATATGTGATCTGGGGCTCATCATTAGGTAATCTTAACACCAATTTGACGAGATTCCAGATTCCATGCACTGCAGATAAGGCTGGTGAATAAAGATCTTGTATTCGACGGATGCCAATGCCAGTATTACGGATGTGAAGTGAAGTAAGCAAATATTGTTCCGGTGAAAGAGAACAGTTCATTAAACACTCGATAGTTGCTTTGAGTATGATATCAATTTTGAATTTGCAAGTCAAAGAGGCGACGTCCGCATTAAATAAATCAATTTCGGTATCGCAAAACAATGACGCAAAAGATAATAAGCCACGTGATAGTTTTTACGCCTTTCCAAGACGAGGTCCATCTCGGTAAGGTTTGAATAATAAATGCTTGCACAAAATCTAGGAGTGATTGGAGAACCAAGCACAAATACATCGGTTATGATTTTTATTCCAAGCGATATGTTGATGAATGGAGGAGTCATATTTCCCAACAAAGTATAGCTCGCATTTCGAAGGATTCACAGTGAATCCAAACTTTCAGCATTCTTCAATTATTGTGCTAAAGTCTTTGAGTACAGTTTCCGGTTCGCCAGCAGTAGTTCCATCGCCCAAGTAAAACATGACTAGCTCTGATGTCAAAGATTCGACTACTGGGTAAACAGAAAGACAAAAAAGTCCAGGACCTCCAGGGTCTCCTTGCTAACATCGGAAGCAGATGGTATTGTTATTTTTCGAAAGTAAAGAGAGATTTAAAATTCATTGTCCCTAAGGGTTGTTTTTTATTTACCTTTGTTTCTTTCTGACTAAAATTTATTTATTTATTTTTATATCTAAGATTTATTTTGTAAGATACATGCATGATTAATAAAATGATTAAAATGATTCATTCAATTATCCAAACGCTTATATTATCGTAGTGTAATTTTGGCACCTTTAACTCACTTAAGTGTTCTCCGGGTAGTGCTAAATTGTTCTCGTCTTGATTGCAATGTGCAATTGCTATTACTGCTGTTGGAAATACAGCAATCCATTTGCCGAGCTCCCGCTTCAGCAATAACAGTAAGTTTTATCTAGGGTTTATATTATTTATTGTTGTATTATTTTATTTGAAGCTTTGCTTTTTATTGTGTTTTATTTTTATAATTGTGTGCCATCAAATTTTAAATACAGGGCAGTAAAATAAAATTTAAAAACCTAATAAATACTAAATAAATCGCGTTTTATTAGCAATTTAAATTAAAATCCGCGTTTTAAAATAAACCAACTAAATTTCGGGCTAATAAAACAAAAAACTACTAAACAAATACTCAAAAATAATTTCGAATAACTTAAAAAGCGGTTTTAATAAATTTAAAACAAAAACCGCGTAAATCGAGTTTAAAAGCCGGGTAAAACAACCAAAAAGTGTGAATTTTTATAGTGCGCGTATAATCAAATAATAAGTTAAAAGCAAAAATCTAGGCCCCTTTTAAATCAAATAAATATCTTAAAAACTGTAAATTTTAAAGCAATTTTAATATAAATTTTCCGTAATTTAAGTACACGCGTACTTAAAAGTTTCTTTAAATCGATTTTTAGTGTAATTAAGCGGTGTAACAGTTACAGGTTGTGCTAGTTACCAAGTGATTAAGTGAAAGGTCATTTTCGGTTATCGCATTCCGATTGCGCTCGACCTTATTTGTTAATTACATTTAAAAATAAAGTGTTGTTATTTATAAATTAGATATTTTGATATTTTGAAGTAATTAATTTATTTAAATTTGATTTGGCGGTTTTAAAAATTTAAAATAAATAAATAGTGTTCTTTACGGTACATTTCAAATCGAGATATTTTTATTGCGTTAGAGAATTTATTTGCTTCTAGTTGTTTTTTGACGCTTAGTGCTCGCTGTATTTTTGTTAAAATTTAATATTTAATTGGGCGGTTCGAAGTTTAAATAAATACAAGATTGCTTACGTTTTACCTTTAAACCAAACATTTTTATTGGACCAACGTTCTGCGCTCTTCTAGCATCGTTCTTTTAGCGTCGTAACGGTCAAGTCGTTTTTTGAGCTGCGTTTTAGGTGTCATTCTTTGTTGATAGTTTTGTCAGCATGGTGGTCCTCCGCGACGAGGAACCGTTACCCAGGAAGAAGAAGGAAGATCGGTCGGAGTTTGATAGGTCGGAGGCTGAGGGCGCTGTTGGGGGGAAACAGCTGAAAGTAGTTTTAAAAGGCGTTATGATAGGGATTCAGGAGAAGGTAGAGAAGTCTGTGTCTGCGGCGATCGTGTCGGGGGAGTCGGGGCCACCCGTGGTGGTTGCGGCGCCAGAATTGCCCTCTACTTCGAGAGCCCAGCGCACGATGTCGACTGGCAGCAAAGTTAGCGTCGATGCTAGCGACCTCGATGAGCTGGAGCTCTTGAAGTTCAGGGTGAGGAAGGCGCACGCTGCCGTCTATGGGAAGGTGCCGACAACCTCAGCCACTATCGTCGTGGAAGACAGGAAGATGGTTCGGCACGCCGTGGATGATATCCGCGACGCTACGAACCAACTTATAGGTATGGTTGGGGCGCTTCGTCTTTGCCTAGATTGTCCTGGGAGAGCTGGTGTTGTCGGGGGAAATCCAGCGGTGGTTGCTTCTGTTTCAGGGCAGCAGTGTTCCCGGGGCCAGGAGGTGCCGATGCCGCGGAAGGTGTCGTATGCTGCAGCTGCTGCAGGTGCAACGCCTACCTTTGCAGTTAGTTTCGACGCCAGGCCAGGGGAGAAAGAGGACGTCATGTCGACCCTGAAGAAGAAGGTCGATCCCGCTCGTGATGGGTTTGTCGTGGTCGGAGCTCCTAGGACTCGCAGGGGCGGTGTAGTAGTTGAGTGTGCAGGAAGAGAAGATACGAAGAAATTGCAGTCGAAGGTCGGCGGTCACTGCAAAGAGCTCGTGGCGAAGACCATCGAGAAGAAGCGCCCACGGGTCGTTCTTCCGGGGGTCGAAGCGGGGATGAAAGCAGAAGAACTGGTGCGGTTGATCGCGAGCCAGAATCCCCGCTTCGGCGATTTGAAGATCGAAGACCACTTGAGGGAAAAATTTATGTTTGGCGGAAAGGGCCCTAGGGATCCCTTCGTCAACGTAGTCTTCGAAGTGACCCCCACACTTCGGAGACGCATATTAGCTGACGCTATAAACCTCAGGTGGCGAAGAGTCTGGGCCCGGGACCACTTCTCGATGACCCATTGCTACAGGTGCTACGAGTACGGCCATAGATCGATGGAGTGCAGGGAGAAGGTACAGTGGTGCGGTAACTGTGCCGAAGTCGGACACGAGTTTAAGAATTGCCGGAAGGCAGTCCCCTGCTGTGTGGTTTGCGCTAGGGCAAACGACAGAACTGGCGGTGCCGCAAGGTCGATACGCGCCACGACGCCAAGTCGAGTAGATGCGCCACGATGCTGAGATTGAAGAACGCAATCACACGGAACATCGATTATGGACCGTGAAGAAAAAGAAAGATTTAAAAGAAGCAAGAAGATTAAATTCGCGCAATTAAATCTCGGGAAAGGAAAAGGGGCAACAAATAACTTCGTAAAGTTATTCTCCGAAAATAATATCGACATCGGGCTTATACAGGAACCGCACCTGTATAGCCATAAAATAACAGGTTTTGGGAGGGGGGGTTACCGTTTTAAACACGGTTTGCGAACGACCGCGTAGCGGAATAATAATTAATAATGGGACGTGCGTCGAAATAGTTCTAAATAATTTATCCAACGAATTTTTAACGACGGTCGAAATCAAAGCAGGGCTAAATACATTTTACGTGATCAGCGCGTATCTTCCGCCGGTCGATTCCCGGCGGGAAAATCCTCAAACTGAGGACTTAGTAAACCAAGTCTAAGACATTTTGCGCAAAATCGGTAGGAATAAAAATTTAAACATCGGGGAGATTTTAATGCTAAATCGCCGCTATGGGGTAGCCCTATCGAAGACCATAGGAGTTCGCAGGTTGTTGATCTTTTAACCGAGTGGGATCTTAGTGTGATAAACACTACTGATTCACATACGTTCAAGGGGCATAGAGGCAGCAGTTTTATAGATATTACTGCAGCCTCGCACGAGATGCTAGGAATCATTTGTAATTGGAAATTATGGTCGGACGAGGAAACGCTCTCTGACCATAAATTAATAACATGGGACGTTGAAATCAAAACAAGCGCAAACGAGCAGCTAACTATATTTCCGCGGTTCTGTAATAAAAAAGCAAATTGGGAGCGGTTTAAAGAAAAATTTGGCGAAAGTATCCCTGCGTTCGAAAATGAGCTATTTAACTGCCGAGAGGCAGACGAAATAGAAACGCTCGCGAAAAAATTAAACGACGCGGTGGTAGACGCGTCGTCGTACTCCACACCGCGAAAGAAAGCATTTAAAGATAGCGTACCCTGGTGGACACGGAAATTGGCGTCGCCGTGGATCAATGTAGTAAGCGTAAGACTACGGATCCCAAGGTCCCGGGTTCAAATCCCGACACGGCCGACTGCTTAAAAAATGGTAGGTGAGCATTTTTCACAAATATTACGCCCTCGTTCGGATGAGAGGTTAAATGGAGGTCCCGTGTGTGAGTGTTGTCACGCACGTTAAAGATCCCTACCTTGCCTGGAACGGCAAGGGTTCGGCAAAATTCTAAATTTCCAGGCAAAAAAACTCGCCTCCTGGCCAATGTAGTACCTTCGGGTGGAGCATTGGAAATGTAAATGAACGGACACGGGAATTAACCGCTAAGCAGGCAGAAACGCGTAACCTAAAGCGCCGCTATCAACTCGCTTCGGGAGATATACGAGAACAACGGAGAATAGAATATAATCAAAGTTACCGCGAATATAAAATATTAATAGAAGAAACCCGAACGAATAAATTTAAAGAATTTTGCACGCGAAACTCAGAGAAAGAACCATGGGGAATCGCATACCGCGTAATTAGAAGAAAACAACAAAAAATCGCGCTCGGTAATATAAAGAAAACAAATGGCGAATACACGGACGGTTTTAAAACCACGGCGGAATATTTATTAGAAAAATTCTTCCCTTCGGATAAACCCGAGGAGGATGAAGAGTCGCACAATTTAGTTCGTCGGGAAGCTGCAGAGGCGCAAGGAACAGGTGCCGATAAGGCAATTCTAGTTCACGAGGTTGTCAGGTGGAAAATGAACCCTAAGAAGGCGCCGGGGCATGACGGAATCGCGTCAGATGCAGCTCTGGAGGCGTGCCTGTTAGCTCCGTGTGTCTTTGCCGGGTTGTTTAATCTTTGTTTAGAGAGGGGCGTATTTCTGCGTTGCTGGAAAATCCAAAACGTAAAATTTATCCCGAAACCCAAAAGGCGGATGCGTCAGACCCGGGCAGCTATCGTTCAATTAGCTTGCTACCGGTGCTGGGGAAAGCTTTAGATCGCGTTATGACTACTCGAGTTGAGCATTTAGTGCGAGACAGCGGCGGTTTTAACAAACGACAGTTCGGTTTTATGGAGGGAAAGTCGACTATCGACGCATTAGAGTTCGTTGTTAGGGAAATTAAGCAGGCGAGAGATGCTAAAGAGTACTGTGTTGTTGTTGCTTTGGACATTTCAGGAGCATTTGATGCTGCCTGGTGGCCATCGATTGTTTGCGAGTTGGAAAATAGGGGTTGTCCGCGAAACTTGATGTCTTTGATCAATAGTTATTTCTCGGGGCGATTGGCACAGGTTGAAATTCCGGGTGAAGTTTTGTCGCACGAGGTGGAAAGGGGATGTCCGCAGGAGTCATGCTCTGGTCCCACATTTTGGAAGTTGTTATATGAGAGCATCTTTAGGGTCAAGTTGCCCACAGGATGCTCAATCGTTGGGTTTGCGGATGATACGCTTTTAATTGTCAGATGCCGATTGTTAATGGATATGCGTACAAAACCGAACGAGCCGCTTAATAAACTACACGAATGGTCGCAGGCGGTAAAATTAAGATTTAACACGGCGAAGTCAGAGGCGCTTTATTTCGGAAAGAAACCGGGACAACGACCTCCTAGGCTAGAGCTAGGAGGGGAGAAAATACCGTTCAAGGAAGCTATTCATACCTCGGGGTAAAAATTGACGATAAGTTAAATTGGAAAGCTCACATTCAGTACGTCAAAAGCAAAGGAAGCGAAATATCAAATAAAATGATGGCGGCGGCAAAAATAAACTGGGGTTTCAGGCGCGACGGGCGACTTTCGGATATCACATTCATCGATAGCGAGGTCATTAATTAAAAGAAAGCTGCGCGAAAAATCAATTCGACAATGAGAAAAGAGGTGGAACAACGCTGCCACGGGCAGGTTGACCCACAAATTCATACCGAGCATAGAAGCTAGAGGTAAGATCGAGGTTAAGCTCGATCACAAAATGGTGCAGTTGATAACAGGGCACGGCGCCCTGAAGGCGTATTTACAAAGGTTCGGTTTAACCAACAACGACCGCTGCGAATGCGGCGATGAAGCGGAAAGCGCAGAGCACGTGCTCTTCGACTGCCCGCTTGAGGCGGGAAATCGAGGGTTGGCTGATAGCAAATTAGCTATCCTAGATCTGGCATGGCCAAAGAGCCTAGAGGAAGTCGGGGAAGTGGTTAACCAGAAGGCGTTCTGGACAGCCTTAAAAGAATTTGCGGGAAGGGTCGCGAGATTAGACAATGTCAACCGCGTGTAAAATTCGGTGGGGTTGGTGGGAGAATTGGAAAATTTTAGATTGACTTGGCGTAAGTAAGGATACGAGCATAGATATAACCAAAACCTGATATTAAAAAAAAACAAAACGATAATTATACCCAAATGTCCAATATGCACCAGAAACCCCTACACCATTAATACAATCACTGCCTATCTTCATAATTATATGCGGAAAATCGGAAAATTGGGAATAAATAATAACAAATAAATAATAACAAATAAATCAGAAACCCTCATTAAATTAAATCAATAAAATAAACAAAGATAATAAAATAGAGTGAAACCGCGCATCCCCCCCAGGACTTGAAAGTGAAGTGATAGTGATTGTGATCCCCCAGAACATTTAGTGCATACCCACCAGGACTTTAGCAGTGCCCCCCATCTTCCTCTTAGAAGTAAGTTACAGTTAGATGTAGGCAGACGACCAGATCTTCGGATGCTGGAGAATTTTATTCTAGAGGTAAGACTTAAATTGTGGCGGCTGTACTCGCACAAGCATTGATTTACATTATTTAGTAGTTTTTGAAATAATTTAACCAGCACGTTTTGTGCGTAATGGCGCTAGCCGACATAATACTTGTGCGAGTGCACCTGATAAATAGGGTGATGCTTTTGCTATTTTGTGCACTGCTATATGCTTAACGTTTATTAGACATTTATTTATATATTTATATAATTATATTTATTTATATTTTATATTTACACTTTATATTTATTAGCATGTATTGTAGTATTTTGTGGCATATTTGTTTTGTTTGACGTTCTGTTGCCATTCTGGTTGCAGTAAATATTTGGGAAGGAAACGTAGATTTGTGAAGATTGTAATCATAATATAAATCAGTTAGGGAATGATAGAGAAAGCTAGGGATGGATTTAAATTAGTTAGCTAGATTTGGATAGTTTTAAGACTACCCTTCAGGTCGCACTGGTGAGCAAAGCCGGCGTCTGCTATCCGGTATTACGGATCCCTCCCCCTCTCACTTTTTGTGTCTTGTTGATCGGGCACACTTCAAAGTCAGCGCTAGGGATACCATTATTTAAACCCTGTTTTTAATTTTTGTTTCAGTTTGTCAGATTTGTAGGTTTGTTAGATTGTTAGAGTTTGTTAAGTTTGTTAGATTTTTAGGTTTGTTAGATTTTTAGGTTTGTTAGATTTTTATTTAGTTTTTTATTTAGGGTGGATTAACTATGAAGTTGGAATGAATTAGAAGCACGATTATTTTCGCGTTTAAACCCAATGTAGTACCTCCGGGTGGAGCATTGGGGACGTGGCCGCAAGTATAGCGGCCCTTATTCAAATTATAATGTAACTTTTTGAATCTTCATATTGGTGATTTGTACGGGTTTCGCTTAACAGTTGTCGTAATGGTTTGAAAATCTTAGTAATTGTACTTCGCAAGGACTGTCTTCTTGAACAGTTGTTGTTGTTAATGATTGGGATAGACATTGACTGCGTGTTACTTCGTTACATTTTTCGTTTGTGTAACCATATCTTAGTTCATTTAAGGATAAGAACTTGGTTTTGGGGATGATAACTTGATACATGTTTGTTTTTGTTGGTTTATGTTTTGGTTAAATCCTGGTGTAAATGCGGGGTTTTGTAAAATTTGAGTTGAATGTTGGTTTCGGAAATTGTCTAAATTGATTGTTAAATTTGTGTTATTAAAATTCGGGTTATTAATTCGTGGTTGATTCATTTGTGAGTTAAATGGTGTGAATTTTGGTTGGGTGGATGTTTGTCTTGCGGCTTGTATAGTTTTTATTGGTGAATGGCTTTTATTCGCGTTAGGATTATATAGTCTATTTCGATAATACATGACGTTTTCTTCTTCTACGATCATATTCATTGCTTCTTCTAAATTTTGGAGATGTTGGAATCTTATTTTATCTGATAATCGTTCTGGTAACGCGTTGATGTAGGTGTCCAGTGCCATTTCGTCATACATTTTTGTCTTCAGTAAACGGATATTTTGGTCGGGTTGTTCGATTTTTAGTTTTGTTAGAATTAAACTTTTTACGTCTTGGCATTTCATTCCGAATTAATATGGGAATTGGTTACTTTCCATTCTAAGGTTTATTAAATCGCGCATAAGGCATTTGATGTTCCTTTGGTCGCCAAAATATGCTATTAATATGCGTTTAAAATCTTCCCATTGTTTTAAATCGCCTCGGCTGGCTATTAGTGTTAATGCCCTTCCGGTCAGTTTACTTATTATTAGGTGTAATGGAAGAACATTTCTTTCGTTATCTCTTGGTTTGTAAAAGGTTTTCGAAAATATTTCACACGCGGTAATGAAGTTGCCTGGGAGCGCTTCGTCTCCGTTAAATTGAGGTATGCTTTCAAGGGTAAATTTTTATATTTAAATTCATGGTCGTTAAGGGTTGTTTTAATAATTAATGGTTATTTTCGGTTTTAATTAATTTTAAGTTTTTGTATAAATTGAGATTTACTTTACAACTTGTATTGTTACTTTTCAGTTTGGATTATGTTGGATTATTTAAGAATGACTCTACTTATATTTTATACGTAGTTATAAGGTGTTATAACTAAATTGAGGAATTTCGTGCTTGGTAGCGTCTGGTTAATTACTGTAGTCTTGGATTTGTGTATTTTTATACTTCGCAAATGTTATGGTTGTGGCGAGTTTTAATTTTCTGAAAGGTTTTTATGGGATTAATAATTTCTTGCAGTAATTGCGTTATACTTTGTACGTTTTGCGCCAGTTGCGATTTTTATTTCAGTCCTGTTGATTAATTAGTTAAGTGTCTGCTTTAATTATCTAGTCTGCGTAGGAGTTGTATTGATAAGTGCATAAAATGCTTCCTTTCAATTGTATTATCTCGTTACCTTGAATGTTTAATTATAGAGTTGCAAGTATTCAGTCAACCGTTTCATTACAGTAGTTGCATCAATGTTTCCTTTATAATTTATACAATAAAATTGTCTAAATTATAAGCTTTAAGTGTCCTGAAAGGTTTTATTTTCAGTCTCGGTGATAAATGATTTGCGCCTTTAACTTTGTTAATCGTGCTGAAGTATTAAATAAAAAAATATGTCACGTATGAATAAATCTTTTTAGTAATGTAGATATTTAATTACAGCTTTTCATAAAGTTGCAATGAGTGAATGGTTTTATTCAGTGATGGTTTTTGGTATGGGAATCGCGTTTTAAATTTGCATGCTTTGTTTCAACTTGTAATGAGTTATTTTTAATAGTAAATTAAAAGATGTTTTTACAATTATATACTAAGGTGTTTAATTATAGAAATTGATGAAGGTTGAACTTTGAATAAATTATTTCTATAAGATTTGCGTTTTATACATTAAGCTTTCGGTGATAAAATGGTATAAATTAATTGCGTTCTATTTTTTGTTTCAGACTTGCTCAATTGAATTTGTTATGTTTTGTTTTAATAATAATTTGTAATAATTGTACTAATAATTGCGTCTTTATAGTTATCTTGTTTAAAATTAATTCTCTTGATTAAAAATAAGTCCTCGTGTTTAAAATAAGTTCTCGTAGTAAAAATAATTTTTCTTATTAGTTAAGTAAATTATTTTTATAAATGGCGATTAAAATCTATACATATATAAAACAATAATAAAAAAAATTTTCTCTTACTAGCTAGAATCAATAAATTTGTAAAAGAATAAATTGATTTAAGATAAATGAACTTACATAATCTTCATCGTCGCTTTCATTTGTTTAGACTTGGTCGATTTTTGTACCTCGTCCACGTTTTGTTTCTTTGGGCTCGGTCGATTCTTGTACCTTGTCCAAATTTGTTTGGTTAGGTTCGGTCAAATTTTGTACCTAGTCCAACTTTGTTTGGGTTCTTCCAGATTGGGAATTGAAATTCTTGGTCACAAGTTCTCCAATTTTTGGATTCGCAGTGCCTTTCTAAATTCGTACGACTGCGTCAGCTACGTTTCGGACCTTGGGAGCGGTCTTTTTAAAAACTTTTTCCAAAACTTCTTGTAACAAATTTTATTTCTTGTACAGAAATAACAATGGAATTTTGACAAAATTGATTAATAATTCTAAGTCGAAATAAAATAATAATTGAATTTATATTGAGGGCGAGTAGCCTAAGCAAACCGCAATGTTAAAGCTGAAATAATACTCAAGACTGACTGGTGGTCTTGGGGCTCCTGGGGTATTTATGTTGTCCCTGCCCCTCACATGTCTGTGAGAACTTGCATTGCTTATGTCTGCTTATTTCTTAATTCTATTCATTATACAATGTAACAATCATAATTTTTAAGTAATCGCGGTTTCTTAAGTCTGTGACCTGCATCTGCAGTATCACTTACGTCTGGAATACAATATATTACATCCGTTTTCACAACTTGCTTGTGAACTTTTAATAACCTTTCTGATTTATCCTTGAATTTACAATGTCGCGTATAACTTAAGTTTCTTAGTGATTTCCAATAATTCCTTTTTATTTGTACATATATAGATTGGGGGATACGTAACTCGCTTAAAGATTTAATAAAGAAAGTTATTGAAGCAACCCATATTGGTTTGTCTGTGGTTGCTATTGTACTTGATCAAGGCAGATAATCATGCTTAATGAAACCGCAGAAGTTTTTTGCAAATCAGGTGATTCCATTCCTTGATGTGCCACATATATTTAAGTACATAAGAAACAACCTTCTTCAAAACTATATGCATTTTGAGCTAAACAACACTAAAATGGTGGCAAAATGGTCACATATTGAACAATTTTACTTCTTGGATAAAGCAGATGATAACAGAATATGTCCAAAACTAACAGATAAGCATGTTATTTAATAAAAAATTAATAAAATGAAGGTTTTGCTCGTACTCTAGTATTTAGTCATCGGGTTGGAAATGCGATGTAAAGGATTGTACAATGGAGTGACTAGAATATACCAGATATGTAATTATATTTTAAACACCGTACCTTTAGATATTCAAGACCGAAATAAATTTAAACCCGCGGCAACATGTACCTTATGATTAATTAAGGGCCGCTGTGCTTGCGGCCACGTCCCCAGTGCTCCACCCGAAGGTACTACATTGGGTTTTAACGCGAAAAGTAAACGTGCTCCAAATTTAATCTAACTTCAGGTTAATCAATACTAAATACAAATCTAACAAACTGAAACTAAAAATAGGATTTAAAGAATGGTATCCCTAGCGTTGATTCTGGAGTTAGCCTGATCCACAAGACACACGCAAAAGTGAACGGGGAGGGATCCGTAATACCGGATAGCAGCTGTTAGCTCTGTTTACCGGTGCAACCTGAAGGGTCTTCTTAAATCTATTCCAATCTAGCTAGCTAATATTAAAAATTGATTCAAATTTTCTAAGCATTCGCCAAATGTTTAATAGTGAATCCAGCTATTTTGCCTGTTCTATATATTTACAAATTCGTCCTTCCTGGCCTAAGTATTTATTCAACATGTACATTATAATTTGAATAAGGGCCGCTATAGTTGCGACCACGTCCCCAATGCTCCACCCAAAGGTACTACATTGGGTTTAACGCGAAAAATAAACGTGCTTCTGATTTATTCTAACTTTATAATTAATCTACCCTAAATAAAAATCTAACAGACTGAAACAAAAACTAAAAACAGGGTTTAAATAATGGTATCCCTAGCGTTGACTTTGGAATTCAACATGTACAGCTGAATTGATACTTTTTTAGGTAAATTATTTGACAGCCTTAACGGTAATGCAAAAATAGAGCCGTCAACGAAACCTAAGTTGGTGATACATCTACATTCCCGCATTTGAAATTTCGGAGGGATTTTAATAAGCTTTTGTAAACTATGAAGTTCTATAGCACAACAAAACAAAGATTTGTTAAAAGCCCTACTCTGAAAAATGTAATTTTTACACTGCTTGGTTTCTTATATCTTATGGATGTTCTTTTATCGAAATATAAGTGTAAATCTTTTTAACTACTAAGGTGCTTTGTTGTATTTAGTGTTACAATCTAGTTAAGTTGTTTGATCCAGCAGTCAGTTCGTCAACGAATGCATCTTTAAGATGGTATCAGGGGCAGGCAGCTTGTTCTAAGGTACAATAATTCTATTTTCCTTTTGTTTGATGCTGCTGTGAAAGATAGGCACTTCTTTTGCTGTTTAATAAAGCGCTGCAGTATTCTTATTTGCGGTTACACTATAAATTACAGATTACACGTTACAAATTTACGTTTACAGTGCACGAGTGATCATGTACTTATTCTCTAAGTTGGAATTAGTATAACCCGAGGTTCGCGCTACAGCACCTTTTACTGTTTCCTTTTCTTTGTACATTAATGTTAACGTCAACAACTTGCCTACATAATTCTAAATAACCACTTGGTTTATTTAAGTTAGGGTTACGTTATCTAAATTTACTGTTACGATCTTAATTTACGAAGTACACTTCACAGAGCAGATAAAATTACTGTATATTTTATGTCTAATTTTTTCTGGTATATATATTTAGGACTGGGAAGATTATGTAAGTACGTATATGTTAGATTCTAAGATTTTATAATCGATATTTGCTTAAATGTACATTTTTATAATATGTTATATGCAAAGTGACGCTTTTCTATACATCATATTATAACAGAACCATTCTATGTAAATATTCCTTTATATACTATGTCTAACTAACGGTGTGTAAATGAAATTACTCGTTGAAATTCCCAATTTTTCTTGCTGCATTACCCACCCCACTTTAGGACATTTTGAGCCCTGAATCCAATTCTTTTGAATTTGTATTCTACCTCCCTGTTTTGTTGCGCTATTCGGTGTGGGAGATTTTTTTTACTTACTTTGCTCTTTTTTTGTCTGCGCGAGTTACATATTCCCCCATCCATATATGTACAATTAAATAGAAATTATTAAAAAACATAAGTTAGATGCAACATTGTATTTCAAAGATAAATAAAGAGAAGTTTAATGAAAGTTCACAAGCAAGTTGTGAGAATAGACGTGAATACATTGTATTCCAGACGTAAGTGATACTTCAGGTGCAGGTCACAGACGGTTAAGAAACCGCAATTATTAGAATTAAGATTAATACATTGTATAATGAATTGAATAAAAAAATAAGCAGACACGAGCTCTGCAGTTCCCGCAGAAATGTGAGGGGCAGGGACAACATAAAAACCCCGGTAGCTCCAAACCAGTTAGTCAGTCTTGAGTATTTCAGTTTATACATTGGTGTTTGCTTGGGCTACTCGCCCTATTTAAATTCAATTATTAATAAATTTCTACTTAGCATAATTTATATTTGTTGGTCAAAATTCCATATGTAATTCTGTTAAAGAAATTAAATTTGTTACAAGAAGTTTTGGAAGAAGACTTTTTAAAAAGGTAGCACCCAAGATCCAAAACGTAACTCGCGGAATATCGTAATAATTAAACCAATTTGATCCTGAGTATTAGTTAGTAAAAATATGTTTTTAAATCTTTCACGGCATACTCTACATTATTTGACCTTCTTTGTTGGATAACTAATTGCTACATCTATGGGCCTTTAAAAAACCTATCAGCAAAATAAACAAAACAAGCTTGTGTAGTACAAAAAATATCAGTTTTGCCTTCCTACAAAATTTCTAACTATATGCATAGTTGAGTTGGTACAATCTGAAAAGTGCACAAGATTTTGTTATATCACCGTAATTTGCAGCATTAAAATTACTATAATTTTTAGGCATTAAAAAATATTAATTCCTTTCGTTATAAAACTTCAGGCAACTGATAATAAAGCAGGTGTAGCTTAATCCGTACTCAAAATAATTAAGTTCTTAAAGTGCTTCGTGCATTCCAACCTCATAGGAGCACATCTATTGTGCTTATCAAAACAGGTGGTTATCAAACAGGTGGTTAGTTAACTGTTTGTCGCAACAGCACAAGTTTGTATACAATTTAGGGTTCCTGGTTAGAAACAGCACAGTATTTGATTAAAAACTTCAGAGTATTTACAACTGAAAGCAAAGGTAATTTAAATTGTGTACAAAGATTTAGTTGAAGGTTCTGTTTTCTTGTTTTACATTGATTGTTGCATTAATTAATTGAAAGATTCGAAAGTGTGACTGGCGTTTGTCGGGATAATCATGTTTAAATGAACAATTGATACACTGGTAAATGATAAAAATTATATTGTAGATAGGTTAGAGACCATTCTGAACGGACATGCACCTTGAAGAAGTTCTAAAATACTAGAACAGGTAGAATGCTTGCGCGTTTCAATGAACTAAAGAACCGAAATATGGTTTAACCAAAGTAGTGAGAGGTACCAGACAAACCAGACTAAGATAGGTCCCCGAAAAAAGCAGTAGCTTTATGGCATTTACAGTGGCACAGACCAGAGGGGTTTGTATGGCATTCTATGACACACTACTGCGTTGTGGAAGGCAACGGGAAACCACCACATTACCTCCCAAGTACACAGCGTACTTAAGTTGTTATTAATGATGATTGGCAAACTCTGGAGTAAAATATTTCGGAGTTAAAATAGTCCTCCATTCGGATCTCCAGGAGGCGACTACTTTAGGGGATGTGATCCGAAAGTATAAAAAAGAGTCGTGAACATTTTGCGAGTCGAAGCGCGGAATGTCAGAAATATGAAGCAAGTAGGTAAGTTAGAGAACTTGAAAATTGAAATAGATAGGTTAGCACTAGACATAGTAGGAATCAGCGAAGTTCGCTGGCCAGAGGCGGGGTATATTTGAAATGGAGACATTAGGGTAATTCCTGCAGGATCAGAGGTAGGAAATTTGAGTGTGGGGATAGTTATGCGAAAAAAGATAGGACAACGTGTAGAAAATTACTTACAAAAACGAAAGAGTACTCATGGTTAGATTAGAATCTAAACCGGTAAATACGGTAATAATACAAATATACATGCCCACCTCTAGCTATAGTGTGGAAGAGGTAGAGGCGATCTACCAAGATATCGAAGACATACTAAGATACGTAAAAGGACATAAAAATTTAATAATTACGGGGAATTTTAATGCAGTGGTAGGTGAGGGCAGGGAAGGAGCGGTAGTAGGTTTAGTTGGTTTAGGCACGAGAAATGACAAAGAAAATAGGCTGGTAAAATTTTGCGAAAAGAACAATTTAACCATCACAAACACATTAATTCAACATCATGCTAGAAAACGATACACGTGGAAGATGCCAAAGGCTATTGGAAGGTATCAAACAGATTACATTCTTGTTAGAAACGGTTTAAGAATCAAGTAAAAGACTAGAAGCTACCCAGAAGCAGTTATAGACACTGACCACAACATCGTAATTATGAAGGCCGTTCTTTAATTTAAAAATCTGAAAAGAGGAACGGAAGGGCACTTTTATTTGGAGAAACTAAAAGATAAAGGTATCCACGAAAGATTTAATAACAGTAAAATGAATTACTGAAAGGTATCGGGAAATTTTCTCATACTAAGGAAGTAGAAACAAAATGGAATAACATTAAATCCAGCTTAGACATGGCAGCCAGAGATATAGTGAGGTATACACAAAAGGAAAATAAGAAACCATGGATAACAAAGGATATCCTGAATCTAATAGAAGAAAGACCAAAATACAAAAATAGATTAGATGAAACAGGAAAACAGAGACACAAAGTCATAAAATGGTAAATTATTCGCAAACGCAAAAAGCTACAGAACAACGGATTGATGATAAGTGCAAAGTGGTACTAACTAAGGTGGAAAGGGGAAGACGGACGAAGCAAACACACTAATTAGAATGAAATTTAGGGATAAAACCGTATATCAAAAATATAAGGAACGCGGAAGGAAACGTCATTATAGAAAATGTAAAGAAAGGTGCAAGCAGAAACTCTAAAAGCCGCGTACAAGCAGTAACAGAACGTCTCTTCCAACTTGTAAGCTATATGTATGAAACAGGCGAGATACCCAAATATTTTAAACGTAACATCATTGTCACTATACCAAGCAAGAGAGGCTCGGATAGGTGTGAAAGTGTGTCAAAATATTTACTAAAATTATACAAAGACGAGTGGAAAAACGAGCTGAAAAGGTACTAGGAGTAGATCAATTTGGGTTTAGGCGAAACAAGGGACCGCGGGAGGCTATTTTAGCTCTGAGAGTGATAATAAGGAAAAAATAGAAAAAGGGGTGAGCGTGTATATAGGGGTTTGTAGATCTGGAAAAAACATTCGACAATGCAAAATGGAAAAAAAGTTCAAAATACACAAAAAGATTGGAATCAGCTATAGGGATAGACGGATAGTACATAGCTTATACAAAGAGCGGTACTAGAATTAGAACAGGAACGTAGAGAAGTAAATATTAAGAAAGGGGTGAGACAGGGGTGCGCCCTATCTCCATTAATTTTTAACTTGTACATCGAAGAGGCAATGAATTATTACGCAAGGACAAAAGATTGATATGTTTAGATTTGCAGATGATCAGTATTAGCATCTAACAAGGAAGAGTTAGAAGCTGCTCTTAATGAAATGGAAACAGTTCTAACAAAGAGATACGGTATGAAAATTAAGAAAAATATAACTAAAAGTTATGATATGCAGGGGGGAGGGGATTAATTAAAAACTAGAATACAGATAGGTAATGTGAACTTACAAGAGGTTAAGGATTTCTGCTTCCTAGGAAGTCTAATAACGCAAATGGGAAGAGCGTAAAAGATATAAAAAAGATTATTACTAGGTAGTGCTACATTTAACAAAGAAAATGCAATTACTGTGTTCAAAGCCAAGAAACATCATATGTGTGGAGCACAGCACTGTACGGCTTTGAAATCAGGAAAGTAGGGGAAGCGGAGGGGAAAAAGAAGCCTTTGAAAGTATGATGAAGATATCATGGACAGACAAAATTAAGAATACAGATGTATTTGAAATGGTAGAGGAAGAAAGAAGTATGCAGATAACTGTAAAAAATAAGAGAGATAGGATGATAGGTCACATACTAAGGCATGAGAGAATAGTGCGAAATATATTAGCAGCAGAGATAGGAAAAAAAGAGGTAAAGGTAGACCTAGGTTAGACTATTGCACACATAATGAAATATGAAGACTGTGTGAATTTCAGGGAAATGTATAGGCTAGCCCAGAAAAGAAATCAATGGAGGTACGCATCTAACCAATTCAAAGATGGAAAACCTAATGACGAGAAAAATAACTATAGTTAAACCTGATGATTATTATAAGCAACTATACGTATTGGTCGTACAATGCTCTCAACTAATGTTAATTGTGCGAAAGATTTACTGAAAAACTATTAATTCAGCAAATATCTAAGTGTTGAGGGATCCTCGACAGCCACAGGCTGCTTAACTCGCTTCACACACCACTGAATCTTGGTAAAATAGAGCATATAAATAGGAAACAACAGAAGGAAAACCTAGCTGTATCTAGGTTCTGGGAATTTTAGGGAACGGGTAGGCTAGCTAAGAACATAAATAAGTGAAGGGTCCAACTGTCCAACCAATTTCAGGACGGAAAACCTAATGATAAAAAATAATTGCACTTAAGTTTGATGATTATTATAAATTACAGGTGTTGGTTTTAAAATATTTTCAACTAATGTTGAATGTGCGAAAGGATATGTTGGAAAACTATTAATTCGGCAAAGATTCAAGTGTTGGAGGATCTTGGTAGCCGCAGGCTACTTAAACCCCTTCACATGCTACTGAATATCGGGGAAATAGTGTATATATGTATATACAATAGAAGGGGAACCCAACTGCATTTAACAAGAAAGAGCAGCGGCTATGTTCGAAGACAACAAACATAGAAACAAGTAGAAACTTGTTGAAAGCATATATGTGGAGCACAGCACAGTATGTCTATGAAATAGGGGCAATAGGAAAAGCAGACAGAAAAACGGTAGAAGCCTTTTGCAAACTTATGCTTCAGATGTATAGGGATATTAACATGGACAGACAAAGTTAACAACAAAGAGGTTAAATAAAAATGAATAAAAACCCTTAACCACAAAAAGATTTTAAAATACTAAATACGTATTTCGACCACTATGTGGTCATCATCAGTAAAAATTTAAATAATAATTAGTTGTTGTTCCGGAACACTTCAGAGGATATTCTCCTCACCAATTAGGCTGAAGTAAACCTTCCCAACATGCAATTTACTAGAATGTTGCTTTAAACACTATCGAGGATATTCTCCTCACCCGCAGGCTGGTGTTCTCCACAACAAACAAGTGAATTGTCATGTTATAACTAAAATCTACTTAATTTATACCAATTCTAAATCTGCTGAAGCGGAACCAATTTAATCTTGCTTTCTCATTGGTTGTTGACCAATAGGGAAAGCAAGGCAGATGGCTCTATGGGCCCTTTATCAGTGTTTAAGGAGTTTTTTATGTTTAACAATTTTAATGGATTCATAGGCATTTAAGAAGGAAAACGTTGGTACCGCTTTTAACAATTTAACATTTTCTAGTTTAACGGAGTGGCTGATTTCAAAAATATGTTTGGCGACCTGAGACCTTTCGTATTTACCATATTTGAAGTGAGCAATGTGCTCTTTAAATCTTGTTGTTATATTCCTCTTGGTCTGACCAATATATTTTTGAAAACACCCTGGCCCTGAACAACTAATTTCATAAATCCCCGACTTTTGCAATTTTTCCACCTTGTCTTTTGGATTACCTAACAAATCTTTAATTTTATTAGTATTACTGAAAGCAATTTTGAAATTAATTTGTTTGAATATTTTATCAAGACCCTTTGTGGTTTTGTGAAACAGAAGTTGAACATATTTAACATTATCGTTAGAGGTGGTCGATTGCAAGTCGTTGATTTACGAATGTTAATTCTATTTTTACACTTTCTAAAAATATTATCTATAATATCAGAAGAGAAACCATTGTAATTCGCTATTTGTTTATTAAGAGCAAATTCCTTATTAAATCTGTTTTTATTTAAAGGGAAATTCAATAATCTATTAATTAAAAAGTTAAATAAAGCCAATTTCTGTTGTATGCTATGATTGAAGGAAGACAAAATAAAGAGATTTACATTGGTTTCTTTTCTGTAAATGTAAAATTCCAGTTTATTACCATTTCTAATTACAAATGTATCTAAAAAGGGTAATTGTCCATTATTCTCTAGTTCATACGTAAACTTTATGCTTTGAAATTTTGAATTCAATTCTTTAAGAAAATCTTCAACATTTGATTTAGAAGTGTCAAAAACTGCAAAAATATCATCCACGTACCTTAACCATATTCTTGAGAAGTATTTGGAGTTTTCTTTTAACTCGGTCTCAAAGCGAGACATAAATAAATTTGCTATGAAAGGTGATAGGCTATTTCCCATTGCAATGCCTTCATGTTGTTCGTACAACTTGTTGTTGAATTGAAAACAGTTCTGGGACATGCAATGCAAAACAAGCTTTATATAATCCTCGACTTTATCATCGTCAATATCACTATATATAAGAACATCTTTTAAATATGTTAAAGTACGTGGTATTGGAACACTAAGAAATAATGAACTGATATCAAATAAAATTAAGATATCGTTCTCTTCTAATGTGATATTTTTTACTTTATTAATAAACTCTAAAGAGTTTTGTACAGATAAACTGTTAAACTTTAAATTTTTAAATTCATTTGACAGCCATCGTGATAAATAGTAAGTCAGTGAGTTGATACCCGAAACTATTGGTCTCATCGATTTATTATTTTTATGAATTTTTGGTAAGCAGTAAAGTTTTGGCATTTCAGGATTTGAAATTGTCAATTTTAATTTTAGTGTGGGTGAAATTAGGTTTGGACATTCTTTCAAAACAGACTCTGTTGATTTAATCATTTTATTTAAAGGAACTTCATTTTTACGTTTTTTGACTATTGGTCTGTAAGGACCCTCAGATAGGAAAGTTTCTACGCTATCAACATAGTCTTGTTTATCCAGAATAACCAACCTATTCCCCTTGTCAGCCTTTAAGTAATAACAATCCTTTTGTCTTAAATCTTTAATAATCAGATGGTCTTTCCTTGTTTGTTCTGAGGCATTCCTTACGCAAGTGCGTAAGTTGTCCGAAAGTTGAATTTTGCACGCGTTTCTAATAAAGTTTTTTAAATTGTCATCTAATTTTAAAACAGATTTTTCAATGCCAGCAATAATGTCTTCCAAAGGAGTTTTCAAATGATCTACTCCAAATTTTAGGCCTCGATCAAGGAAAGTCAACTCTTCATTATTAAAGATTTTCGACGATTCGTTAACAACTATTGACTCTAATGGAGGTGAAGTAATTTCCAGTTTTTTAGGAGGTACATTGACATTGTGTTTCTTTAAAAGAAACTTCAACTTAGTGTTTTGACTATTAATTTTGTCTAACAATTTATGATTGTTGACTTCAAAAACAATTCTCTGGAAATTACTCCATTCCTGAAAACCGGACTCTGATAAATTGCACGTTAGTGCTAGGTGCGATTTATACGTTTCCAGTTCCAATCTACTAAGCTTACTATACAGATATTTGATTTCCAAATTAAGCCATTTATCTTTTGCAAAATTGATTATTGCGTTACTACGTTTACAATTACTGCTAATTTTTACGTTAATGAAATTTGGAAAAACTTTGTGTGCTTTACAACTTTTTAGAAATCAAATATCTGCTTTTACAAAACTAATTCTAAGAACTAAGCTCCGATACCTATTAAGTTCCGAAGACCGGGAAGTCATGTTTAATAATCTATAGGAACACTGTGGCACGATTTAAATAAAAATCAATAAAAACCCTTAACCACAAAAAATATTTTAAAATACTAAATACGTATTTAGACCACTATGTGGTCATCATCATCATCATTAGGTCTTCAGTCCTGGAACTGGTTAGACGCGTACCATCATTGTTTCCTATTCTAAACTAACCTACAGATTTCCTTGAAATTTGCACAGTCTGCATCTATCACTATCTGATCTAGGTCTACATCTACCTCTTTTTCCTATCTCTGCTTGTAATATATCCCATACTATTCCCCAAAATGCTTTAGAACGTATTCCGCCCTTCTATTTCACTTTTTCCCCAGATATCGTTGTTTCCCTACTATTTCTATAACCTATTTGTTATTATCTTTGTTTGTCCATGCTATCGTCCTCATACATCTGAAGCATAGTATTTCAAAAAGCTGCTACCGTTTTTCTGTCTGCGTTTCAGGCTGCCCGTATTTCATAAGCATACTGTGCTGTGCTCCACACATATGCTTTTAACAATTTTCTTCTTGTTTTATGTTTGTTGTCTTTCCTCATAGGTGCTGTTCTTTCTTGTTAGATACAGTTCGGTCACCTTCTATTGTTTTACAGTTATATACCCTATTTTTCCTACCTTCAGTGGTTGTGAAGGGAGGTAAGCAGCCTGTGGCTGCCAAGTTCCCCCAACACTTAACCATTTACCGATTTAATATATTTTCCAATATATCTTTTCGCACAGTCAACATTAGTTGCAGATATTTCGCAACCAACAACTAGTTGTTTATACTAATCGTCAGATTTATCTGTGCTTATTTTTCCGTCATTAGGTTTTCCGTCTCAAAACTGGTTGGACACGTACCTGCACTTATTTATATTCTAAGCTAGCCTACATAGTTCCCTGAAATTCTCACACAACATGTGTATACAGCTCGTTCCCCTTCTATTGTTTTCTAATTTTATGCCCTATTTCACCGGGATTCAGTGAAGGGGGTTAAGCAACCTGTGGCTACCAAGATCCCCCAACACTTAGACGTTTGCCGAATTAATGGTTTTCCTGGTTGGACACGTACCTGCACTTATTTATATTCTAAGCTAGCCTACATAGTTCCCTGAAATTCTCACACAGCATGTGTATACAGCTTGTTCCCCTTCTATTGTTTTCTAGTTTTATGCCCTATTTCACCGAGATTCAGTGAAGGGGGTTAAGCAACCTGTGGCTACCAAGACCCCCCAACACTTAGACGTTTGCCGAAATAATGGTTTTCCAGTAAATCCTTTCACACTTAACATTATTCGAGAATATTGCCCAACCAATTCTTGTAGTTACTTATAATAATCATCATGTTTAAGCACAGTTATTTTTTCGTCATTAGTTTATCCATCTTGGGATTGGTTGGATGCGTACCTCCATTGATTTCTATTCTGGGCTAGCCTACACATCTCCCTGAAACCCCTACAGCCTACATCTTTTACTATCTGTGTGCAGTAGTCTAACCTAGGTCTGCCTCTTCTTCTCTTTTTTCCGATCTCTGCTTCTAATATATTCCGCACTATTCCCTCATGCCGTAGTATGTGGCCTATCATCCTATCTCTCCTATTTTTTACCGTTTTCCACATATTTCTTTCTTCCCCTACCATTTTTAGTACCTCTTCGTTCTTAACTTTGTCTGTCCATGATATCTTCATCATACGTCTGTAGCACCACATTTCAAAGGCTTCTACCTTTTCTTGTCCGCTTCTCCTACTGTCCAGGCTTCACATCCGTACAGTGCTGTGCTCCACACATGTTTTAAGCAATCTTTTCCTTGTTTCTATGTTTGTGGTCTTTGAGCACAGTAGTTGCTTTTTCTTGTTAAATGTAGCACGACCTTGTGCTAATCTTTGTTTTATATCTTTTGTGCTTTTCCCATCTTGCGTTATTTGGCTTCCTAGGTAGCAGAAATCCTTAACCTCTTGTAAGTTCGTGTTACATACTTGTATTCTTGTTTTTGATTTATTTTCCCCACCTTTGCATACTAGAACTTTAGTTTTAGTTTTGTTAATTTTCATACCGTATCTCTCTGTCAGAACCGTTTCCATTTCATTAAGAGCAGATTCTAACTCTTCTTTGCTAGACGCTAATACTGCTATATCATCTGCAAATCTAAGCATATCAATTTTTTGTCCTTGCATAGTAATTCCAAATGTCTTCCTGCATTTGACAGTATTCATTGCCTCTTCTATGTACAAGTTAAAAATCAATGGGGATAGGGCACATCCCTGTCTCACCCCTTTCCTAATTTTTACTTCTCTACGTTCCTGCTCTAATTCTATTACTGCTGTTTGCTCTTTGTATAAGTTATGTATTATTCGTCTATCCCTATAACTCATTCCAGTCTTTTTGAGTATTTCAAACATTTTTTTCCATTTTCCATTGTCGAAAGCTTTTTTCAAATCTACAAACCCTATATACACGCTTTCCCCTTTTTCTATTGTTTTCTCCATTATCACTCTCAGAGCTAAAATAGCCTCCCGTGTTCCCCTGTTCCGCCTAAACCCAAATTGGTCTTCTCCTAGTATTTCTTCCGTTAATATTTATATAGTTAATATTTTTGACACGTGTGCTGTCAAACTTATTGTTCGAAAATTTTCACATCTATCCGCGCCTTTCTTTTTTGGTATAGTAAGTATGATGCTACGTTTGAAATCTTTGGGTATCTCGCCTGTCTCATACATATAGCTTACAAGTTGGAAGAGACGTTCTGCTACTGCTTGTCCAGCGGCTTTTAGAGTTTCTGCTTGCACCTTATCTGTACCCGGCGCCTTACCATTTTTCAGACTCTTTAATGCTAATTCAAACTCATCTCTAAGTATAGGATATCCCAGGTCCTCATTTTCAATGTCTGATTCCTGTTCTAATGCAGTTAGTTCCTCTCCTGCATATAAATTCCCTATATATTCTTGCCATCTACCCACTTTCTCTACGTTTTCTATAATGACGTTTCCTTGTGCGTCCCTTATATTTTTGCTGTATGGTTTCATATTCCTAAAATTCATTCTAATTAATTTGTATGCTTCGTCTGTCTTTCCTATTTCCATCTTCGTTTGTATCTCTTTGCACTTTTCATCAATCCACTGTTCTTTAGCTTTCCTGCATTTTCGAATAATTTCCCATTTTATGGCTTTGTATCTCTGTTTTCCAGTTTCGTCTGATTTATTTTTGTATTTTCGTCTTTCTTCTATTAAATTCAGGATATCCTTTGTTATCCATGGTTTCTTATTTTCTTTTTGTGTATACCCCAGAATATCTCTGGCCGCCATGTCTAGGCTAGATTTAATGTTATTCCATTCTGTTTCTACTTCCTTAGTATCAGATATTTTCCCGATATCTTTGAGCAATTCATTTGACTTTTTTTTCGAATCTTTCTTGAATATTTTTATTTTTTAGTTTCTCTAAGTCCAAGTGCAGTTTTTCCATTACTTTTTTTCAAATTTTTAAATTTAAGTGCGGCCTTCGTAATTACGATGTTGAGGTCAGTGTCTATATCTGCTTCTGGGTAGCTTCTACAGTCTTTTACTTGATTCCTAAACTGTTGTCTAACAAGAATGTAATCTATTTGATATCTTCCTATATCTCCTGGCATCTTCCACGTATATCGTCTTCTAGCATGATGTTGAAATAATGTGCTTGTGATGATTAAATTGTTCTTGTCGCAAAATTCTATCAGCCTATTTCGCCTGTCGTTTCTCGTGCCTAAACCAAATAAACCTACTACCGCTCCTTCCCTACCCTCACCTACCACTGCATTAAAATTCACCGTAATTGTTAAATTTTCATGTCCTTTTACATATCTTAATATGTCTTCGATATCTTTGTAGATCGCTTCTACCTCTTCGTCACTGTAGCTAGGTGGGCTTGTATACTTGTATTATTACTGTGTTTACCGGTTTAGATTATAATCTAACCATGAGTACTCTTTCGTTCTTTTGTAAGTAATTTTCTACCAGTATCCTATCTTTTTGCGCATAACTATCCCCACACCCAAATTTCCTGCCTCTGATCCTGTATGAATTACCCTGAAGTCTACACTCCAAAAATTCCCCGCCCCTGGCCACCGAATTTCACTGATCCCTACTATGTCTAGTGATAATCTATTCACTTCGATTTTTAGGTTCTCTAGCTTACCTACTTCCTTCGTTCTTCTAACATTCCACGCTCCGACTCGTAAAATGTACCCGACTCTTATTCTTAATTTTCCGATCGCATCCTTCGAAGTAGTCCCCTCCCGAAGATCTGAATGGGGGACTATTTTAACTCCGGAACCTTTTACCCCAGAGAATGCCATCATTTTATTATAATTTAGCTACGCTGTGTACTTGGGAGATAATGTGGTGGTTTCCCGTTGCCTTCCACATCGCGGTAGCGTGTTCAAGACTGCCAGACTGACCCCTGTAGTATCTGCCAATCTAAGTACCGAAAGAACCGCTGCCCTTTTTCGAGGACATGTCTTAGTCTGGTTCCTCACTATCGATTCTACTACTTTGGTTGGACCTCTAGTTTGGCGCTTTAGCTCATTAGAACACGCAAGCCATTTCACCTGTCTAGTAATCTAGAACTTCGGCAAGGTGCCGGTCCATTCGAAATAGTTTGGTTTTTATATAGGCTGTAAATAATTTGTCTATCCATATGAGAGATTCATATTTTTCGCAAAACGCTGAACATAATAATCCAATTAACCCTATCAAATGCTTTTTCTAAATCTGCAAACGCGAAATCAGCCTTTTCATTTTTTTTAACCTTTTTCCGATAATTACCCTAATCATTAGTATCGGTTCTCTAGTCCCTCTGTCTTTACGAAAACCATATTGGTCTTCGCCCAAAATAATTCTCAGTCAAAGCGTCTCCTATATTTTTAATTATTATTGTTATTATTTTGGAAGCGTGCGAAGTTAAACTAAACGTTCTAAAATTCTCACACCTATCAGCTCCTGACTTTTGTGGGATTGGGATAATATTTTTATTGAAATCTATTGGAACTCACCTGTGTCATATATTACTTTTACTAGTTCATATAATCTGTCTAAAGTTTTCTGACTTGCATATTTTATTAATTCTGCGGGTATATCGTCTATCCCTGGCGCTTTGTTTAATTTAAGATCCCTAACAGCTCTATCAAATTCCTATCAAATTGAGAACTTTATTTCTACATCCTCTTCTTGGTCGTTTTCTAACTCATCTATATCGTCTCTCTTATGTAAATCTTCTAAATATCTTTTCTATCTATCTGCTACCTCAACTTTATTTATTAGAAGCTCATTATTCTCATCTTTAACACCATTATATTTTTTCCTATCTTCCCGGAAACACTTTTTAACTGCCCTGTAGGCCCTGTCTGTTTTACCTACTCTCAAATCATCTTGTATTCCCTTACAATTCTCCTCCATCCATTTATTTCTAGCTTTTCTACACTCATGTACTATCTTATTTCTAACTGTATTATATTTTTGCTTACTTTCACTATCCACTTCTCTGAAAGGTTTAAGTTTTCTTCTATTCTCTATTAAATCTAATATCTCCACTAAAAATTAGTGTCCATCATTATACAGTACATACAAAAGATTGTAGTAACTTTAGAAGCGTTTTTAATAATATCATTGGTTCACAAGTTTAAATAATTATGAGAAATTGATTTTCTTGCTTGATTTGATTGATAAAAATTCTAAAAATTACTTTAAATATATACCAGTCATATATCATAATTTTGAATTAACATAGGATAGTCTTAATAAAAGAAATGGTAGAAATTGGTAGTAATTCCGGAAAACGCATTCCTTCCTATTCAAGAGTTTATACTACTCGCATATCATTAGTAAAAACGTGGCTAGGTGAAACGTGTTCATTGTGTGACACTTTTCATGCATCATTTCAATGTCAGAGAAGTTGGGAAAGTCGCCACAATTGTGATTTGAGGCTGTAATGCAGAAGAATATTTACTTAAATTGTTTTCGTAATACACACTTGACTATTACTTGTACATCAAAATCAACTTGTCGTAAATGTAAAAAGTTTCATAACACATAGCTACATTTTGAAAAATCTCATGTCGAACAAAAATAGGTTGCATCATCGTCTACTAATCAGTATGCTCCACTTCTAACACCAGCACTTTGTTTACATCTCGTATTACGAATACAGTTACGTCGTTGTACAGTTACAGTACAGATAGCTGTGTGTGAGGTTTCGGCAAAGCGGAAATCGTTCGAGCGCTGTAAGATGGCGAAAGTATGGAAAGCTTCGTAACAGAATTGTTTCGTAAGAGTCTTGCTTTGAATAACTCAAAGTTCGCAATGCAATTTGAAGGTTTAGGACTTTCTTCATCGTATATTTCGGGTGCTGTATCATGCAAAATTATACCTATAGAAAAAGATATTCCATAATAAGAATTTCAATAGTTGACAATTAGTAACTAGCCTACGTGATACTGAACAACTATTCAAATTTACCACACACAGAATAGAAAAGAAGTTAAGCTGCGTCAAACCGACCTTAAGTAAGGTCGAAAACAAAATGATGATGATAGTTATTCTACATACTCTCAAAAATAACTATAGGTATACACTGACCAAGGTTCAAGAAATTTCAGTATTAATCTAATACATTTGGTCAAGATATTGAAAAGAAAATGTTTATATTCATTAGTAAATGCATAAAGTGCTAATTAACTAAAAACATCATAATATTTCCCAATACGCAAGAAGCTCGCTCCCCTTTAGTTCGAATAATGGACGCGATACTGAAACGCACCCCTATTGAACTTTTGTGAAATAAAAAGACAGCAGTTTTGATCTGAAATTTAATCAATAAGCATAAAGCTTTGCTAAACCTCAATTCCTACAAAAGAAACGTATACATTTCTACTTTTAAGTTTAAACAATTGTTTTACTTTATTTGTACGCTAATAAGTTAATAAATTACTACAGTATAAATAATACCCTTCAAAAATATTAAACCTAAGGGTTTTGAGTATTGAAATTACTCACTATTTTATACCAAGCTAAAACTAAAAGTATTTTACCGCAAGCTCAAACTTTCAAATCAATCGCTACTTATATGAAAATACAAAAAAATTATAATCAAGCTTCAGAGTCTTGCGCTTTAATCTTGGCAGAGGTCACAGTCGGATTACTGGTCACCGAAACCACGTTGTCACCCCGTAAGAACATCTTGCCGATGAACCGCTCCTTATCAACGGGCTTCTGCTTCTTTTTCCCTTTACCTCCTTTGGGTTTTTCTTGCCATATCTCCTTCACACCTTCAAGTACCATATTAGAGTGGTTATCAAACGCTTTCACACGGCACAGAAGCGTCTTATCATTCCGCATGTTAATCAAAACCTGGGTGTTGTTCCTTACAGCATCGGCCATAATTGAGAACGGCCCAGTGTTCAATTCCTCTTCCTCCAACTCTTCCCTGGTCATTTCGGATCGAGATTTTGGTAAAGCCATCGCCATTGTAAAATTTTCTGCACAAAACACGAATGCTGCTTTTCAAATCGGAAACTTTTACAGACTGGCAGCGCAAGGACCTAATCGATGTAGCTGTTCGTTCTACGCACAAGCGTCGAATGTAGAAATATTGATTACAAGCGTTGGGATATGATTTATAAAATTGGCACGAGATGGCGGCAGGCGTCAATTCTAGCTCGTGGCTAGCAGTTATAAAAGTCAAATCAAACTGTAATCTTTAAACTATGAACCATTTTCAACAACCTATTTTTTATCGGTTTACATAAATATTAAGCCGCAGTTCACGTTTTGTAAGCAGGCGAGAACTTCATTACTTACAAACCGGTTTTCGAATTAATGCGACGTGGATTTAATGCACACCTAAAGTGTGAACTTTTATTTATCATATTTTAAACGTAAAATAGTTTTCTATATTTATGTAAAATATATACTAATATCCAATCAGCTTTTGCTAAATAGACTTTGAGACGATGACATTTTTACTAAATTATTTTATTTCTGCTTGTAAGGTGGCGCGTTTACTTCAGGAAAAAGGGCTAAATGCGTATTTGGGGTTGCTTTCCCCTATATAATAGTTATGCAGGTGCTGAAGCAAATGTCTGACTAAATAATTACTATACAGTATGTCGCCAAATAAACAGTAGTGAAAATAAGTATGCGGTGTCTTTATGCGTACGTCGTCATGAACAAGGTAGCTTGAATAGACCTATCAAATAAAGCGCAAACAGTTAATTAGTAGGACCTAATTGTTAGAAATGGTGTTAAGCAGA